>JBAMBL010003301.1:0-459041 GCA_037043405.1 Drosophila subquinaria | reverse complement strand
TGTATATACCAGAGCTCGCAAATAACAGTTAACACTTATTTCTTTTTCGATCTGTTCACTGAAAAAACAGAAAAAAACTAAAACCCAGAAGATTTCTCACTGAGAGAAACACTTACTTTTTTTCGTTTGTGCTCTTTGCTCAGTATTTTCCATTTAGAAAATAAATTCTTTCTATATACTAATAACAGTTAAAAAAAGACTTTTTAGCTAGTGCTCCCGGAATAACTGTTAGCAGATGAGCAAAACACAAAAGTGTTAGTCAAAAGTGTCTTTTCAAGCTGTTGTGGTTTTAGGTGCGCAAAAATTGACACAAACTCCCGGAAAAGCAACACACCCACAGAGATCAAGATAACTTTTTTTTGGTAACTATTTTTATTAGTTGCATAGGAAATCTTTCGCTTTTTTGCAACTTGTACCACATCGGTGCTGCTGTTGTCCTCCAAGTCTTCAAAAACTTCACATGTTTTGCCTTTAAATGACGTCTTAAATTTGTAATATGAGTTCCAGCTAATTTTTTACCCCACAGGTTGCATTCCGATTTATTTAATTTGCTATCATATTTAAAAAAAGAATGAGTTTTGTCTTTTGGACGACACATTTTACGCAAAGTTGTAGCAAAAAAAAAAACGTTTTAAATTTTCAGAAGGCACTTTCGATGATTTCTCCAGACCAAACAGTTTCTGAATTACACAACCATAAGGAAACCAAATTAAATGTTATTTCTTGACTGATAAGCCTACTGAGAAAAAACATAAATTAATGTTTTGTTCTGATCCCTTTTATCGTTCTGTCAGCTAATAACTGTTATTTTCTGACACACTAAAAGTGTTGACTGTTATTTGCGAGCTCTGGTATATACAGTTGAGACACAGCCTAAAAGGCTACTTTGATTTGTTGCTCGTATTTGTGCAAAGCTTAGCTTGGATATGAACCATGAACATCTGCAAACTGTGCTACAATTAAATATCAGTGTTGCCAATTTGTCCTTTTTGCGGACAGATCAGTCCGTTTTGAAACTGCGATTTCCAGAAAAATTGTTTAACTTCCCCTATCCGCAAAAAGTCCTTTTTAATTTTTTTTTATCCTTTTATTCATATTTTTTTAATTGTTAAAGTAGCTTATACAAAATTTCAGCTACAACATATTGATTTTCAAATATTGAAAAGCATTTCTCAAAGCCATGCAGCCAATTTGTCCTTTTTGCGGACACATTTACCCTTCTAAAAACTACGATTTCCCTATCCGAAAAAAATTACTTGTTTTTCAATTATTTTACTTTATCCTTTATACTAGACCTAAAAAAAAGATTTCCATAATTCAAAGTCGCTATACATAACTCGAACTTTTTTCTTGGATAATGGTGGGAAGTTAGGGAAATTCCACTGTAATTAAAAATTCATTTATTATATCAAAGGTTTTGTATAGTATGTAACGTATATATATGTACACGACTCTTCCCTATATAAAGGGTGTTTTTTTTAGACTTGTTGTTTTCAAGATCAAATAAAACGCACTTAATTTAATGTTATGGCAAAGAAATTAGCTTTATTATAAAGATAAGGGTTTGCCATTTTGTTTTTAAAATGATTTCGAGCAAGTGGCCGCCGGGCTGGCTCGAATAAATTTCCCGCCGAAAGACCCAATTTTCGAAAAATTTTTGAAGCAATTGGAGCATATGTCAGCAATAACGCGCCGAATATTCTCTTCCAAGGCGTCAATCGTCTCGAGCTTATCTGCGAAGACATCCCACAAAAATTAATCTAAAGGCGTTAAATCACACGATGTGGCATGTGGAACCGTGTTGCTGAAATCACATGAAAGCCAAGTCTAGCTCTTCCATTTGGGTCAAAAAAAAGTTTGTAATTATTCCGAATAACCGCCTCAGAAGGTCAACTAAACTGATCATAAAATGGAAAAAATTTAAAATGTAATTTCTTAACCGAGCATGTATTTTGATGATAAAATTTAATAATTTTCAAACGTTGTTCAGGAGTGAGTCTTTTCATTATAAAATGGCAAACCATACTGAGCATAAATCAAGTGACAGCTGTTAAAAAGTCCAACTCAGAAAGAAGTGTTGCCAGATTAAAAACTACAAGTCTAAAAAAAGCACCCTTTACAAAGGAAAGGAATTTGATTTAATTATTGTTAAATTGGAAAGGATAAGTTTTGTTTCCAATTTCGAAATCCTTCGTCAGAATTAAAGCTTGAAGTCACCCTTAGAACCTTTAAACAAAAACTTAATTTAATTTAAAAAAAATTTCATAAATCATATTTCTTATTCATTTATGTACATACATACATATGTACATATATTTGCTTTTACCCCGACCTCGGTGTAGATTCTGCGAAACTATAAACAGAGGCGAATGAATGATTCTTCTGCATCTGCTTCTGATTGAGATTGTGGCACGTGTTGTCGATGGTCCATGATTATTTGACATCGACATACGCACCACAAGATAACGTGGAGGGTGGTATGGGAGGCTGGTTGCTCAGGAGTTGGAGCGTAAAGAGCGCGCGCTCCCTGGATCGATTGCTGCTATCAGCTTAAAGATCTCTCAGTCGAACAAACACACACACACAGACTACGTGTGAGAGGGTGAGAGTTACATGTGTATATATTTGCAGCAAAGGTAGATAGCCGGTTGCTCATAGTATCGCTCTCTCTTTGACTGGCGCAAGGTGAATTTACTAAGTAGGTGACGTTGTCACCACAGCTGCTCTCTTTCGGGAGTACAAACATTTGACAGTATGCCTGCAAACGTTGTCGAAAGAGGTTGTGTATCGCATGTTTTTTTTATTGTCTTCTTCTTTACGAATAAACTCGTAGACAGAAAACAATGAAAAGAATAATTATGAATTAAAATATTATGAATAATTTTAAATTAAATCATTTTAATTATTTTGCGAAAACATTTCCTTTTCTGTCCGCTAAAACAATAACAAACGAAGAGTGCAGAACGTAAAACGTTCGCCATCTTTTTCTAGCGCTTGTCTCTCTGAGAGCGGAGAGAGAGAGGTGAAAAAATGATTGAAGCCTCACCACATCGGACACAGTGATGTCATTTTTTTCTGAGCATAAAAAGCTGGATCAACGAAAAAAAAAGCTAAAAAAAGCGGAATCCCAGGGAAAAAGGTCAAGAAAAAAGCAGCTCTTTATAAAATAATTTGTTGTTTGCTTTTCATTAATAAAGACTTATTTTCATATATAACAAGAACAGAAATTCACTTAAAATTTACAAATGTTAACATTCATCGAAAATTAGAGTTTACTACATAATATACAGTTTGTCAAGAAACACTTTACACACCCTTAAAAATTGTAATATTTTGACTTTAAATAAGAAAATAATAGCTTATAATATATATTTGGAAAGGTCATTGAATTTTCGTTCGAATGATGCAAAAATTTCCTTAACTCATTGAGTACCCATGGAATATTTTGAATTTTTGCAAAAGTCAACTTTTTCAACTCATTTCCTCGATTTTTCACAAAAATATTTTGATGCAAAAAAATTCTTGGAACAATTCTAAAACTAACTGCATAAAAATATTTTTGCTAGTATTTTTTGAATTTTTTGAAAACTGCAAAAAAGGCACTTTTTGCATGAAAATGAGGAAAAATGGGTAAAAATGGAAATTTTTAGGATTTTATACAAATTTTACAAAATACTAGCATCAAAATATATTTTGTTCTGTTTTGCAAACGAATTTCACAATGTTAGCGATGGAAGACGCGCCAAAATAGGTGTGACCTTTTGAGGGAAACTATTCAATAAAAGTAAATATCGATACTTTGCCGATAGAAAAAAATTTTTTACATTTCAACCGTCAAACTCAATGAAAACAGTTCGCAAAATTGATTAAAAGCACAAATTAAAAAAAGCTGTTTAAATTTGCTAAAAAATCTAGAATTCCCGCTGCCCGCTGTTTTCAAATTTTTCCCGCAAACATACTTCAAAAAAATCCAAATCTGACGGGAAAAAAGCGGAAATGACATCACTGATCGGACAACGTCACCTTAATAGTAAATCCACCTTGGACTGGCGCTCTCTCGAGTTTGCTCTTTGGCTCTCGCGCGCGCTCTCTCTCTCTGTCTGCCTGCCAACAAGTTTGGGCAAAACGGAGCAACGAGAACTGACGTTAGGTTAGTTCTTCAACGGAATTCATCGTTTTTCGACGTTTGTTCTTGATGCACGAACACTGACGAAGCACGCATGCACACACAGACAGACCGACAGACAGACAGACGAAGACGACTGAGAGGCAACCACCAAGCAACAACACCGCCAAACCAAACCAAGCGGCTAAAAAAATTAAATTGTTTTCTACAATATTTTACAAAAAGTGAAATGCAAATTGAGACAAAAATAATGAAAATTATATAAAAAAAGAAAATATTAATTAAACGTGGACATAATAGTTGTTGTTGTTGCTTCATCGACCTATGCGAACTTATCGTCGTAACAGCGCCAGCAATAAAAACAACAACAGCAACAACAACAGCTAAAAATAATTAAACAGCGCATGTTTCAACGAGTGTGCGAATATATACATATTTACGTACATATGTATGGATATCCGTGTGTGTTTGTGTGTGTGTGTGGTCTTTGCATCGGTTCAAGTTAAAAGCCCAGCACATTAATTGGCCCCAGCGGCGTCTAATTGTCAACAGTTAAACAACTCGTTGTTGTTGTTGTTGTTATTGTTGCTGTTACAAATTGTTCGACATATTAAAGTGTTTGGGCTACAAAAGCATTTTCGATCCGTTTGCCATTTTCGCATTTTCGCTCGCATTTTGCATTTCGCGTGTGAGTCTCAGTTTCTCGCATCCCCATTTCCTGCCCCAAAACGTCGCCAGACAAATAGATCAGTCAGACAGAGGGAGAGAGAGACGTAGAGACAGACACAGACACAGTCGAGCTTGAGACTGCGACACGATACGATACGACGCAACGCGACGCGACGACAGCGTCGGATGACGTAGACATTCGACACTTGCTTATCCGTTCGGCCGTCGCTCCTTTCTACAGCCCTTCGTCTCTCCCTCTCTCACTCTCTCTTGCTATCTCTGTTGCGACTTTCGCGTGTGCGAAAAAAAATTGTGCAAAATTATCAACATACAACTTAAGTACAACCAACAGTCCAAAAACCAGAAACAACAATAACAACGCACAAATTACAAAACCAGCTTACTCTGCATAAGACAACAACAACAACAACACCGAGGCAAACAACAGCGTTGACATCGAACGTGTTCAAATCGAGGCGGGAGCAACAGGTGAGTGCAGTTGTAAGTAGGATTACAAAAGGGTCATATGTAAATTGGCAGCTAGAGAAGATTGTGTGCAAAGGTGCAATGAGTAAATGAGATTTAAGTGATTTTAAATATTAAAATTATTTAAAAAAAACGGCAACGAAAGTTTCACAGTAAAACTTCGCTAGCTTGAACTCGCTTAATGGTCTGGCACACTATCTGTCGTTTTAAATCATTTTTGTCGTGTTTGATTTTTTTATCTCATAGATTTGTGATTACTGAAAATGAAAGAAAAGAAACTTTGACTAATTAATAATGACAAGATTGCACAAATAAAGGTCCATCTAGTTTCATTATCAATCGATATCGATATGAAATTATCTGGACTGCTTCCGTTTTCATGGTCGGCCATAAATAGAATGAATTGGATTAGAATTGATATTTAGCAATAATATGTAATAATCTGCATCGTATATATTTATTCAAACAAACAAAATTTATAGTTTGACCTATTTTCCGAATTCTGAATTAGTTTTTTTGCTTTCTTAGATAATCACATGAATTAAACATACACATACAAATATTAACATGCGTGATCTTATAAGTAATTCTAAAGAATTTGAAATTTTCATTTAAGTTTCGAAGATCGTTGAGTGAATTAAATCCCCAGAATCTTATACCTTGAATAATAAAAAAAAAAAAAAAACTGGGGAATACACACACGTCAAATGACTGTACAAACAAAAAATCTAAAAAGAAATTGAGTTATTATCTGCAATAAACAAAGTTCGAGCTATCAAGCGATAGTCAGTTGCATAATTGAGATACTCGTACTTATAGACGTAGTAGATACACATAGAGTTGGAGCATTTAAACGGCAAGCTGACCGCTATAAGCACACCTGCTAAGGTGAGTCAAATTGAGAGAGATACACAGAGAGAGAGAGAGAGAGAGAGAGACGGAGAGAAAGAAGGTCATTAGGCTGTGCAAAAAGTGCTGTGTATATTTAAAAAAAATGAAAAAGATTTCCAATTGCTAGCTAAACATACTCGAATCGTATCCAACTCTCAACCGATCAAAGTCAGTTTTCTAGACCAAATAGTTTTCTGAGCTGTTTGTTTATTTAATTAACATTTATGTGCGGTGTTGGTGCCGGTGGCGGTGTCGGTGGCGGTGACTGTGCAAAAGGGGTGGTGATTGGGGAAACATTAAAACGAATACGAGTACGACACTGAACAACAAAAAATCGGAGACTCGGAGAGGTTCTCTGTATCTGTAAGGTGTCCCCGCTGCCGGCGGCATGTGGCATCGTCTTTACGGGGCACAATCCAATTGATGTTTTGCACTCGGACAATGTCCAATTTATTCGTAGCACCAAGCGATGAGCTAAATTTAGCTACCAGCTGCGACAGTCGCTTATTTTCAATCTCAATCTCAGCTCACTCTAAGTACACAAGTACGAGTTTATTTAAGTATCTAAGTATCTGTGTATCCATATCTCTCGATTCCCCCTCCTACTCGTCTCTACTCTGAAGTGGCCGGACACATTATCTGATCCACGAAATTGTTTAACTAACATCAATAGACCTTTCAAATGGATGTTCGTGTGTGTGTGTGTGTGTGCTGAGTGTGTATCTGCGAGAATTCCAAGAAAACCTTGTATGAGCAATACTCAAATATACAACCCATTAAATTTCAAAAGCAAATTTAATTTTTTAATGCTCTTACAACAATAGAATCTGTAGTAATTCATGATTCAGCTTATTAACCTTTGAGCTTTTATCTGCCGACGAATTAAAAATGCAGCAAACAATAGATTGAAACCAAAATCGTCTATCACTCGAACTTTGATTGCGATTGTTAGACTAAGAAGCAATATTTTGAATGACAGTTTGATTTTGATTTCAATAGATAACAGCTAGATTTTCTTTCATGTTGATTAATTCAGCTATGATTTTGTAAGTTTAAAGTTAAGTTTTACTTTGATAAGAACATACTGAGAATAAGTTAGATTTTAGTTTTAATTAAGTTTAATATTTATCTATTAAAATTAGGTAAGTTTTGATTTCAATTATTTCAAAAACGTCTAGCTCTGATTTCTCTATATTTTAAACTGACCATATCTATGATCTGATAGTTTAAGGTGCGGCTAACATTGACTTTTAATCGATTATAGTGGGACAGTTTAAGGTAATATAAGTTTTAATTACTATTTTGTTAGTTTAAGATAAGGTAAGCCTTAAACTCGGAATCTATAGTCTATAGTTTTAAGGATAGGGTACAGATCACTAAAGTTTTAACGAATATAAATATATAACAGAAATTATTCTGAAAAAAAAACACTTATATTGTATTCAATTCAGTCAGATAATATAGATGATAGGAATGTGTAGGATATATTAAATGCTTTATGAATAAATTATTTTTGGGATTATTACAATTTCACATGTGCCACGCGCCATAGAAATTATTAAATCGTTTTAAATTTAAATTTGATTCGTTTCATCTTCTCTTTCCCCCCATTGGTCTGTTCTCTCTGCCACCCCACAGCAGACCCATGAACACTAGGTGAATTGTGGAATCCCCTTCTAAGCGTAATCAGCGTTCATCAAAATGCTGCAGCATACAATGACCAAGCGTAAAACGCTAATCATCGCCTGCTTTGGCATTGCATTGGGCCTCTGCATTGGCACCGTTCTCAAGAACTATCGGGCGCTGGAGATTGTGAAGCGCTGCAGCATGCGTCCAACCAATCTGAAGACGCCCAACGAGATCATTGGCCTGAACGATGAGGATACCATACAGAATTCGCAGCGTAATTTGGTTTTTGTGGGCGTGATGACTGCCAAGAATTTCATCGAGGGTCGGGCACGAGCTGTGTATGATACGTGGGGCAAGGAGGTGCCTGGACGGATTGCGTTCTTTAGTTCCGAGGGCAGCTACTCGGAGGAGCTGCCCGTGGTGGGGCTCAAGAATGTAGACGATCGTTATCCGCCGCAAAAGAAATCGTTCATGATGTTGTACTACATGTATGAGCATTATATTGATCGCTTTGAATGGTTTATACGCGCCGATGATGATGTCTACATGGAACCCGACAAGCTGGAACGTTTCCTGCGCTCCATTGACAGCTCAAAGCCGCAGTTCATTGGACAAGCAGGCAAGGGCAATAGCGAGGAATTCGGTCTATTGTCGCTTGAGTTCGATGAGAACTTCTGCATGGGCGGTCCAGGCGTCATACTCAGCAGCGAGACATTGCGTCGTGTTGCTCCACATATTCCAACCTGCCTGAAGAATCTTTATAGCACCCACGAGGATGTCGAGGTGGGACGTTGTGTGCAAAAGTTTGCCGGCATACCGTGCACCTGGAACTATGAGGTGTGTGTTTAAATTTACTCGCAGTCCAACACTTTCCACATGCCTGATTTTTACCACCTGCCCATTTACAGATGCAGTACATATTGCGGCACAATTCGAGCGGTCGCAACGCCTACACGGGCAAGCTGAAGCGCAAGGAGATCCATAACGCCATCACGCTGCATCCGATCAAACAGGCTCCTTTAATGTATCGCCTGCACTCCTACATACAGGGCCTCAAGGCCGAGGAGCTGCGTCAGGAGTCGCTGCTGCTGCATAGGGACATTAAACGCATGGCCAAATACCTGGAGGTGCCCGATGAGAGCACTTACATGCTGCCCAGCGTGTCTCCGGCTGCCGTGCCCGATGCTGACAGTGGCAAACGACACTTTGAGGATCACAATATCTTGGGTAAGACATAAATTTGATTAAAATTAAGTTTAAAATTCAAAGGAAATCCTTTTTGTGATCCACTTGAACAAGTTTGAGCTTAACCGTTTAGTTATTACCTCGTTATCGTTATCGATAACTATGGAGCTGCCATACTATTGCACAAGCGTTATCACTATTATAATGGTTTTATTCGAACTAACACAAAACAAAATTTACATTGCAACTGCTAAACATATTTAAAGATGTCGATATGTGTGAAGGTGTGCGTGGGTGGGCGTTCCTATTTATGCTGCTTGCAGAGAGTATCACCCTGGCCAAGGCAGCCTGCATAAGCCATCAGATGCGGCAACAGATTCTGCTCCATGACACCGCTAAAGAGATGCGACTGGGGACCCTGGGTAAAGATGGCCACATCCTCGCCAGAGTGCACGCCCTTGGCATGTATATAGCTGGGCGTAAATGAGGCTAAACGAGACCCAAACAAACAAAGTTTCATATTTTATTATAGCATTCTCATTCGCGGTAGACAGCAAGCGACGTTAGGTAACATAAAAATGTCGGCAAAATTTGAGCACGGGTTTATTTGTTGATTTGATGCTGCGGTGGGCATGCATAGGCTCCGGGAGCTAGCGGCTGCTCCCAACTTTATTTCTGCCTATTCGGCGCGTGAAGTCGCATAAAAAACTCGCGAGCAAAATAACAACGAACACAAGACTCGCGAGCAAGCTAACAACAGCAACATAGGAGCAGTTTGAGTCGAGGCATTTTTGAAACTTAAGATTTATGACCGTCATAAAAATGAACAACAACAGCATAGCAAAGGACCAGTGTGTGCGCCTTTTTTATGCTTGCACATTTGGGTGATCGACAAAGTAGGTAGTCTCAAATAGGGCTCTTGTTGTTGATGTTGTTGTAGTGCACCCGATTCGAATCGATTTTCGAGTACTTTAAATCGAGTTAAATGCAAACCACCTTCGCTTTCTGCCCACCGTAAAAACCTTGACAAAATAACTAAACTCACTTGTGCTTAGATGCGGTGCAGGATTCTCGCGCTTGTTGTCCTTATTGAGACTCTGCCACTTGCCAATGGCGTAGTTGAGCGTACTGTAGGGAACACCGTCCAAGTCACGCTGGCTCGTGTCCATGCCCAGTATGGATGTGCCCCGATTGGCATAGCCCGCCATGGTCAGCGTATGGGAATGATCCGCCGTGACGACTATTAGGGTTTCATGTGCATCGGTCAGACGGACAGCCGTCTCGATGGCCGCATCGAATTCCAGCATCTCGTCCAGTGCATATCCCGCCCGTGTCTCATGATGGCCATGATCGATGCGACCACCCTCGATGAATATGAAGTAACCATTCGAATGTGGCGACAGTCGTTCGATGGCAGCCGCTGTCATGTCACTAAGTCGCGGCTGATCCTGCGAAGCAGCCAGATGATAGGCCATGTGGCTGTCACTGAACACGCCCAACAGGTGGCCATTGTGATGATCCGTGGTGCTGCAGTTGTGCAGCTCGGCCAGCGTGCGGGCAAAACAACCATTTGGATGTGCATCATGCCATTGCTGGAGCAGATCACGTCCATCCGTCCGTTCGCTGGCAAACTTACCAAGTCCGCCGCCAAGTATCACATTCAGATTGCGACCTGGCGCATCCTCAACCAACTGGCGTCCAATATCCAGCTCCTGTGTACGCTTTTTCACATGCGCATATGTGGCCGCCGGACTCGCGTCTGTTAGTCTCGTGGTGGTCACAATGCCCGTTGCCTTGCCAGCCCGTTGAGCCCACTGAAGGATCGACTCGACGTGTGCTCCCTGAGCACTTTGTCCAATGCTGCCGTAGTTGGTCTTAACGCCCGTCAAACAGGCCGTTGCCGCACAGGCTGAATCCGCCGTTTGGCTGTCCGTGCAGTAGGTTTTGCTTAGACCCGAATAGGGGAACTGTTCCACCGCCAGTTGGCACTCCTCCCCACTCTGACCAGCGTGCTGTCCCTTCAGGATGCGTGCTGCTGTCATGGTTGTAATGGACAGACCATCGCCCATCAGCATTATTATGTTCTTGGCCACTCGCTTGTCCCCACCGCCCGCCACACGTGTACGCTCAAGTCGCTCCGCCAGCTGCCGTTGCGCCTGCTCCAACCAATAGCTGGCCGTGCGCTCATCCTCAATTGGCTCCGCCTGCCTCTTGGTGTTACCAAGCACTCGACAATTGACCAGCAACGGCAGCGACAGCGACAACAGAAGCATTAGGCAATGCAAGTTTTTTGGCCACATGCTTCACACAATTGTTGAGCTTAATTGACAATAGAATACTAACTAGAAATGTTGTCAGCTTTTTCATTTGAAACTCTAACTTCTAAGCTCTAACTTTATCGGAAGTATTCAAGTATGTCAATGTGGGCTCCAGCACCGCCTGTATTCACGTTCGAATATATTTGCATGCCAACTACATCAACCCATTTTTTTTTCTATTCATGTATTATCTATCTATACCATGAGCAGTTGGCAAAAATTAAATTAAATATTGGCAATTAAAGAGCTGTTTTTGGAGTTTTTTAAAGTGTTTTTTTATTAGACCATACGAAAAACGTATGAGGCCTAAGAACCGTTTGAATGATACAAAATTTTTCTTAACCCAATAAGTGCCCATTGAAAATTTCGAATTTTTGTAAAAAGTCTACTTCTTAAACTTTTCCTCGGGCTCCAACAAAAAATGTTTGGATTCAAAATGTTTCTTTAAACAATTCTAAAAGTGACTGCAAAAAATGTTCAACAATCTCTTCGGTACAATTGTTTTAAAACTGAAAAAGGCCATTTTTTTTAATTTTTCTTAAGCCCCATTTAGACGAGCACTTTTTCACCGACACTTTTTGTCACATTTTGTCAAAAAGCTGTCCGTGTGGCGTAACCACACAAAATTTCAAAGCGTCGGTAGAAAACTAACGCTCACCGAAGGAAGAAGAACACGTTATATTCCATCGGTGAGCGATGGTGAGCGACAGGGACAGCTTTTTGTCAAAAAACCGATACTTTTTGTCAAAAAACCGTCCCTGTCGCTCACCATCGCTCACCGATGGAATATAACGTGTTCTACTTGCTTCGGTGAGCGTTAGTTTTCTACCGACGCTTTAAAATTTTGTGTGGTTACGCCACACGGACAGCTTTTTGACAAAATGTGACAAAAAGTGTCGGTGAAAAAGTGCTCGTCTAAATGGGGCTTTACAAAATTTTGATTTGTTAAGTCCAAATTCAGACTAACTTTTTACTTTCATAACTTGCCCAAACCTGAGCAAATTTTTTAGGCGAAATGTCGGTTTAAACATGATTTGGCCTCTAAATTCGTTCTGCATTAAATTTATTTTTATTTTTTGCTCAAGATTTAGATTTTAAAGCAAAGGGACCAATGAAATCCAAACAATAAAATATATGCACATCTCTGCCGTTCAGCAGAACAATCATAAGAATTACATCGATTTTCTGTCGATTCTTATAGGTATCAGTCCTGAGCTAAACAAGTTTGTGCCGGAAAGCACTGCGGATCTGTTGGACTGGTCCTTCATAGCTCGCAGTCTGTACTCGGCGGGCTCGGCGAATCCCAAGCAGAAAATTGACTCGGCTATGCGCGAGGGTCTCGAGGATGTGATAACCGAAGTAATGGAAAATATTAACTATTATTCACGGCAACGTGGACGCGTTATTGAGTTTCGGGAGCTACTCTATGGTTACCATCGGCTGAATGCGCTCCATGGCCAGGATCTGATACTTGATCTGTTGCTCATCTACAAAAAGTATCGGGGCAAGAAGATGACTGTTCCAGTGCGTCGTCATCTTTACGTGCAACGCGCATTCACTGGCATCTTTGTGAAGGAACTCGACGAGGATTTCTACAACGTGACGCTGCAGCAAAGTGAGTTGAAAAATATAATTAGAATCCCTCGAACCCAATCAGAAGCTAAGCCCTTTAAATAATCTACCCCTCAGACATCAAAAATAGTTACAAATCTAAAACTTATTTTTAGATATCTGTGATTAAGTAGATTGATTTTGAGACAGGAAACTTAAAAACTTTTCGTTTGATAACATATCACACAAAATCAACGAAAATTGGGAAACAATTCAGATTATAACATAATTTTTTTGATCCTATTCTTAAAAAAAGTAAAATATATCTGTTCCGGAGTCAAAATACCCCCTAAAATCTCAGAGAACTTGGTGTTCAAAACCAGAAATTGTATTGCCTGTAAAATACGTCAAAAAAAACATTTCTATGCCCTAAAATTTCTAATATCCAATTTTGTGACGAACAATATTAACTGTAACATATAAATTATTACAAAAAAAATAAGTTGTATTCTGAGTACTCTGAAAATCTTTGCTTTATTCATTTCATTCACTCGATGCCGCTCATTTGAGTTCTCAAATTAATGCCAAAAATGAGTATTCAATCGATGAGAAACGGATCTTTGAATTTATTCTATTCACAGAACTGAATGAAACTCACGAGTACTCAGAGACTCTCAAACTTGAATACTGCCGTGCAGACCTCTAGTACATACATACATATATCGATATTCATACATTAATCTATTTGTTTTGCAGGTCTCTTGGGCAGTCTCTTGCAGAACAGCATGGCACGCCTGAGCAGCCATTTCACCATGACCAGTAGTCTGCTGACGACGCCGCCGGATAAGATCGTGTTTGTGCTGCCCATTGCCGGTCGTCTGGCGACCTTTGAGCGCTTTCTGCTGACCTATGAGCGCATCTGCATCGATGCCTCCCAGCACTGTGATCTGCTTGTGGTCATCTTTGGTCCCTTGGAGCAGTTGACTGAACATTTACAGCTGCTGACCGATTTGCGATCTCGTCACATTTACAAACAGATCAACTACATCCAACGCAATGGACAATTCTCCCGCGGCGTTGCCTTGGACATTGCTGCACGCTCCTCCTACATACAACAGCAGGACATAATTTTGTTCATTGACGTGGATATGGTATTTGGCGTGGAGACGCTACAACGCGTGCGGATGCACACGCAACGTGGACGGCAGGTGTATCTGCCCATAGTGTTTAGCCAGTATGATCCGAAGCGTCGTGGAGCTGGCAGCTCCACTGAATCGCTGCCAATTGATGATGAGAACGGATATTTCAGGCAGTTTGGATTTGGCATTTGTGCCATTTACAAGTCCGACATACTGGACGAGGACATTAATGGCTTTGACAAGGACATTACTGGCTGGGGACTGGAGGATGTCAAGTTTCTGGAGAAGATTGTGCGCGTGGGCACACGGCAACGTGGCTTCCTGGTGAACACGGCTGAAGTGCCGCTGGATTATAACGAAGCTGCCGAGCAGTGGCGACGTCTAACCGTCTTTCGTGCTCCAGATCCCACGCTGGTGCACATCTATCACGACATTAGTTGTGATGTCCAGCTGGATGCACCACAGTACAACATGTGCCTGGGCACCAAGGCCAATTCCCTGGGCAGCACACGTCTGATGGAGCAGCTATTTTTCAATAATCAACAGAACGTCGAGTTTATTGCCGACTTCAATCGCCAAAGGCAGCAGACCAGATGAGGGCAGCCCCAATCCTGGCATGTTTTACTATAGTATTATGTTAACTGTTTCCTATTTGTGTGTATGCGAGTGTTGTGTGTGTGAAAGGACTCATTGCCAGCAAAAATGCCAAATAAAATCACTGTTAATTCTAAGCTAAGCTACTTATGAATAAGAGCAGGACGACAGATATACAAAGCGAGAGAGAAAGAAGATTCGATTCGGCATGCCGAAAGTGAAAGCCCTTGCAAAACTATAGAACAGCGGTGGGCACGAAATCTGAATTCGGGAGCACTACAACAACAACCCTATTAGAGTCTACCTAAGTTCAGAGCAGCCGCTGCTCCCGGAGCCACTGCGTGCCCACCGCTGCTATAGAATATACATTTTCCAAAACTTCTTTTCCACTTGTATTTTACAAAGAATAAAAATTTATTAAACTGTCTTAGATTATATAACCAAAGTGTTTGCAGTTTATAACGCATTTTTCGGCTAAGTCTTACACTTATTTAATTCTTATATTTATAATCATTTTGACGATGTAGTTATAAGACATATGTATGTGAGCAAATAATTGCAGATATTGTAGACATATCTTAAGTATTCCTTATATCTACAAATACAATTATCAACTATTGGTTCCTGAGGCAGTGACTTCAAAAATTATCAACTATGTTTAGCCTTTTGCAAGGGCAGCTATTAATTTTTAAGTTAAGAACAAACTTATCGAGGTTGCACTCTGTGCAGACCCAGCAGCGATATTCTTAAGTCTTATGAATATAAAACATAGCTTTGTTGTTACATTTTAAACTATTTGTACAATAAATATACATAAAAGAATAGTTTGTTTCTTACATTATTTGATGGCATTTGATATAAAGGTATTTTACATATAGTCAACTGGCTGTATTCCTAGTAGAGCCAGCGCTGAATTGAGCACCTGACGCACAGCTTTTACCAAATAGATGCGAGCATATAGCACTGGCATCAGATTTGATCGCTTCTGTACGAGAATCTGTTTGTTGCGGTAATAGCGGCTAAAAAGGCTGGCCAAGTTCACAATGTAGCGCACGAGAAGATGAACGGCACAGTGACCCAGCTGCAGTTGCATTAGCGTTGACTCAACCAGCTCTGGAAAACTTAGCAGATATCCATAAATCAACTGCCAATCGAGCTGCAAACGAAGGGACAATATAGACAGATATTTTTAATTTTTGAAGTGTAAGCATACCTCGTCTTCAAGTAGACTCAGATCGATTGTTTCCAGTGGTGGCAAGGGTTCATAGACACCAGCATTCACTTGGGCGTTAAAGGTGCGCAGCAACGTCTCCAGACGCGCTGAATTGTACAGTATATAACTGGCGCCCTTGGAGCTGCCCAAGCCGTGTCGCACCACAGTGGCACTAGTGCCATGGCGCACCTCGAACAGATCCACAATGACAGCTGCATGACCCAGGCGTTGCATCAGACGCTCGAAGTCAGTGCCCTTGGCGCAATCGCGTACTCCATGGCGATGCATGGCTATTAAAAGCATATCATTGGAGCGCAGCCTACAAAATTTAAGAATGTTAGATTGTGCATGAGTTTGAGTGTAAATCATGCTGAATACGACGGTTGAGTAATAAGCAGGGATTAAAACTCTAACCGAAACCGTTAACCGGTTTAATCCGATTGAAATTTAAAACCGTAACTGAAACGAAAAAAAAATGTCTTGACCGAAACCTTAAGCTCGAAACTCTGTGAGCCGAAATAACCGTTTAGTAACCGTTTCATTTATAAGTGTTAATTTCGGGTTTTCATACATCCAAAAAAAAATTACTTTCTTATTTTTAATTTTGATTTTTTTATGTATAATTTTGAATTTTTATTTGTAATATTCATGATCGAATTTTCATAGCACTGAACAAGCGCAAATAAAATAAATTTGTTAAATGAAATTTTTAAAAGTAACTAAACTACATAAAAATTAAGAATATGTAAAATAAATGTGTGAATGATACATTAAGAAAGTAATGCCTTTTTAATTATATCTATTATATTATTAATTTATTTATATTATTGCAATGAAATTTATTTTTGTGAACCGAAACCATGTTGGAATTTCAAAACCGAAACATAAAAAAAAGTAAAAACGGTTCACCGTTACAAAACCTTTATTTAAAGATCTTGCGTAACCGATAACCGATACACCTAAATGCAAACATAACATAAACCGTAACTGAAACCGATATTCGCTCCGGCTTTAATCCATAGTTGAAAATCAAATGCAATTAAATGTCAATGACTTATCAGTCCACCCTCGTACTTACGCCATGTAGCTGCTGCTAGTTAGCAATGCGGCCGTCTTCTTGGTCGCCTCCAAAACCGGACCGCAGACCAAGGGTACATAGTTTGTTCCTGATTGCTCGTTGGCACCACGTCGTGATTGATTATTGCACTCGACGCAGACAGTTATAGTATCGTCGGTCTTGTCCTGTGGTTCCACCAGGCGATAGTCAGCATAGTCTAGTAGTCGGCGCACAATCTCGAACAGTTGCTTAGCCCGAAATTTGTGCAGCTCCTTGATATTGTTGCTTTCCTCTTCGGCAAACTTTTCATGTAGGATGAGACAGAGTGTGGGCATATTTTCCTTGCGGTGCTCTAGCTGTTTGACGTGCCCATAGCTGTCGCCCTGCTGCAGAATTGAGTGCAGAACATTGGCAATGATTGGAGCACGCTGAAAACGCAGAGCGTAACGCTCCTTGCGCAGCTTGGACACACTGAGCAGGGGGAATAGCCACTGCTTGCTGTGCTCCAACAGCTGTTCCATCGACTGCTCATCCGGCAGCAATTGGTCCGAATCGAGGCGCAATCGGATTCCATTCCTTTGGCTAAAGCAAAGCCAATTTATTTTACTTGCAGCAATACTGAGATCTCCCATTTCCACGAGATCTTCGTTGTGATATCGAATAAGTTCGCCGTAACGTTGTGAACGTGAAGCAGCCTTTTCCTTATCCGGGTAAATCGCAAAGAAGTCAATTAATTGACGTGTTATTTTGGTTATTGGATTGTGCGACATGTCTATATCGTATGTATGCATTTCTTGGCAACTTAATTATTCGGCAAATAATAAAAACAAACAATAAACAAAACAGCGATAATTTATCGATAATGTGCAATAAGTTATCAGGTACGCTACTTTTTTTATAGAAACAATTTTTAAGAATTACTAGTTGTGAACGCTATGCTACTTGCTTTTAAAATGAACTAAATACATTAAACACAAATGTAGAACAATTTGGAATTTGATCGACAAAAACAGTAGCCTCGCATTTCTGTTTCACTTGCTACAAGTTCAAGGAGGAATTCTTTGTTCAGTTAAATAATTGTATATTCCTGTATATATTCATCGGGAATCTAAGGTTAAGCAGACATATTTACAAGTCAAAGAAAATTAAAAATTGTTAAATTTTGAATTTTTAAATTGTTTTATGGAACTACCGTTTTGAATAAAATGTATCGATAGGTAAAGACTATCGATAATGTTGGGCTGCAACTAGATATGAGCGATATAGCAATACTTATTGCTGGGAACAGTAGTGACTAGAGCTGGGACTTTACGATTCTTTTAAGAATCGATTCATTTCGATTTTTTAAGAAGAGAAAATCGATTAAAAATCGATTATTTTAATAAAAAAAAATGGTTTACCTATTTTTTTTGACTTCAATTGATTTGTTTTTTTTCTTTGTAGTATTTATATTATTTATCACATTTTTTTTATGTTATTAAACAGTTCATCATTAATAAAAAAAAAATGGAAAATAATTAAAATAAATTCAAAATTAAAATAAATGCGGATTTAAATGACTAAAATTAACTTCATTTAATTCATATGAGAGATGGAAAACAGCTATTCTTTACTACATTTTGTGTACTCAAACATACGCGCCTTTACGTTTCCAGTCACAAGTAGAATTTTCCTTTTTAAAAACTCGATTTTTCTTAAAACAAAATCGATTTTTGCTTCACCAAAGAAAAAATCGATTAAAAATCGATTTTATTAAAATCGGTCCCAGCACTAGTATTGACTGTGACTACTTGTAAAATTTGTTATTACTTGCATATTTAAATATTCTCAAATAGACAATGCATATGTCGGATGCTTTCACTATATGTGTTTGCTGAAATTGGTGAATGAAGTTTTAGATGGATTTATTTTTGCGCATATTGAAAGTATGGCTGCACATTAAAACGGTTCCCAGCTGTAGGACAGATGAATAGGTCATTCTGATCAGTTGATCAGCTGTTTATGATTGATAAACGATGAGAAAAGGCTACAACTGTTTCTTTTTAGTGGAACGTGAAATGTGTTTTAAGTTTTTAATTAAAATAGACGACAAATGCCAACTAGATTCCGGATTATCTCTTATTATTTTGAGTTATACACATTGTTAAAAACTTAAAAATATATGAAATTGAAACATTGTTACATTGAAATTGAATCCATGTATTTATTGTATTTCTCTAAGAAATTAACAATATTTTTAAAGAAATTACTGACCAACTGCGAAGTGACCGATTTAGTTCATGATTGACTGAATAAGTTCATTCGTTCATTTGATCTTGTTCAGAACGATACGACACAGCTCTACAATAAAGCGCAACACGCACAAAATAGACACACAAAATAAAGCATTGCATGTGTGTGTGCAAGTGTATGTACATATATATATATGCGTGTGTGTGTTTGTGTGTGGGCGTTTTGTTTTCAGAATCCATAACAAACAGCAGTAAAAATGCCGCGTAACTTGGGATCTGGATCTCGCCTGGTGGATCTAGGCGTTGTCTGCCTAATATGCTTGCGGGCCGAGCACGGATTCTGTTCGATTTATGGCCAGGATCTGGAGACGCCACACATGCAGATTGTGGACAAAATTCGCAGCTGCAGTGCGCTGCAATTGGAGAGGCCACAGCTGTCCCAGCTGCCGGACAAGATCTGCCACGGCTGCCGCAACGAGCTGAGCATCACGTACCGTTTCCAGCAGAAGTGCCTCGAGGCGCAGAAGGTGTTCCAATCGGCGGCGACCGCGACACTTTTGCTGGACGTGGACAAGTTGCAGCTGGAGCAGCAGCAGCAGCTCAAATTGCCCGCCAGCCTAAGAATCAAACGCCTCGAAACAGAGCCGGCATCCGGCAAATTAAAGTATTACAACAACAACGGAGATGATGGAGATGGGAATGAAAATGGAGATGCAGATTCGCTGACGCTAGTAAAGAAAGAGGATGTGGTCACCACGATTGTCCTACAGGATCTAACGGGTGTTCCATCTGACAACGATGATGACAAAATGATTGCGCTTGGCGTTGACTGGGGAACGGATCCCATCGAGTCGGAAGCGGGCAATATTCAAGAGTTGGAGCAGGATCTGGAGCAGGAGCTGGATCTGGAGCAGAAGCTGGAGGATGATGAGCATTACAAGCTGTCCGATGAACAGACAGAGGAAGTACAGACAATGCCATGTGTCACTGTAACCAGCAGCAACAACAACAGCAGCAACAACCTAATCATCAACAACAACAACAGTAACATCATCTCACGGAATCGACGCTCCACTGAGCCCAAGATCTGTGACATCTGTGGCAACACGTACAAATATCAGCACGCCCTCAACGCACACATGCGACGCCACAACAACGAGCGTCCCTATCCCTGCGAGGTGTGCCAGAAGGCGTTCATTTCCAACGTCGAGCTGCGTCGCCACATGCGCGTCCACACGGGACAGAAGCCCTACGGCTGCCATTACTGCGAGCGCAGATTCTCGGACTTTGGCAGCAGTAAGAAGCACGAGCGTATCCACACCGGGGAGCGTCCATATGTCTGCGAGGTGTGCAGCAAGGGATTCGCCTATGCGCATGTGCTCTCGGTGCACCGGCGGACGCACACGGGCAAGAAGCAGTTCCAGTGTACGCAATGCGACAAGGGATTCACCAAAAAGTGTTATCTGGCTACGCATTTGGAGCAGCATCGGATTAATCAGCCCAATGCTATGGAGCTCGGCACGACGACGCTTCAGAGGCTGCCAACGCGAAAACAACAGCGACAACAACAACAGCAGCAGCAACAACAGCAGCATCAACAACAACAACAGAGGCAACAGCAACAACACCAACAACAACAACATCATTTACGATATGACGACGACGCTGCGGATGTGGATGATGATGATGATTATGATGATGATAGTGTCAATGTTGGCATGGTTGGCATCGGTACCCTGAGCCAAGTGGGCGGGGAACAGGCCAAGGTATTGGAGGAATGCATTGTGACCAATGATTTCATGTTTAACGACGAGGACGCCGACGAGACGGAGCACGACATGGATGATTATCATGATGCGGAGCTGGATGAGAATGAATTTCAAAATGTTCAGCATGTTAAGGTGCCCTACGGCCTGGTCGGTGATCTCCTTGATGCCGACGATCTGGTCAGCGATACCAAATACTTGATGGAATAGATTCTACTACCAGACCCAAAACCCAACCGACCCGAACCCACCTCCCCTCTTTAGTACGTAGTCATATAATATGGGAAACATACATACATACATACATGCTAAACAAATTAGAATAGTGCTTACCAGCTGTGTAAATAAATAAAAGAAACCGAGTTGACAATGGTTTCCAACATAATTCAATAACAAAAGCACCTTAAGTGAACTCTTTTTTCTTATTTTTCCCCCTTTTGTGCTTTGTTTTTAATTTTGGAATAGGATGCAGAAACAGCTGTATACACGAGCCGCAGGTTGCAAAAATAGTTATTGAAAAAAAATAATATTCATTCTCAAAATTCCGCTGCGAAAGTTAAAAAAAATATATGAAAACGGAAAATTTCGAATTTTTGTAAACGTCTACTTTTTCAACTTTTTTCCTCGATTTTTAAAAAAAAAATTGTTTGATGCAAAAAGTTTCAAATATCTGTTTGCCAGTATTTTTTTTTATAATTTTTTGAAAATGGCGAAAAAGGCACTTTTTGCATGAAAATGGAGATTGCCTTACAAAAATTTGATTTTTAATATGATAAAGCAGACCAATATTCTCCAAATTTGGTCAGAATGCATCAAACATTCCAAGAAACAAATAACTTTTTTAAACTAAAATGATCTGAAACCTTTTTTCAACGATTTATCATATCTATACTATATCCCAGTCCAAATAGCAATCAATGTCATCTATAAAAGCCAGATTTGATTGATAGGCTTAAATTTTTTTTCATGGTATCAAATTCGATTCTCGAATTCTCGCAATTTTACCTTGAAATCATAAAAGTTTTTTTTTCGAATTTGCTTAGGTTTCATTTAATATAGTATTGTATATTTTCTATAAAAAAATTCGGACAATTGAGCTACAACAACGTTTTTTTTTGATTTTTCTTTTTTGTTAACACGGTATCGGGTTGGGTGCGTGATAATCGCACGTTTCTAGTCAGATGACGCGCATCGTGCTGTGTGGCCGTTTTGCTGGGAAGAAGATGAAATGCGAGCGAGCACGTTTTGGACCGGTTTTCAATGGCGAGGTCAACGTTTTGGCCATGGGCAGAATTTGATGGCTTACAGAATTATTAACATAATTTATTTTTAAACTATTGCCCTACACATTGATAGATTGTATAAAAAGTTGGTAAAAAAATATATATGTATGTAAAAAACGGAGGATGGAAAAAATTAAATAAATTACAGTTTTGCCATTGGCGGCGACGAGATGGAACAATAAAACTTGAACATCAACACAGGCGTCGTCCTAATCCTCGAAAGTAATGCGGCCGGGTCCATGGTTCTTCATATAGCGGCGATAGGCCTTGTATCGCGGATTCTCGGCCAGCTTTTTCTTCATCTCCTCATCCTGATCGGCTTTCCACGCGTCAAAATTGTCGCGCTCCCACAGCTCCAATTGCAGATACTCCTCGATCTGTTTCTCCTCCAGCGAGTTGAACTGATGCTGCCCCATGCCCATGTGGCGCCGTATCAAATACAGCTGCTGTTCTTGCCCGTAAGGCTGTTTGAGGATCGTGAAACGCCAGAACCACTGGGCATGCCACACAATAAAGTTGAATAGTGTGTAGGGACAGATGAGCAACTGCACCCAGAGGACATCCCACACCGTTGGCTTCGCATAGCCGCCCTGTACGTCCATTTTCTCCTCGATGACTTTGCGTATGATACGCTCCAGTTCCTCCTTTTGCTCCGTCTTGGACAAATTCTTTCGATTCTTGCCCTTGCGATTGTGTATGCGCTCCTGGATCTCATCCCGGGCAATGTCGAGTGCCTTGTTGCGATATTTGGGCACCGTGGCAAAGTACTTGATGGCCGCATCGTAGCGCTGCCAGCCCGAATAGTACTGGATCACCGAGATGATCGTCAGTGTGACCACAATCACCACACGTACATCTACCTTGGGCGCCACGCGTCGTCGATAGTAGCGATAGTAATGCGCATAGTATGCATCTGGATTGTCCAGCATGTAGTCGTAATCGGTGCGCGATTCCTCATCGCGAAGTATCTCGTAGGCGGTCGCCACCAGCTTAAATTGTTCCTCGGCCAGCGCCTTGGCCTCTTCACCACGATGCAGATCCGGGTGATGCTTACGTGCCAGCAGGCGATAGGCTTTGCCTATCTCCGACTTGGAGGATTCGCGTGTGACGCCCAGCACATCGTAACAATTCTCCTTGCCACAGTAGAGACCCTCCAGTAATCCCAGGCACAATGTGGGCAGCATGCACACCAATAGACAGGTGTACAGCCAACTCTGTAATTGTGTGTGTGGCATTTTGTGTATGTGTATATGTGTGTGTTTGTGTGAATGTGTGGGCAACAGCTGTTGCTCCTGGGTGCTGCGGGTTAAACACAATACGCTCCCCTATGTGTATGCTTGCTGCTTGGCAACTGTTATGTTCCGTTTGTTGCTACGTTGCTTCAATGCTGGCGCTTACGGGCCTTTTTGGCACTTTCACCTCGCTCGGCCTCAGCTTCTTTCTTAACGTTCTTTGCCGTTCTTGTCTAGAGTTGTATTTAGTGATGTAAATTTGAGTGAAAACATCGATGTCGATGTACATCGATGTTTTCAAAATGAAACATCGATGTTGGTTGAAACATCGGGTCGAAACATCGATGCATCGATGTATGTCCCATGGTTTAAAACGTCCAATTTAAAAAAAAAAAAAAAAGAATTTCTTAGCTGAATAAAGGTGATTTATTCTTAAAAACATGTGCTTTCATAGCAATCTTTTTAGTTTAATAACAATTTTTAACTTAAAAAGTAACAAAACAAATAAAAACCTATGCTTCCCTAGCAGTCTTTAACTTAAAAAGTATTTATCAACGTAACAACTTATGCTTTCATTCCAACAAAGGCTCGTCTTTGTTGTTATTCTGAAATTAATGCTTTTGTAGTAACAATAAATCCAAACTACAAGAAGGCTTTTTGATGCGAACTTAATATTCGAATAGACAAACGCCTTCTGGTAGCTATAGTCCTATTGACCAATTTGATTAAATTTACTTACTTTGGCATTGCAAACACTGTTAATAAATAAACGCACACGCGTCAAACAAAAATTGCGTATTGAAGATGAGACAACTGACGATAAATACGCAAAATTGTGAAATTAAGCCGATGTTTTTCAAAACATCGATGCATCGCCATGAAACATCGATGAATCGACAACTCCAAAAACATCGGGAAACATCGCCAAAAAAACATCGATGTTCGATGCATCGATGTGTTTTTACATCACTAGTTGTATTGGTGCTTCGGGGAACCAATTTAATTCGCCGGCGCTTTCATTTGAGCTAGTTCTTCAGCTTTAGTTCGCAAACAATGAAAGTTAATGTATAACAAAATACTTCATGACAAAGCAATAAAAACTTGATTGAAAAATGTGCATGAAATATGTGTTATTTGTTTCTTAATTTTTTCTGTAGCTCTATTCACCAATTTGAATTGCCCGCTTTAACCGTTCGTTTAAACACAGAACTTATTCACGAAACCAAGACCAAGACTAAAAACACAAGTTGAGAATTGGTATCGGTATATATCGTTTACTTTAAGGTAAATATCGTTTCATTGCAGTGCCAACAGTTATCGGCAACTGCTGGTCCCATTTTCTATTCTCTCTAATCATCCAACCTTACATTTATTTGAGCGATATTGATCAAAACAGAACAACTGAATGAGAATGAGCAAAGGAGTAAAATAGAGCAAAGCAGAGTAGTGATGTAAATTTTAATAAAAGCATCGATGTCGATGCTCATCGATGTTTTTAAAGAGAAAAAACAATGGCCGTGTTCACCAGAACAAATCGACAACAGAAAATCGATGAAATTTGCATGATTATTCTGGTGAAATGCAGTGATTAGCAATCATGAATTCAAATTTTGTGATTTATGATGACTGAAAATTCATCACCAAAATAGTACGCTGAAATTCTGTGATTGTGATGCTTTGTTATCGAACAAACAAAATACATGATTACTGATTGATTAGTTCTGGTGAACGCGGCCAATGTTGGGATGATATATCGGTTCAAAAATTCGATGCATCGATGTAGTGATGTAAAAAAACATCGATATTTTTCTTCATCGCTAAAACTGAGTGAACAAAAAAGAGCAACTGAGCAACAATTTGCAAGGAACATGTTCACTTGCTCACTTCAGTGAGCAGCTCTTTCTTGTTCACTCACTCATGAGCAATAGAGCTGGGATAAAATCGATTCTCAGTGCATCGATTTTTTTCGATCTTTTAGAAAAAAAAATCGATCTAGTCGATTAAATCGAAAAAAAACTTAGACTCCCAAAAATTTGTCCATTTTGCTTCCGATTCCTTGATCCACCAACACACAACGATCCCAAGGACATATAAAAACAATTATATAGATCTATTTAATCAGTTAAAATCACAATTTTTTATTAAATTACCCTTATTCGCACGTTTTGTTCCTCTCCTTATTCACAGTGATGGAATTTAGCTGATGGAATTTAGCTTCACGATACATCGATTCTACCAAAACAGAATCGATGTTTGAACGAAAAAAAAAGAATCGATAGTATCGATTCTAGAATCGATTTTATCCCAGCTCTAATGAGCAACCTAACACTATTTTGTTTGTTGCGCTCAGTTTTCTAAATTTCCAATATTTACAAAAAATTTTGTTCACCATGAATTTTATTAACGATATTGACAATATGAAAAAATGCATTGTTGAAAACACTCTGTACATGAAATCATTCGAAAGTAAGTCTCCGTCTGCAGTCAGCTGTAATATTTTGCATGCTTAAAGTTTTTTGTTTTAAAGGTGCTGAGAATGCATTTCAAGATGAGCTTAAGAAGTTCAGCGATGAAATACTCGAAAAGCGTTTAGCAATGGGCGAGACTCTCATTCGCATAAAAAGCAAGCAGAAACGTCTTGACCAAATCTTAGAAAAGGCCGCCAAGGAGAGCAACACATTGAAAGAGTTTGAAAAGAAATATGCCGACTTAAATTCAACTGAGGAAAAAAAACGTAGTAATGTCAATCAATCAGCCGAGTACAAAGATTTTAAGCAAGAAATTCTTGGTAACTTGAATGCTTCAAACGCCAGCGGTTGCAATGATGGCGAAGCTGAAATCATGGAAATTATGGAAACGGGCGACACTGCTTGCTCCATGTACGACCCATGGACCAAGGGACTTATGTTGCATCCCGTGCGGAACATCAAGTGTGGTCATCACTATGATCGTGATTCCGTGATGACTGTCATCAAGAGTAACATGAGCGTGCGTTGTCCAGTTGTTGGTTGTGCCAGCAAGAGCTACATTCAAACCGAACCATCTTCAAGCCGATGTTGCATTGCAGCAAAAAATCATTGAACATCAAGCCGAGCAGGCTGCCCAGGAATCCCTTGTGTCATCCGATGACGACGAAAACGAAGAAGATAAATAAAATACATTTCATTTAATTTAAATTTAAGATAACTTTTAAATAAGAAATTATCGCTACCAATTGGTCAATTATAGTTATTTAAATTAAAAACACTGATGTTTAAATGTTGAGGTAAAACAACTATGCTTTATATTTTGTTTATGCCATTATTTTAAGTAATCGATAAGATTAAGAATTAAATGATTATTTAGTTGGAGTAGGGCGTAAAAACATGGGGAGTGATTTCATTCGATGTCTTATACGATTTAAGAAGGAAAGTATTCAAATGTATTTTTTAAGTAAATAAAATTCAATTTGTTTTTAAATATTTACATGATATATCGATATCGCACACCACTATCGATGTTTTTGTAGCCTTGGCTTATTGGCTATCTGGCAGCGCTCACAGCTGTTCAACTCAAAACAAATTGCAAATATTTCCCGAATATATTTGGGGAACAACAAATACTTAGCGTTTCACAACAGATGCACGTGCTGCGTGCATATAATTATCAGGCTGTTACACAGCAACAACGCTACAAACTTTGACGGAACCAAACAATCAGCCCGAGGACGCAGCTGGCAATGATGCCGATGCGAATGCGTTCTGCATTCGATGCACACGATGTGGCCAGCCGCACTGACACGCCTGCTAAGACGTCGCTTTATTTACATAGTCCTTGTGCTGCTCGCCCTCCTTTATATATTTGGCAATCTCTTTGATCGGGTAAGTTACGTTACGGGGTAGTAATCAGTTCATCCAATTGATCAAGTCTTTCAATAGAAGGGAGCATTCAGTGGACTGCATTATGATGAGTATAATGTGCAACGGACGCGACCGTTGCTCTGGCAACAACAGTTGCTGGCGCCCGAAGAACATCTTAACCGTACGCATGATCCGGAATTACACTGCCGCAATTCGGTGCAGGGACGCAAACTGCTGGCCGATGAGCGTGGATTTGTGTGCCTGCGCGAACAGATGCTGGTCAACGGTTGCTGCAACGTGGAGCTGCCCGAGATCAGCTATTACAGCTGTCAAAGCTGCAACAGCACATCGCACTGTTGCGGCATATACGAATATTGTGTATCCTGCTGCCTGCATCCGAACAAGCGCCCGTTGCTGGAGCAAGTGCTACAGGCGTCCGATACACAAAAATATATATACGCCAGCGTGGAGGATCATTTTGAGCTGTGCCTGGTCAAGTGTCGCACCAACTCGCATTCGGTTGAGCACGAAAACAAATACCGCAATGAGGCGGCCAAATATTGCTATGGCACCACCGAGGCGCACGAGTCGCAACGCGAAGTGGCACCCAGAGGTGGCCAGGGTTAGTTCAAGTTAAGCTCCCAGGTCAGAAATTATGTGGTCATGTGCAATCTCTATAGATGATGACAGCAAACCCATAGAGCTATGTCTATAGAGCTCCAAATGCTCGTCTATTGTTTTATCTCAGGTTTTCCTTTTACTTTTTTTTTTTTATTAATTTTGTCTTTTTTTTCATAAAATGTACAAGAAAATCCGAGTTTGGTCTGGAAATGATGAACAATATTGTTAGATTTAATTATATATAGAATATAGTTGATAAGTTATTTTGTGCTTTATTGATAGTAATTTATTCAACTGATAACAACAGCATACAATTTTGTATTTTTGTATGGTCGTCTTTTGTTTAATCTCAGGATTTGTTTCTTTTTTTTTTAAATACATTTTTGTTCTTCCATACATTTTAAATGAAATTATAGTTTGGTCTGAAAATAAAGAATATTCTTCGACTTAAACTAAGCAATAATCTATCGATTAAGGTTAATCATGTATATAGATCATAGATCTATTAATAAGTTATACGTATATACATATTTATTTATAATTAAGAACTTCTTTATTGACAGTAAATTATTCAAATCATACATGTACATATGTGTAACATGAAGTTTTTGTTTATGTATGGACACCAGCGTATAAAACCGAAACGAATATCGGTATCAATCTGTGGATTTCAATCTGTTTCGTAACGGTTACAGGTTATTGTTTGTTTCTGTTTACAAAAACAAAAAACAAAATGACATTTTACAAAACTATAATTTATTGATTTCATATAAACTTTTTCTATTCAAAGGGATTTACATTCAAAATAAATAAAAAAATCTAAAATTAATTTTTTATGCATGGATCAGTGAATAAACGGTTATTTCGGTTTGAACAATTTTGGTTGCGGATTCAGTTGCGGTCAAACGGTTAACGGTTATCCCCCGATAGACACAAATGGCTCTTGGAGCACTTCGTTGTGCTCGATTCCGTAGTGAATGATGCCGTCCTGTACATAGCCCCAGGCCATGCGACGCGAAGTGAAACTGATGCCCACCTCACCGTTGTGGTCAATGACAATGGCACCACCGGTGCCGCCAATACGCGTCGTCATCCTCGTGCACTCTTGCTCGGCGGCAGCTTGGGCCGAGAGTCCTTGATGTTGAATGGCGCCAAGAATGCGCTGGGCAAGATTGTAGCGCATTATTGTCTCACCATGGCCGGTGGTGGAGACACCGCCAATGGTATTGTCGGCATAGGAGCCACATCCGAGCAGCGGGGTATCACCAATGCGTCCTGGCCATTTTCCAGTAATGCCTCCCGTCGATGTGCCCACCACAATGTGACCATCCAGATCCATGGCCACAGCGCCCACAGTGTCTCCCTTCGGATCGGTGCGTGCATCATCCAGCTCGGTGCGTGCGTATGTTGTGTCCGCACCCTCCGCCTGCTGTCGCTTGAATTCCCGCAATGCCTGCTGAGCACTCTCCGTGATCAGAGCGCCGGCTGGCAATCTCTCGCTGCCTGTGCTCAGTGCCAGCTCCAAGGCGGCTTCACCGCCTAGGAAGACATGACGCTTCTTCTCCATTAGCCGGCGTGCCACGGTAATTGGATGCATGACGTCGCGCAGCAAGGTGACACAGCCGGAGCGCAGGTTACGTCCTTCCATTAAGCTGGCCTCCATTTCCACCTCACCTGCGGTGTTCAGACACGCCCCGTAGCCCGCATTAAATGCCTCGTCCAACTCCATGGAACGCACAGCCGCCTCAACGGCATCCAAAGCATTGCCAGAAGCGTCTGTCGACGGTTGTGGTTCCAGTTTCGGCCATGCCGCCCGCAGTGCTTCCTTGATGCCCTGGAACTTGCCGGCTATGCGAGAGTCCGTTATGTCCCCGGCTCCACCGTGTATCAATAGCACTGGGCGAGGCATTTTATGCGTTTAATTAATTACTGCCTGCTTGCTTCGAGATACGCCCCAAGTCTGGCAACAACTGACACTGCAGCAAGTGTAGCGACAACGCTCTCACTCTCAACTCTTACTCTCACTCTCTTTGTTCTCCTCTCCGCTTCCCCTCTTGAAACTGTTGCATCGCTTTCTTTGTTCGCTCTTTATTGCTTTATCGCTTTGTTTTTATTTGCTTGTTGATAAAGTGACAAGTCTTTTCTTATTCTAGAGTGGATCTTTTAATAATTATTTTAAATTATATTATATACATATATATATACTCTTGCATATATACATACATGCATACATTCGTACATACATAATAAATCGCAGTGGCAGCCGCTAACGCATCCTTATGTTGTTGTTCTGGCAACGCTTTGATCGATTGAACATTGCAACAATCGATAGCTATGATCGACCGCTGTTAACTGCTGTTGATATTTGAATGCCAATCAAACTTTGCATTAGATTACAGACTGCGATAGGAACAATCTGTCCAAAATTTGATGCAGCGCTCTTCATCATCGGCGGGATGGTATATGTTTGAATGTGTGGGTAAATTCGCATTAAGCTATCAAACCTACTGTCGACATATATACATATGTACATACAGTGGCTCACAGCTTAAAGTATGCACCCTTATTTTTGCTTTAACTGCTATGTTAGTCAAGTTATCACAATAAAAAAAATATATTTGGAAAGGTCGTGTAAATTCCGTTTGAATGACACAAAACTTTTTTTAAAATATTGAGTACCCTTGGAAAATTTCGAATTTATGTAAAAGTCACTTTTCAAAACTTTTTTCCTCGATTTTTTCCCAAAAAATTTTGGGATGCAAAAAAATTCTTGGAACAATTCAAAGAGTAACTGCAAAAAAAAATTTGAAAACTGCAAAAAAGGCACTTTTTGCATGAAAATGAGGAAAAATGGGTTAAAATGGTCATTTTTAGGATTTTCAATAAATTATAAAAAATACTAGCAAAAATATTTTTGAAAATTTTTTTTTCCAGTTACTCTTTGAATTGTTCCAAGAATTTTTTTGCATCCCAACATTTTTTGGAAAAAATCGAGGAAAAAAGTTTTGAAAAGTGACTTTTACATAAATTCGAAATTTTCCAAGGGTACTCAATGGGTTAAAAAAAGTTTTGTGTCATTCAAACGGAATTTACACGACCTTTCCAAATATATTTTTTTATTGTGATAACTTGACTAACATAGCAGCTAAAGCAAAAATAAGGGTGCATACTTTAAGCTGTGAGCCACTGTATACACTGGTCGGCTTATTTATTTCGACAACAGTTAAAGTTACATATCCTCATAATTTGAACCTACTTCATGTATACTTTGGCATCAATGAAAATAATTATCATTTAAATAATTATTAAAGTATTCTTATTTTGTTACCCTAAATTGTAATCGAAGAACTGTAAATACTCAAGTCGCTCACGAAGAGCTTTTGTTATACTAGAGGTCTCAGCCTCTTTAATTTGAGAACATTAAATCATTGCATATTGGAGATCGAAAGCAAGCAGACGTGTTTTTATTTTCAATATACTCTGCACTGGGCAGAGTCCAGACAGTCATTTAAATTCCGTTTAAATGATACAAAACTTTCCTTAACCCATTAAGTTTCATAATAGACCTTTACAAGAATTCAAAATTCCAATGGGTACTTAATGGGTTAAGGAAAGTTTTGTATCATTCAACCGGAATTGAAATGACCTTTCCATAGATGCCAAAATGTACATGAAGAAGGTTCAAATTATGAGTAGATTTAACTTTAAATGTTGTCAAAATAAATATGCCGTCTAGTGTATGTATGTACATATGCATCTAAAGCCTATGGAACAGGCGCATTTTTTTGGGTATTCCTTAAAGTGATTCAATTGTCTGTCCGTCTGTCTGTTGGGCCTTCATCTTTTAATTGCCTTTCAAGAGCTGTCCTGTTGGCTGTTGGCTCGTTTACCTTATGAATGACCATTGCAGGGATATGACGAGGCAATTGCCCGGCTCCATGATGCCATGATCCTTGCCCTGGTCATGGTCTTTGTACTGATGCTGATGCTGATGCTGAAGCTGTGCCTTGCCTTGGCCCTGCTTAAACAGCTGACATGGAAAACTCAACCAAGCGGCACACACATGGATAGACACGCACACGTTCACAGCTTTGAGCGTGCGTGCGCCTTTCCGCATATTTAAATAGAAGGCGTGGCAATGACAGTGGTAGCAGAAATGCAACGCCAACGGGCGTAGGCAGAGGGCGGTGGGGGCATGAAACAGGGGTCGACAATAATAAAAATAATTTTTAAGTTTATTTTAGTAATTTTGACATTTAAATGCATCCATTGCTAATTTCAGGAATGTTTTCAATTGTTTTTCGGTGCTTTTCTTTTGTTGTTAGAGATTTGTCAACATGCCTGAATAATGAATTATTTAGGAGTACATATGTATGTTACGAAGAGTGCGTACAGAAGAAGAGTTTTTGAAAATATAATCTTAACTTATACTTATCTCTTGAACGAGGTAATTTTAGACAAGGGAGACTCAGCCCACTACTGATATCACCCATAAAAACAGTAGTAAGTTAATGTAGACTTTTAGTAATATGTGTTATTCAAGCATTGTAATAATAATTATATTATACACAAAATTTTTCTAAACTAAACGCTTTTCAATTCCTTTTATAGATCAAAAGCGACTGGCAGTAGAAGTTAAATTTTAGAGTTGTGCTGTGGAAATAACAACGAAACATCCGTGTTTAAAAATTTAAAGTATAATTAAGCTTTTAAATTTAAAAAAGTAATAAATAATGTTTTGGGAGCCCCATTTCACACAAAGCTGGCTACGCCCTTGGCAGCGCCTGTCACTTGCCTGCTTTTGACGAATTTTCACGCGTCGCATTTGCAGTGACCTCAAGGCTCAAAGCTTCCTGTTGTCGCCCTGCCATGAACTCATTTTCTACCTCTCCCCCTCTCATCTCTCCTCCTGGTGTGGGTGGCGAATGTGTCCGACTAGACTTTGGCCGATGCATTGCATCCTGGCTTTCTTTTGCTGCATGCTGCTGTTTATTCAGAGCATCACACAGAGACCCAAGCCAATTGCTGTTGTGTGCCCAGTTTGAGGAGAGGGTAAGGTTGGGGAGTTGGTGGAGACGACGCATAACCAACTGGGTTATATCAACTCCATTGGCCTCGTCAACGGGCGGCCGACGCCGGCTTGCATGTACTTATGTCTACATGCGCATATATTTGCATTGCCCGGAGTGTTGCACGGACTGCGCTTTTCAACAACAATGCGCCACACTCTCACACGCACCAAGTAGTGGCATTTATGCATGCACATATGTACATACATACATACATACATGTGTATGTAGATATGTTGACATGGACACAGTCATAGTCACAGTCACAGCCAGGAGCGATTTCCATGCTCCACTTGCATTGCACTAAACATCCGTAGCCAAAGTCGAAGCCAATCTACGTCAGAGGACGACTACAAACAGTCACAGAATCACGCACGTTCACGGATAGGAAACTGCGTATACGCTACATGGGCACATGGAGAGCGCTACCTACATACATATGTATGTACATACTTAGGAGACATGCCACGAGAAATGTATGTATGTACACAAATATATATGGAGCTTAATGTTAAAAGCAACAATATTCGCACATAAACATTCTTATTTAGTGATCTAACTAATTTTAATTAATTTTATTAACTAACTACTATTTTAACGATTTACTACTAATTTTAATAATAATTAGCAACTTTCCAACACGGCGTAGAATATTTATTTATAATATTTTAAAAATGCCAAAAATTTTCTCTCACTCGGAATTTGTTACATCTTTCAATTATAAAAAAAAAACTAAACTAAACCGAAGGAACCGTTTGGACATATTGAACATCGCAGAAAATTAAAATCTTTCCCATATTATTTTAATTGTTTCATGAGCTCTGGTACCGAAACCGAATTAATCAAATTTAAAAAGGGTTCTACCTTTATAAAGTATTGTACAAAAAATAAAAAAATTAATGCAAAACTTTTAAATTGTTATTCATAATGTACTATATTATTATTAGTTCAGCGTTTTTGTCTCTTTTTTCTTTTTATATATCTTTTTACACATACATATATATTTTTAACTTGTTTGAACTTTAAAAATTTTTATTTCATTGAAGGGTACAAACACCTCGGGAAATGTTTCCTTGAGTAACTTTATGTTGATATTTTTTCGAAATTATCGGCCTGTCGAAAATAACTTTTAATTTTTGCATTATTTTTTATTTAAATTACAGTCTGTTGTTGTTGTACACTTAATTGTTGTTGTCAAATTTCGGGCATAGTGCTCAATTACAAAACTGACTGAGATTCTACGAGTGCAGCGTAATTTTTATTGCTGTGCGTAATTTAATTTCAATGGCATTTTGTGGGCCTTCTAATGGTTAAACTCTAAATTGCTGTCATTACCAAGCTCTCTTGATGCCAGGGACTCTATATAAACAAATATGTACATTGTACATATATACATACATACATATATATCTGTTCATTCGCGTATGCATGTTATTCATTGCCATGCCAGTTGTTGCTGCTGATTTTCTTGTCGTTGATGTTGGGAAATTTGCTCTACATAAATACATATGTACATATATCGCGTTGACATTTGGGAAAATGCTTCTTTTTTTTTTATTTTGAAGAGTTTTCTATTTTAAATGCTCTACAGGAGCATCCACAAGGAACTGATAAAAATACTAAACAGTTCTCAATTTAATTTCCTTAGGAATTTTACACGAAATAATTTTCGATTAAAAAAAAAATAACAGCTGGACAATATATTTAACTCTGCATGTTTAATTTGATTTAAAAGTTAAATTGAACATTCCCAAGACATAAATATTAAAAAGTCAGAGTATTTAGCTAAAGGTTTTGTTAGCAACTTTTTCATTTTCGTGCTTGATTTTGTTAAATGTCGTGCGCATAACAAATGGTTTTCAACGTTTGTCACAGATCAACGCCAATTGTGGTGGCCGTTATGAATAATACAGTTTTGGATCCCAAATTCTTTTTATTTAAATATTAAACAAAACTTAGTCAGAAAGGGGCATCAAACAACTCGAAGCTAAAATTGTTTATGTGTAGTTTCTGTGTACATTTCAAATATCTCAAGAAGGTGGTAAATTTTAACTGATCTTCATTTCAAATTTTCTGCTTCTTTCTCTTTAAGTATTAATGCCTACAACAATTTTTTTTAACGCACAGTTCTATGTAATTGGATTGCAAAACACATTAACTATTCAGATTTGGTTATGATTTTAGTAGATAACAGGGTATTCTCATGTTAATTTCACTCTAACTAATTGGACTCTTTTTGCACCACCCCCGGTTTCAATTTGCATTTTCAATTAGAAGTGTTTGGGAAATGTACGAACATTTGATTTGCAAATATATTGTTGTTGTTTTTATCATGGGGATTGTTTTCGGGTGCCACCCGTGAACTCTTGTTTCACTTACATGGTCATATGAGTACTCGTTGTATTTGTTGCATGTACTTCTATTTTGGATGCCTCATCAATACTGATGGTACTCGTATGTATGTATGGTAATATTTATTAGAGCCCTGCATGAGCTCACACTAAATCGTGTTAACAGTCAGAAATCACACTATGCACACATTCAAAACGACACATGTGTGCTTTTCAAGTCATAATTTCAATTCCTTATGAGTTATTCATTTTTCGGACTCATTGACCCGAAGCTAAGCTGTGACTCGAATCATTTCGGATGAAAAATACTACTGTTTCACACTGTTATGAAAATTTGCTGTCATTCAAGTCGTTAAAAAACTGCTTCTGATTTGTTTTAATATAAATAGAATGGAAAATAATAGCCAAAATAAATTAATTATGCACACAAGTTTAATTTTCAATAAATTTTACCGTGCTTAGCACCCAAAAAAACATACATTTTATTAAAAGAATTTTTACAGATTTATTCTTGTTTATCATAGTGTGCACAGTGTTCACAGTAGACAGTTCGAAAATATTGACTATGAATCTACGAATGATTCTATTCATTCTATGAATCGGAATCACACTAGCTTTTAATATGACTCGACTGGATATTTGACTCATGATTTTGAATGAGTTGTAAGTTTGGGATAATTTTGTGTTTAGTGTAACATCAAGCAGGGCTCTAATATTTATGTTGTTTGTTGAAATCATTCAGATTTTCAGGCCAGTAACAATCACATAATTTTCTAAAATTATTGCCCATTACGAATATATCCGTGGGTTATCTACTAACAAAATTCACTTAATTTAGAGTTTGTGTATGTGTTATAAAATTTCAATAATTTGCTTCTTATTATGCTTTATATTACTAATATTTGGCAGATAATGGCAATTACAAGTATTTTGTTTCTATGGGCATTAAAGTGGATCTGCCCATTACAACATAAAACGGGGAAATGCAATTAATGCACCGAATGTACACTTGAATTTTGGTATAGATTATTTGTAAGCGATTTCCAGATTACCTTACATTGAAATTAAATACAATTGTGTTTGAATCAAGCCAGGCCTGCCGAAACCAACTTTGGTTGCTTTTAAAATTCAATATTGTATTGTACAAAGATTTAAAGAATTTTATTAATAAAATTAAATTAAATTTTAAAATTGATAAAATATAATGAGCTATGTACATTAAAACAAACTTTTTAATTGTCTAAAATATAACAATAATTAATAAAATCGCTAAAACTTGAAATAACTTAATGACCTCCTTGTGGGCCTCCGAAATTTTTTCCGAAAATAACATTTTTGAAAGTGTCAGAAAAATTCTCAAAATATTTGCTTCAATATGCCTATAGTTATAAATATTTTTTATTCATACATACATATATATTTATTATAATTACAGGTGCCTTCTGATTTTAGCTCGCAGCCAAATTTGTTGAAAATAAATTACGCCTAACTTCAGGCGCTTAGGAAATAGTTAACCTGAAGAAATTTAAATTTGCTATTCTTCAAGAAAAACTGTTTAAGTACTTGTTATTCATTTTGAACTTCGAAATGCAAGAAATATAGGCTTTAAAATAACAAACCTGAGACCTATAAAATTTAAATTATTTTTCCTGCAGGGTATAAAAACCGTTTAAGCATTTGTAATCGATACTGAAATTGAGAATGAAAAAGAAATGACTGAATAAATAAATTCAGCACGAAACCAAAATCGATTTGAGCAACAATTTAAAGCTGTTAAGGCACTGAAAACATAGCACCATCATTAATGGTATCAGTTTTGGATTTTTGGTGGGGTGGACGAGGACAAGAGCGAGGCCGAGGGCGAGGGCGTGGCCATGGGTGGTGCTCCACCCAAGACAATGAATGCGTAAATCTGTCACAATTAATACCTTAAATCGCGCTCAGCAAAAACAACTCACGCGGCACGCGGAAAGCCAACAAAGTCAAATGGAAGTTGTTGATGGGTGGGAGAAGGGGGAGTAGGAAAATGAGGAGGAGGAGGAGGATGAGGGCGAAAACAGGGGGGCCGTATCCCCCATTTGCTGTAACTCATTTACACCGGAAGTGGTGCAGGTTACAGGCATGGATGAAGTGGATGAAGTGATAGGCGGGTGGAAGGATGGGGAAATGGAGAGAGTAGCGTGAAAAGTTTGTCGCGCGCTCATTGTCAACATGTTGTTGCAATTGCCGAGTGAAAAGCGCACGTTAGGCGGATGGCGACCATTAAAGCCATGTTAATCGATTTTCTGTTGCTCAACATGCGCCAAAGTAAACCTCGATGTTGACTCCTCCACTGACGCTGTTGCTGCCACAAGCACATGCCCCACGTGCCCCACGTGCCCCACCCTCATCCTGTCCCTCTTCCTCTCGCTGTCATCCACTCGACGACGCGACGTTGCAAAGTAGAAAATAATCAGCATGGCCCATAGCGATTGAGGTGGCACAGCTTGTGCCCCCTGACTTCAATTCCTATTGGTTGTGGCAAGTTGACATTGGAATTGGGTTGGGTTGGGTTGGGGAATAAAGACGCCTTATGGGGCAATTGCAAATCCATCGTACAATCACTCAAATAGTTCTTGCTCAGACCATAAAGGCAAAATGTGCCAAAGGAATTAATCATTCAATTAGTACTCATTAATGAGTGTTGACAGCTATAAAGATGCAGCCAAGTGGAATCTCAATGCATCACATTTAAAGGCATTTCATGTATGAGTACATAAGCATATATCTGACTGTTGTTGACTGGCCGACTAAGACAGAGGCTGAGTGATTGAAAATTAACTCACAAGGCAGACAATTAACTTTCTCGAATATTATATATTTTGTGAAATCGTATAGAAATTGGTTTATGCGCTAAAAACCATGTTTTACGGTCTACGCTAAAAATTAGTAAACATATACAGTGACTCACAGCTGAAGAGGACTCACTATTAATACATAAATAAAAATTATGTTTTGTTGTTATTGCTTTATTCAGATATAATGTAGATAAAAAATAGAATGCAATTATTTTGCTTAAGCTTAAACATTTTTTAAAAAATCGGTGCTTAAGTTTTATTTTTAGCTCCTTTCCATAAAATTATGAATTCATTTGAAATTTGTAATACTTCAGAGTAGCAAGTGTTAAAACGCGCATAATAAGTTGATTTGTATAAATATTTTATTGAATTAATTAAATTTTTAATGCTTTTTATGAGAGTTTTGTAAATAGTATTGCACTACAAATTGGTAGAATACACTTTGAATGCTTAAATAAAAAATGATTGTTTACTAAATGATGGTTAAATGTGATAAGAGGTGTGTAGAAATTGTTGTGATTCATCGAATTTATTTTAAATGAATAGTATATTTGAGTGTAAACGAATTTATTTAAATATTTCACATTATTCTCGAAATTTTCCGCATATCTGTTAAGCTGTTTCCTCAAATGTTTCGTCAAGTTGTTTGTTTGATTTAATGAAAACTCAACTCCAGCCCCAAAGTAACTAACTCTATGTATGAATGTGTGGGTGTGTGTGTGGTCTTATAATACACGTACGCACCTTTTACAAACTGCACTAAATTACGGTAACTCGCTGCCTCCACCTACCCCATTCACCATTCACCATTCTCCACCCCCAATCCCTCCCCTTCATCCCTCGGAAACTGTTTAAAGTGTTTTAGTATTACTGTTGGCGTTGCTAAGCCAAAAACTAACTTACACCTAACTAAATGACAAAGTTTTGTGACTCACGGGCGCACACACACACACACACACTCACACACATGCATGCTTATAGAGTGAGATAGATACATAGAGCAATGTGTGAGTGAGAGGAGCGAATGCATGGCGGTAATTTAAGGTAAACATTTCTTTCTATGCATAGGTGAGCGAGCTACGGAGGGCGTACGTACACAGAAAAAAAAATCCGGGATATTTAGCCCGGATTCAATCCGAAACGATGTCAAAAGTGGGGTAATCTCGGATTTACTTAAACCAAGTATGAAATACTTGATTTTTTCAATCCCGAATTTAATCCTGAAATTCTTAAATTCAGGCTAAAAAAAAATAATGTTTTTTGTTACATTTAAATTCTTTTTTAAATTTTTTTTTTAAGATTTTTTTTTTTACTTTTTTTGCTTTTATTTTATTTTTTTTAAATTTTTTTTTTACTTTTTTGTTTTTAATTTTTTTTTTAAATTTATTTTTTAAATTTATTTTTTAATTTTCTTTTTTTAAATGCAATTGACTGGTGGGAATCGAACCCAGGCATTTTTCAAACAAGTCGGCGACTCTAACCACTGAGCCACCAGACCAGTTGAAATGAAAGAGGCTGAGAGAGAATCAAGTAATTTGGGCTTATTTTCCCATTTTAATCCCGATTCAGGCTTGATTGTTCAGCTTAATCCTGGAAACATACTTAAAAAATGCAGGCTTGAATCAAGAATTTTAAACTTGATTTTAGAATGGCATTTTTTTTTCTGTGTATGTATGTGTGTGTTGGAGTAACTGTTACCACATGGACACCAAAAGGCACGCGCTGCACATTCGCACACTCACACACACACACACCCTCTCACACACCCATACACTTTCATATGCATTGAAAAAAGAAGTACACACATACATACATATGCCTGAATGCTGGTTCTTTTTTGTGCCCTGTAAAGAACACACCAAGCGGGGTGTACTAAGCTTATGCAAATTTACATATTTAAATAAATCCCTTTTTTATTTAACAGTGTAAGAAATTAATGAAGAACGAGTCTAATAAATGTTTACACCTACAATATTCTGCTGTTTTTATAAAAATAATCAGTGTTAAATTTTTAATATTTAGGGTTAATTTCTTTTTTTTTTGCATTTATTCGTAAAGAACTTATGTATTGTAATAATCTTAAATCTTATTAATACACATAATAAATACAATTTATTATTTTCATTTTTTATAACTTTTAATGATCTTAAATTCTTTAATTAAATTGAAATATCAACTTTTAGAAATTCTTTAAAGATTAGAGTAAAATTTAAGTCGCCTTATAAAATATGCAGAGGTTAATTAAATAAACTTAGATTGTTAAAGTGCATAAAAGAATATTTTGTGTACTTGCATTATTGGTCATACATATACATATTTCCAGAAAAAGGTCCACCGCGAAGAAAAACGTAAAATTGATCAAAAACTCACATCTTGTGAAATTTTTTTTCCAATAATGTTATATATATGTTATATATTTGAGCAGTATACGCTAGAAGAAATTCAATCGGTTGAACATATAGATTCTACATTGGAATAAATTAAATTTTTCCATATTTTCGCCGACTTTCTTCAAAATTGACTTCCAAAATGAACCATTTGTATTTTCACGATTACACTAAGTATGATGGTAAGATTGTAACATTAACCATTATAATACATAAAAATATATTGAATGTTTAATTTAAAACAAGTTTTCAAGTTGTTTTCGATATATCAAATAAAATTTGATAAACAAATTCTTTGAACAAAATCTTGTCACGTTCGTGATGAAGCGTTACAAATTACTAATAAAACTTGTAAAATAAATAAAATGATAGTAACATATCAAAGGTATTTCTAAAATGGAAACTACATTATTTTATTATGGCTAAGGAGTATTTTCCTCCAAATTACTCGATACATCTCGCAGACTTTCGCATTTGTCAAGATGAAGTCAAACATGCCTTCCACTTTTCGTCGCGTTCGCTATGCATTGTTTTCTATAAATAATTCGAAAACGACAAGTCCTCAAAGCTTGTCTCTTAAAATAAAAATAGTGTTGACAAAGTGCATTAAACACGTGAGAAAACAGTTTTGATAATGTCAACTTTTGCCATTTTTTTTATTCATTTAAAGGCGTACAAATGTCGCGATCTCGATCCTGGAAATACCCATACATATGTAAGTGATTTATTTTTTTCTTCCTTGAAATGTTTACTATTGTATGATTCAGTGACTTTGGAATTTCTTCCTCCCATACAGGGTATCTAATAGCCGTGAGCTGTGCAGTCCGGCATCCTTAACGGTTTTGCGGAGCTTTGTTTCTTTCCTTTTATTTTGCGTGTTGGCTACTACTTTTGGCACTACTTTAACCGCATAAGCGAATGCGAATGCGAATGTGTGTGTGAGTGTGTGGAAATTGGAGTGTGTGGATGGTGTGTGGTATGTGTGTGGATGTGTATGAGTGTGTGGGTGTTGTGAGTGTCTGATTGTTGCCCGTGAACGTGCCGTGCGTTGCCAGTTACCGTTACAGTTAGACATGCTGCTTTTTTTCTCTCTCTCTCTCTCTCTCTCTCTCTCATTTTTCATGCTTCTTGTTATTGCAATTGTTGCTGTTGTAGATGTTGTTGTTGTAGTTTTGTTTTGGTTTTTTGCTGCCGCCTCCCACGCCCATCCCACGTCACGCCCTCACCCCGCTCACATTCAGTTGTAACTGGCATTTTACACATTTACAAGTTGCCACTTTATATTGCATAATATTACCACGTACATGTGCCACCTTGCCACCTTAACTTTTTTTACGAGTTCGCCCTGAGTGGATGTCTACCTGTGTGCGTGTGTGTGCTGGTGTGTGTGTGTGTGCAAAGTAATTCAATAATTACGCTCTTGACATCATATTCGTATTACTCTTTTCTGTCATCTGTGTGCGTGCGTGCGTATGCGTGCCACTGTAGGTGTGTGTGGGTGCATGTGTGTGTGTTGTTTGGCTAAAAAAGTCACAAGCCAATGTTTAAGCATTAACCCAAACAAAGTCTAGATTTTAAGCAATATCATTAATACACTACATACAAATGTAATTAGTGCAACTTTACTCATTTACAGTACTGACCGAGCATTTGCAAAACAGATCTGACAATTGGCATTAGCTCTAAATATAAAGCTAGGAACTTGAAATTTGGCATAAGACTTATTAAGACTAATTTAGAATTTAGAACTTTTTTTTTGGGGTTTTGACCACGCTTCTCCCTCCCCTTCCGATCCGAACATAAGAAAAAAGTGTATAATATTTACATATATTTGGCATGAATCTTATTTAGGCTTAAGTAGAATTAATGTTTTTTTAGTTTTCAATTGGAACTTGTCTTGCGACGAGCACTTTGGTTTAGTTATCCCCCTTTTTGACAATACAAAACTATAAACAAATATAACAAATGTGAACATAAAATGTTTTTACTTTATTCATTCTACTTACCCTGTCCTTCAAAATCAATTTTTTACAATATTTTACTGTCGCAGCTTGTTAAATTGCCAAGCGCACAAAGTAAACAAAAGTTTCCCGCCAATTTTGTCACAGAATTCAGCTGAATAATCATCTGACTTTGAAACTTGATCAAAATTGCAGTGTTGCATTTTTAACGAAAATATTTATCGATTCTTTATATGTAGAGAATCTAGTTTAATTATATTACATTTGCGAATTGTATGGATGAAAAATTTATTTTATTTTTTTAATTAAAGTATCAAAATATATATACATATGTAAGTATATCAAAAACCAAATTTTTCACGACTAATTATCTCTGCTTTTACTACGCAAATACCATTATGATTCCGACCAATTTTGTACTGTATTGTTGCCCAAATTATAACGTAGTCAGTTATAATCTTTTACATGGATATCTTTTCGATATGTTTTGTCGAGTTGCGACAACAAGACGCACAAGCAGAGAGCTGATCGCTAGCGAGCTAAAAAAACATAGGTAATTGGTGAATTCACCAGTGACTAAGCAATGGTGAACTCACTGGTAATTTGTGAATTCACCACTGATTGGCAATTCGTGAATTAACCAGTGATTGGTAATTGGTGAATTCACTGGAGATTGCTAATTGAAAAACTCACCAGTGATTGGTAATTGGTGAATTTACCAGTGATTGATATGTTGTGAATGTTGGTGAATTCAATGGCAATTTGTATCTTCTGAATATAAGTGAATTCACTGGCTATTGATATATTGTGGATATTAGTGAATTTAATAGTGATTGGTAATGAAGAAGCTAAAAATTTATCCGGCAAACGGTTCCTCATGCTTAACTCACCAATGACTTGCATGGGTGTCAACTCGTGGGGTAATCAATTGTGGTGAATGGTAGCCAGCGAGTTCGCTAGGGTCTCACCAGAGAGCCGTCCTAGAGAGTATAAACTGCCAACTTGTGCTGGTGGTTTTAAATGGTTTGGCAACAAAATTCGCTTCCACGATGTGGCCATAAATACGACCAACAAATTTTCAATTACTTGTTTGGGATAATATTTTCGGAAAATGCAATTTGTCCAACTAACTTTATTCATTCATTTCGAACTGAAGTTGCTGCAAAAAAAAAAGGCTCACACACACATATAAATACATATATACAGAGGCTCACGTACTCACACATAGACTGACACTTGTTCTAAGCAAACAGCAGCAATGAATGCGCTTTTAGGTCCTATTTCCATGTGTGTGAATGCGCGTGTTTGCTTGTGTTTGTAGTTTCGTGTTCCAAAAAACAAAACTTTTGCAAAACGAACTCAACGCAACGGACGTTGAGGTATAGAATTATGTAATTGACCGACTCTTAAATTATCCTATAATTAAGTCAACTTTAATTTGACGAAATTTAAAGAGAATTTGTATCGATATTTGAATCGAGTTTTGAATTGCGACTTGAGTCTAGTCAAATCAATTGTAAGTGTATTACCTGAATTAGAGTAAAATCATAGCTTATACGCTTTTAACTTGTAATGTAAAAAATACATTGAAAATCGAAAGCTCGTTTTTTTGGAAGCGATTTTTTTACGATATATAGACAAATCGATTTTTGTTTTGAAGATTTCGACTTAAAGCTTCATTTTAAATTTTGGATTTACATCACTAGCTTTTACACTAAACAATTAATTAACTTTTATCAGGAAACGTAAAGATTATAATTCTTAAAATATAAATTAATTATTAAATAAAAATTATTTGTTAATTTTTATCAAAAACATTAAAAGAAAACTCTTATTTTCGATCTAAATAAAAACATAACATAATAAAAATTAAATTTCAATTTTTATTTAAAAATCATAACTTAACTCTCATTTTCATAATTAATTTTTTTAATTTTCAATTTTTTATTATATTAAACATTTAAAAATTTAAAATAATTATTATATTCCAATTTTTATTATAAAAGTTGGAAATAAAAATTATTTTCCAGTTTTTATTATAAAAGTTGAAGAATAAAAATTGAATGTAAATATCTTTTGAACCGCAAGACGTGTTTCCAAAAGTGAAATGTAAATAAATTCCCCTTGGGAATGAAATATACCTTCCGGTTCAAATAAATAAATAAATAAAAATAAAAAATAATTCTTATTTTCAACTTTTATAATAAAAATTGAAAAATAACTTTTATTTTCTATTGCTAAAATAAAAAAATAAAAATTCTCATAACTCTTATTTGCGATCCGTGCATTTTATTTGCTGTTTTTGCACAGTTATTTTTAAATATTATTTGAAATTTAAATATGTTGGAATTCGTGTGCTTTTTTTCATAAAAGACAGAGGTCTGTAGTTGAAAAACTTTACTTGACTACTTAGCATTGCTCATTATTGAGGCAAAAAGGTCGCCAAAATCCTCATTTAATTGTTGATTAGTAATATTTAATTTGTATAGAGGATCTAACAACTGTGAATTAATTTGCCAAAATATCCTTAATTTGATAGTAACAACTTGAACATAGCATATAGATTAGCTATCATTCTATTGTCTATAAAATTTTAGTCATTGAATGGACACCCTTCAGCTAAAACTCTTCTCCTATAGGGTATAACAAACACTCTCTCTTTCTATCTCTCTCTGACACACATACACGCACACAAACACATATACATGCATAGCGCGATAATAGCGTTGGATGTTGTTTGTCGTCCTTTACGCTATTCACGGAGACACAAGTCTCCATGTGTGTGTGTGTGTGCATGGGTATGTGAGGGTGGTGCAATGTGGTGCAGTGTATGTGGCACGGTGGTTTATGCACCTCAACTGCGTTGTCGCCCTCATCATCCTCATTGCATGTTCCCTTTGACGCTTTGCACGTGTTTTTCCCCTGGCTAAAATTGTAAAAGTTTTGTCGGAATGTTTTTTTTTTTTTGTCCTCCGACCTTTGGGCGCTGCCTTCGGTGCCGTCGCGTCTAATTTCGGTTTTAAATACATGGTCATAGTTGATTTCGCTGGCAAAAGTTGCAGATTGCACTTTTTGGCTGGCTGGCTGGTTGGTTGGTTGGCTCAGTTAACTGCCTTGAATAATGTATGCAATTTTGTTGCTCCCCCTCAACTAACTAAGTAACCGAGGCGCCAGTTGTGTTTGAGACCTACGGATCATCATTGTTTTTTTTATCTAGCGATTCGCTATATATTCAGATAGTTGGGTGGTTTTTAATGGAAAATTTTATCATTCTGTTTCATTCATTCTACTTCATATTTGTCAGTTTCTCAGTTTTAACAGCTTTCTCCAGGTCTCCCAAATTAATTTAATAAATTTAATTAAAATCAAGTTCTTAATAATCTTCACATTCATAAAGATACAGGCATTACTTCAGTTTCCCAAATCCCATAATAATAAGCGAAAAGATTAAAAAAATTTGTGGATTTATTCATACAAAGAATATATATATTAAAACTAAGAACAGTTTGACACAATTTCGCTTACAAACTACAAAAGTTGTAGGAAAAATAAAAGAAGTTATACAACACAAAAAAAAAAAAAAACAACAAAGAATAGCTCATTATTGCATCATCATGACGTGTACATGTGCAGGAAATTAATGGGAGTCGAGCAAAAAAATGTGAAAGAAAGCAAAAAAGGGAAATACAAACAAAGTGGGAAAGTGTGGGGGGTATAGTAAAACAGAGACAGTAGACAGCATTCACTTAGTTACGGATAGAGTGGGAAAGAGATAGAGATTACGTGAGAGACGCTCTACTTTCTACTGGGCTTCCCCTTCTCCTTCAGTCGGCTCGGTATTGGGGCCCGAGAAGATGTAGTTGTCGCGTCCCGAAATTCCCGTACCGCCGGCATCGCCCAGCCAGGGATAGACATTGGGGCACTCGCGGCACGTCTCCATATACCGAGTGTCGGTTATATTCTGTTCAGGAATCTTGAAGGACAAGGCACATGTCTGCCAAATGTTGCAGGGCTTCGGTGCAACAGCGATATTCTTATCGCATTTCCACGATTCGATCTGGTTAACGTCACGCAGTTCCTTCGGATCGGTCATGTACTGCAACATCTGGGTGACGGTCAGAATGTAGACGTCGGGTCTATCAATGAGAAAGGAGAACAAATATTATATAGCTTGGTATATTAAAATATTTAATAATATTGGGCAATTAAAATTTGAATAATGTTGAAATATGTATAGTTTTAATTTTCATTAATTTAAATTTATTGCGGGTAACAGTCAATATATTATACCCTGGGGATATATTAAGTTTGTTCAAAACTATGTAACAGGCAGAAGGAAGCATCTCCGACCCCATAAAGTACATATATTCTTGATCAGCATCAACAGTCGAGTCGATATAGCCATGTCCGTCTGTCGGTCCGTGTAAGCGAAAGGATCTCAGAGATGGTAAGAGCTAGGACCACCAAATTTGGAATGAAGACTCTCTATAATGTCAGACAGAACAAGTTTATGTTAAAATTTTGCCACGCCCACTGTGAGGGTCGTAATTCATAAAAAACTGACAGCACCTTTTATTTTGGCTTTTATGTTATTTTTTTTTTATATCAACGGGTGTGGAATCATACGCAGAAGCTAATCACCAACTTTCATTACGATTGGGCCATAAATAGTGAAGATATTAACAATTTTGTCCGAGGTATTTTAATGGCAATTCTATAAATAGAATAGAATTAATGGTCAATTAATTCATTTTACATTGCGTCTGCCAGAATGTTTATCGAATTTGTCATCTTCAATCCAAGTTGCGGCTTGGTGGAAGTGATAAGTGCTCGGCAAGCGAAACGGGAGATCGACGTTCGAGTCCCGGTTCTGTCGATGCAAATGATTTTTAATTATTATTTTTTTATTATTTTTATTTTTATTTTTAAAATTGGTTTAAATCACTTATCTTATTATATACATATGTATGTAGCTGCCAAAAAAACGATACGTCGATATTTGAGGATAAGTACTAGAATTGCATGTGCATCTAATCTTCGGCATGCCGAAGCCTAGGCCCAGGGTATATTACTGTCGAGTGCACTCGACTGTTCCGCTTGTTATTGCTTTAAATTTAATATTTTTATGCAATTGCTCCAAAGTTTAGTTTTATTCTGCTAACTTTTTGCACGAAATGTGAGAAATAACCATAACATTTGACAACACAAACAAGTGGGTAGGGAAATAGTCGAGTTCCCGACCCGTTGCTTATTTAAATATATTAAATATTTTTATTACATCCTTTTAGGCATTTCTACCTTTCAATTTCCGATCTTGTTGTCATTTAGTAGGATGATAGCTAATAACTGTGAGATTGGTTGATTTTTGCGATTTGCGGAGGCGGAAAGCGACGTGTCGAAAAGAGGAAACAAACTTGATCTGCGTGGGGCTTATGGAAGTATGTGGTCCAAATTTGGTTGATCTAGCTCTTATATTCTCTGAGTTCTAGGAGCTCACACGGACGGACAGACAGACGACATGGCTATATCGACTTGGCTGTTGATGCTAATCAAGAATATACATATGTATACACTTTATAGGGTCGTTCTCCCTGTTACATACATTTCAACGAATTCAATATACCCTTTTACTTATTTTTTAAGTAACGAGTATAAAAATCTAAGCTAAGTTTCAATAGTGAGCTCTTAGCCGCAGTGTACACTTAATATAGGCCCTATATTATATTATACTATATATTATAGGGCAACACAGACAAACTTGCTTTGATTGCTCTGATTGGTAATGACATTAATATTGCTCTCTCGCCTAATGTGAAAGACGATTTCTGGCTGATTTCGGATGGTGTCCGACACCTGATCTAAACATATGTATTTCTGTAGAGTTCTATGTATGTATATCAAACAATTCACAACAGGGTAAAAACAAATGGAAAACTTTTAATGACAATTAAAAATTGGTTCAGCTTAGGATCGTACGTTCACATATGCAGAGTTTCCCAATGTTCTCGTACGGTTGTCTGACAATATAAAAGTAACATAAAATAAGAGCAATCATTACGAAAGCAAGTTAATGCAAAAGAAAACTTTACGGCATTCTTTACCCCTTACTCTCTCTCTCTCTCTCTCGCTCTTCCCGGTTTTCCCCTCAGTTGCTCTCGCTATCGCTCTCTCCCTCTCCATTGTGGCGTGTAGTCCACCAGGCATTTCATCATCCTGGCACGCATTTTCAAGCATCTCATGCTAACTGCAGAAACGCCTCGCACTGGCTACAGCTCCTATATCCGTTGCCTTCTTCAGCTCCATCTCCAGCTCCAACTACAGCTCATGTTCATGCTTTTGGTTCTATTCCAATGCCAGCTTGAGCTCAGTGCGTCATCTCCTCAAACTCGGAGCGCCGACACCAGCTCAATGTTGAAAGTCATTCACACTAATTAAAAACTTCGTACAATTGTGCGAGAAATAGTTTTGCAGCTGCTGCTATTCAGTTTAGCTTTAGCCTCAGCCCCTGCCATCGCAACAAACTCTTTCAGCGCTTTTGCCACTTGCCACACCTCTCAAGCACACACGCACACACGTCCATAAGTCTCACACCTCGCACACACGCATAAGGTCCGAGTGCGACGATCATAATGGCTGGCAACTGCAAACGACAAACTTCTATCTTAGTTCAACAACATGCAGATGAGATATTGAGTGAGTTAAGCAAAAAGGGAGACAGTTAGAAAGAGGAAGAAAGAGAGGGACAGAGACAGGGACAGAGACACAGGTCACAGTTCGAATTTAACGACTAGTCCATCATTAGTTTATTCAAATGTTTGAGTTGTAATTTTCATTCACCTAAAATGTATTTTCCAACTCTGCGAACTAGGGAAATATTTCTTCAACTATGTTGTTCCAAAAGTGGTTCGGTGTCTAAATTATGTAATTTTTGAAATAGTTGAGATTCCTCAAATCAAAATTAATTCGTTTTACTGAGTAAAGAGGCATTAATTTCTTTAATAAGACATTTGAATATCATATTTAAAATTTAAAAAGCTAACTGCAATTGTCGAACAGATAAATGATCAATCTAATCCGATTGATCGACATTATTAATATTTAATATGATTAAGGCCAGACCATTTATTGATAAAAGAAATGTTTGGCAAAAATGTTTAGTTTTGAGGGGAAATATTAATTTTAAGATCATTCGTCTTTAAAATAAAATCGAAAACCTAGATTTATAAAAAAAAGATTTTTTTAGAGAATAATTTAGAATCAAAGAATAAATTTAAATATTGGTTTTCTAGTTTTTAAATCTTTAGATTGTAACTTTTTGGATATTTCAGACTATGAAAAGCGGCTATTTAAGGAATTTTTGTTGCGAATCTTTCTCTATTTATTCCTTTCTGCTTTCTCTTCCGCTTCCTTTTTTCTTTCTCTATTAGCTACTCTAAGGAATTTCTATTGATAATTTTGAACGTAAATCGAATTTTGGTTAGTTGATTGTTTGTGCCGCTTGGTGAGTGGCACGCCTGCCTTTCAGTGGGGCATGTACTGCATTCGCGTACCTCAATAAAGTCGGTAAATGATGATGATGAGGGAACATGTACTCGTGCGTATTTTGATTTCATTAAAAATTACATGCAAAATAATGCAGATATAAAATGGGAGAATAATGCTGTTCCACGGACAGCGTTTGCATGCCGCCTGCCACATGCCGCATGCTGGATGCCGCATTTTGCTTGCCGCATGGCCACATCATTTGCTATATGAGCACTCGTTGTTGATGCCACCCAATGCTATTCCGGTTCCAGCATCAGTTCCAGTTCCAGATACACAGATGAACGTAATGGGCGTTGCTGACAAAGTGCGATGCTATCAGCATAACTTCATTACGGAAGTTTTGTTGCCCCGCCATGGGGCACTTTGATTCCAGCTCACTCCACTTCACTCCAAACCACTCCACTTTCAACCAACCACTCGTTATTCCATTCTCCTCTGGCCACGCGATGTGCCGCCTCTATGTCATACATTTTGTTTTTGTGCGTTTTAACATGGCTTTTAGTTAGCCATGGTCCTATACTCATTTTCTTTCCTTCAGCCATCTCTCCTGACTGCTGTCCGGCTGTCCGAGTCTCATCTCAACCTGATGCTGTGCCTGCGCAGATATTTTTTCAAAATGAAAGTTTAACAAAATTAAACTTTTCTCATTAAAACGTGCGATTTTTCCCCCTTGCCCTTTGCTAGTGAGCGAAGAGTTCTCTGCTTGTTTTTGTTTTTTTTTTTTGCTGTTGAATGCTGACCACAGCGTCGCCATTGTTGGGGCATTGGCTGAGATTCGGGATACCGTCGAGAGTTGTGCATATGGTTGAGTGACTGGCAGAGCAACCTGTTCCAGACAAACGCGAGCAGTGGCCGTGTCGAGCCATCAGTGGCCTCCATTGGGGGCATCATGGTCGATAGCAGTCGCAACATATGCCGCTTGTTCAAGCAATTTTTATAGCAATTGCCAATTTTGCGTTGTTGTTGCTGCCAAAGCCGAAGCCGAAGCCGTTGCTACTTTTGCGTTTTTCATCCTCTCTCTCTCTCTCTCTCTCTCTCTCTCTTTCTGGTTTTTCCATTTTTTGTCTTCTTTTCTTTTTTTTTTTTTTGCTTTCTTTTAATTGAATATAAAACTTGCCAGCGGCAATCGGAAGCGCACTGCAGGAAACGCCAGCTGTCCATGTGTGTGTGTGTGTGTGAGTGAGAGGGAGACAGTTGAGTGCGTGTATGTGTGTGTGTGTTGTGCCTGCTACCAAAGTTGGCTTTCAATTAAGAAAACACCAACTACAAAAAGCCAGAGCATAGAAACACACATTTATGAAAAATTGAGAGCCTCTTCCTCAGTTTCAGATGCATACATATATAATAAACATAAAAACTGGGCCTTGGAATAGTCTACAAATAGAAGGTCAACACAATTGTTAGCCTTAAATCTTGTTGACCTTAACGCTGAGCTCGTATACTCGGCAAAAATGGCCAAAAACACAAACTAGTTACAAAGTTTGCCAATCCTTGAGAATTTGTTAGCAACTAAATCTGTTTGATTCTTTAAAAGTTTCGACAAACTTTTCTGAGGCCCTCTTTTCGATTACACTTTCGCCTGGATTTTATTGAAATAAACATAGTATACTTTTTGGGGTAAAATGTGTCATTTTAGATTGAAACTATGCGAAAATAAGGTTTTAACATTCGAGCGAATTTTAGTCGAATCTGAAGACCAGAATAGCGTAGTATGATTTGCATGTATAAATATTAGTATAGCTTCCATTTGCGAATATTAGGATTTTTCGATTTCTTAAACTTCTGATAAGAACTGTATCTCTTAAGCTGAAAATCAGAATACTTACAATTCCAGAGCCCAATCCAGGAACTTATGTAGGCCATTCTCAAGGGGTTTGGTCTGGAACCAGTTGGTATGGAAGGGCATCATGTAGGGCGCCTTGTTCTGTTCGTAGTAGCGGGAGAAGTCCTCCTGCAGCCATTCAAAGACCTCGTTCTCATCCAAATTGTGGAGAACACACTGATCCATATAGGGACAGTGACCGCCCTCGAAGCCCTCGACATAATGCGTATTGAGAGGAACCTCCCAGACACCTGGGAATGTGCGCGATGGGCAAGTGCCGCTCTTGCATTCGTGCGAGATCTTGTAGTCCAGTGTATAGGGCCAGACAGGGACGGGTACCGGAGGCACAGTTATGGAACTGTCATAGATGTAGCCAAAGTCTTCCAGAACCTAAAGAAATTCAGATGAATATAAAAATGCAATAATGTTAAATAATCTCAGAGTAGCTTCTGTAGAATCTGCTTGGCAAGAGTAAGGCTCCTTTTACCTATATGTATGTATATCCTTTTAAGCCTAAACTGTTCGTGTTTGATAATATATGTTAATGCGCCTCTTTCGATTTATCTTGATTACTTGTAGCGTTTGTGGGCGTTAACAGGCAAGTTAATCCAACATTCCAGCAACAAGGCTCATTATCCATTCATCATCACTTTATTGCCAAGCTCATTGCAATGCAACAGATACACACACACACATACACCTGCTCAGCTACATATATATAACATGTTATTTAACACGCTTTTACACACACACATGCAACATGCCACGCCCACTGCGTGGCCTCCGTCAGTCAGTTGGTTGTCAGAGACATTTTAGCCCATTATGTGTGTAAAATGATCTGATATTGATATGATTTTAAATACGAGTACAAACCCTAACGAAATGATGATGATGATGCCGATACACATACTGATGATGATGATGATGATGATTATAATGATTGCTTGGGGTAGTTTGATTGAAGAGTACAGTGGGGGTTGTGCTCTCGTTTAACACTGTACTCGAATCGTTGTATTGTAATCGAATGTGTTATGACATTGATGTCTTGTCATGTCAAGTAGACAGCCTGTAAATGCATGTGCGTGTGTGTGTACATACATATATTTGTACAAACGTGAAATGAAAGTGCTGAAATTTTCCAGCCATTTGTACTGATTTTGTGAGTTTTAATAAACTTAAAGACAAAGAATATTTAAAAAATGATCCACTTAAATTTGCCATATTGTTTATACCATGAATTAATACTTTCTGTCGGTTATGTCCTTTTAAATGCTTTTTTGAGTTCATAGGATTGCTTTCCAATTTAAAAAGGTCTCTAAAAATGTCTAAAATTTAGTGGAAAATGTGTTTATCGAATCATTTTCTTGCCATCAGCTTCCTTTTTCCACTCATGTGTTAAGACAATAATTTTCTTTTTCTGTTTCCTTAAGTCCTCAAACTATTTACATATCAATATTTGCTATAATGAAATTTGAATTTGAAGAGAATTTTTCAAAACTATTTCAAAATTTTTTTTTGAGTCGGTTCTTATAAAGAGTTTGTAGCTGATTTTATATAAATTAATTGTTTATCAATGAACTCACTTTACCAAAAGTTGCTTGAAATGTTTGAATATCATTGTTTTTTATATATTTTCCGCAATTTTGAGGAAGTTTTTAAAGTTAAATGACACCGTTTTCCATTTATTTATCATATGTTACCTTTTTACTACAACAAGCTAAATTTTTATTATAAATAAGTCTACTAAATACGAAAAAGGAAATCAGTATCAGGTTTTACTCAATTTCGTCGATTATTTTGTCATTTCTTAATGTTGAAAATTTCTCGCTGAATGATTAAATTTTTTAAAAGCCTTGTTAACGTATTCTTTTTTTATTTAAAGGAACTTTTCAGTTTTGAAAAATTGCCTGCACTCAGTGCTAATTGTATTTATTTCAGTCTTATCATGATTTCTACTTCATCACTGTTTTCAGCTTCATCCATGACTTTTCCTCAATGGCCTCTTGGTCAATTGGAAGAAACGGTACAGTAGATAATTGACAATCAATTATGTGTGCACTTTAGTGCTGTGACTGGGACTGTGACTGTAGAACGTGTATTTTATTTGTGGCCGAGTCTCGTGATGCCACGCCCCAATTGTCAGCAGCACGCCTATCAACATCAGCTATCAACTATGCGCAATTGTCAGCATGTGTGTGTGTGTGTATGAAGTTGGAAGTGGAAAGTCGGAAGTGGGAAGGAAAGGGAAGAACTCACCTTGTATTGAGTATTGCGTCCTGGCTTCAGGAATGGAGCACGCATGCCAACCACATCGTTCACGGACACATTCGCAAAGTGACGCAGAATTTCACGCATGCCAATCATTTCGCCCACCCACTCCTCGTAGCCCTTGTCCTGGAGTCCCAGCTGCTGTGAAATGCTCTCGGTTGCAATCTCGTGTCCGGCATAGCCCAGATGCTGGATCTGTTGATAGTTGCTGCAAAAACAAATAGAACAGAGAACAAATTGTGAACGACAATTAAGTGTAGACAGAGTCTGTGTATGATGTGTATTCTTCTCAGTGTTGTTGTTGTTGTTGTTGTTGTTGCTGCTGTTTTTTTTGCTTTTTGAAAAGAAACCAAACAAGTAAATCAAATAGTGACGACCATAAAGGAAGAACTTAATAAACAGCCAAAGGTCAAATGAATCAACAATACGAGTACTCGTACTCATATCCACGACATAACCGCAATCAAATCGATTCAATTCAATTCATCAACATCATATATTTCTCTTGGCAAACCTTAAACTGATTTTTATTTGAATTTACTGCAGAAATTGGTATGATTAAAGTATCTCCATCTCCATCTACGCAAGGTGCATATGAAAAAGCAGCTTATAAAAAGCTCGAACAATGCCAAATGCATATGCAATGATTTTCGCCCCGAAGCCGTTGCATGAACTGCAGCTGAAAGTAACCATTGTACATATTATAACTAAATATATACCCCTATATGTACATATGTATGATTTTAAAGTTTTTGCTACTTTTCATATCCTCTGGGTAATAAAGGGTATAACAAAGTTGTGCAAATGCATCCAAATGATATACGAAGCAGGCATTTGCGACCAGAGCTTAAGTTAAGCTCAAAAATTCCTCTTAAAAGTTATACTTATTTGAGTGGAAATTATTCAAAAACTTTAGACGTTATCAGGTGAATTGTGCTTTTGTCGCTATGTTACAAATATTTAAATTGCTCTCAAAATTATGCCAAACAATTTTTTTTCCTGTACGAATTGCAGGTAAACAGATTGAAATTAAATTCTGGAAAAAATTAAGAGTTAAATCTACTTCAACTTCTTTCTGATAAAATTAGTCTACGTAAAATGGAAATATTTATTTATGTATTTTTTTGTATATAATGTGATTTTTTTTTAATTTATGGTGTCAAAACATTAACTTCAAATTTTCATAGGCCAAATGCAGTTCAAGTATGCATCAAACTTCTTATTCTTTAATATATTTAGTCTGTTAGGGTATAATCTAGTCGTATTGACTAGTCAGCAATGCTGACTTATTGTTTACTTTGGTCAGTCAAAAATACGTGAATTTTCTACAATTCTAATAAAAATTGGATGAACAAACCCAAAGACATACAAAAACAAACATACATAGATAAATTCAACCCAAAATAGGGAAAGAGAATGAGGAAAAGTGAAGGGGAAGAGAAATGGAGTTTGGAGTATGGAGAAAATTTACTAAAACTTTGTGAAAATTAAAACTCTCTGTATGACTGACATAGCAGGCACATACTCTACTTCAGCTTTTGCCAATTAGAAGTACATTTACAGTTCTGAAACTATTTACAAAGCGCTGAAAGCAACAGCTGAGTAGCAGCAAATAAGAAGAGAAATAAAAAAAATGAAGAGAATGTGAGGAGAGAAGAAGAGGTGCTTACTCCGAATTCTGTGTTCACAGAAAGACAAAGAGGTTGCTTGATAAGTAACAAACATTTGTCTAGTGGGTATTATAATTTAAAAAAAAACATTTGGCTTTTAGCCATTTAAGATAATTTATTGCTAAAGTGTAATTCGGGGCAATCCAAAAATGCATGCTTTTTATTGTTTTTATATGTATTTTTGGTTTATTCTTTTCATTTTCTATTTATCAAGCAACACATTTAGTCTAGCTTAAGTGAGTGCTTTTTTGAAAACAAGTCCGAAATATTATGTATAAAACTTATGAAATTAACAATTTCAGACCAGTATTAAACATGCATCCCACTTTGTTTCTTTTGGCTAGGAACATCCCATGTACATACATACATATATTAAAAATATTTCAAATTTTATTTATATGTATTTTTAAAGATAAAAAAGTTGAAATAATTTCTACAATAAAAGATGAAAATAAAAAATTTATTCAATCACAGATTTTTTCATATACTATTTAAATAGATTTTTTCGGCTTTGTGCTTTAGCCTCATAATTGGCAACAAGTTGTTTATAATGCTTAGCAAATCACAAGAGAAGTAATTGCTCCTTGATGCTACTGTACTGGAAAGTGCCGCTAGCTGTTTGACAGCAAAAGGGCATTCCGACAGTTGCAGCATGTTGCAGCTTGCGCCTGAGAGTATGCAGCATGAAATGCGCCAGTTATGTAAAGTACAAGTAACAAACATAATTGCTCATGTGTGTGTATGTGTGTGTGTAATAAATTTCTTAATGGAGGGCAGAGTTGGCGGTTGGCAAGGGAAGTTACTTGTACACAAATAGTTTTTGAAATAAAAAATAATTAAAATAAATAAAAAAAAAATTTAAAAACTTAACAAAAAAGGGAAATAGAATTATGAATGTTTTTTGTCTGTTGGCATTTTGTTAGCTTGTTTCGTATGCAGATAAAAAACAAATAGAAAAGCGTATACAACTTTGCATGCGTGTTGGTGCTCGTGTGTGTGTGTGTGTTTATAAAAAAATTGCATGTATATTTATTAAACATTTCTGTCAGACGGTGCAGGCGGATGGATGAATCTGCCTGACTGCCTACTATATGTGAGAGAGTGTATGTATGCGCGAGTGTCTGTGCTCGTGCGTGTGTGTGTGTGTGTTTGTGTTTGGGCATGTGTGTGCTTTAGTTTTGGGCAAACAAACTGCGCAAATATTTCGCAATGAAATTACGCCCTAAAGTCAAAGTTTTGGTCTGCTTCTGCTGCTGCTGTTGCAGTTGCTCACAAACGAAAACGAAAACGAAAACAAAACAACAGAAAGAGGGACAAGTAAGCTATGCAACTGCAAGCCAATGCATACGACTAGCAGATGCCCTCTAATCCAGTGTTGCCCAAAATGCTAAAGCCCAATCCCATGAGATATGAGCTTATAATTCTGCATGCTTCGCAGTCAGAGAGAGACAGAGAGAGCGTTCTGTAAATAGCTCGTTTCTCAGCTTGTTATTCTCTTTTATTCTCTCACAAAGCATCTGATCGACTAATGTTTATCATACATTGCAACTTATGCTTTGCTCTCTTTACCTCATCAACTGCAATAATGCGACACTTTCAGCATGCTTTCTGTTAATTTTTTCACGTTGATTCCCATCACTTAAATGCAAGGACTGCAATGCAGTCAATCTATAAATATGCCAAATAAAGTGTCATTGTTTTATGTTGAATATACCCTTTGGTCCACACTTAATGGGTATACAAATTAAAAAAAAAAATATTTCAACATAAACGCAAAGTAAAAATAATGAATGCGATGCTGACGCACTTTAGCCTATGGGATGACGTACCAAAGGAGGCGACACGCCCCTACCAAGCACACACAACACATGCACACACACACACACACACACACACACACACACACACACAGTGAGTTCCTTTTTTCAAGTGCGGTTGCGTTTCCTTGTTGCTCTGAGTCTGAGACTGGAAACTCGTTTGCCTCGCCTGGAAACTGAAAGGAGTTTGGTTCAGTACACTTCCTAATCAAGCTGGTACATACTCTGTGTGGATCTGTTCCTGCAGACGTCGCACCGGGCTGCAGTTGGGACCGATCTCGTCGCTTCCATCGCAAGTGGGAGGGGGTGATTTCCTTGTTTTTGGCGCCTTTCACTGTTAATAGTGTGAGTGTTGTCAGAAAACAAACTTTCACTCAACTTGGATTTCTTATTGACTGACCAGCTGATCGTGCAGAGTTGCCCACTACGCACAGAGTTGCCGGACACCATCTGCTCAACCTGGGGTTGCCAGACCGGCAGAGATCGGCGAACCGGTTATAAGTTGCGCGCCAATTTCAAATCTGCGCGGACAACTTATAATTTGAGCTTTAAAGTGCCAATTTTTAATTAAAAGATAATAAATTATTATTTTCTTTATTTAAAATTGTGCGCCGGCCCCATATCTACGCGGGAACTTTGAATTCTTAAATTCAAAGTTGGAGTTTTTTGCCCTGCAAGAGCTTTAATTTGGACTTAGCTTCTGCCAAGGCCCTCTTTCATTTCTCTTGCTAGTGGAAAAGTGCAAAGGTCAAGAATTTGACCACCGTCAACCACGGCCGCCCTGCGGTGCACAATAAAGTGTGGCTCTGGCGACCGAGAAGGGGCGGTATAACCCCCAACGGTTAAAAGCCAGAGGGAAACCATTTGGCCAACGATGGACCCTAGTGGAATGAAAGAGTCGGCCTTGAGTAAGGATGTAGATGAAAGTCTGGCCTTCGCGCGGCGATCGAGGGTTCAGAGATCTCCTCCGCAGCAGTGGCATACGCCCAAAGCTATTTGGACCAAGCAACTGAGTGATGAGGTCAAGAAAGTTCCCGATTCAGGAGTCCCAGTAATGGCACCAGTGAATGTGGAGGATGCAGCACTGCCCAGCTCAGCCCCAGCAGTATTCCCAGTCAATCCCTTTGACTACAGTGGATCCATTGCTGATAAGAGTACTTTGGGCGTAGATGTAACGGGTGATCTCCACGTCATTCTGATGACACTCGTGGATAAATCGACAGAATTGTCGAAAATGTTGAGAGATGCGAGGTATCTGAATAAAGATATGAAAGAGCTGGCACAGAAGGTGGTGAGGCTTCAAAAGTCGGCATTGCACAGTTTTAATGCTAAGTATAAGAGACAAGAAAGCGCTGAGCAACAATCGCAGGAGACACAATGGTCCCCCCAGCAAAATGGGACCAAACGTCAGAGCGAGAGGCCAGCGAAGAACACGCCAAAGCGGAAAAAAGGACCTGTAGCACCTCCTGTGGAAATGGCAGTACCGTCTCAACAGCCAGCAACCCGGAGAACTCAGAGTGGTGCTCCCCCAACTTCGGAGTGGACGAAAGTCAAGGGAAGGCAAACTGTACGAAAGCCGAGACCACGTCCTGATGCAATAATCATCGAGCCAAAGGAGAAGATGACATACTCCGAAATATTGAACCTGGTCACTCGCAGCCAGGATGACAAATTGAAGAGCGTCGGCGAGAGTGTTCGTAGAGTAAAGTGCACAGCTAAAGGTGCGCTGCTGCTGGAGCTGAACGAGACAAATCCGGAGAGCACGCAGCAACTACGAGACAACATTGGCTCAGTTCTGGAGGGAAAGGTGCAGGCACGTGCACTGTCACAGCAGACGAGACTGGAGGTTCTTGATCTGGATGAGATGGTCACCTTGGAGGATCTTCAAAAGGTTTTCAAGGAGCAACTTGACGTTTCGCTCGACGAGAAAGCCATAAAAAGTCTGCGTCCAGCTTTTGGTGGCACACAGAGGGCCATTATCAGCCTTCCTGCGACTTTGGCAACGAAAGTCCTCAACGCTGGCAAAGTGAGAATTGCCTGGTCAGTTTGTCGCATCCGGGAGCGAAACACACCCACTAGGTGCTACAAATGCCTAGAGTTCGGCCACATATCGGCGAACTGTGGCAGCACCGTGGACAGAAGCGGCTGGTGTTTCCGTTGTGGTATAGGAGGCCACAAAGTGCGTGAATGTCAGAACGAGGCAAAATGTTTCTATTGTGCTGGAAATGGGAAACCACACAACCACATTTCTGGAAGCCTCAGATGCCCGATGACATCTAAAGCACCCACGAAGGTTAATATCGGCAGGAATGTTTAGTTTTTACCAAATAAATCTGAACCACTGTGAGGCTGCCAGTGACTTGCTCACTCAATCAGTGCGTGATCTCCGATCGGATGTTGCAATAATCAGCGAGCCCTATATATCCCCAGAAGATGGCTGCTGGGTTCAAAGTATATCGGGAAAAGCAGCTATATGGTCCTGTGGTATGCCTCTCCTACGACCAACATCTTGCGCGGCATCTAATTATTTTGTGAGGGCTAAGTTGTCAAACTTTTGGATATACAGCTGCTACTATCCACCAACCCTGAACCGCTATACTTTTGCTGCAGCTATTGATGAATTAGTTGAAGATGCTATGGACCACAAGCCAACTGTAATAGCAGGCGACTTCAATGCCTGGGCGCAGGAGTGGGGAAGCGACACCTCCAAACGCAGCAGCTCAGATGCAATTGGAAAGGGAGACGCACTGCTTGAAGCTTTCGCGGCGCTTGACGTGGTTCTACTGAACCATGGCACGGTTAACACTTTTAACCGGGGAGGCGTTGGCTCAGTTATTGACCTAACGTTTGTCACGAGCTCCCTCTCACATGCGGCCACCTGGCGCATATGTAACCACTACACTGCCAGTGACCACGAGGCGTTGGTATTCTCACTTGGCAACAGAAATGGTCGTTCCCTACATCAGACTGCAAGGAGGCTGGCTTATCGTGCAGACACGCTCCAGATACCACTCTTTTTGGAAGTAATGGACAACATGGCAATAGCAGGATCAGCGCAACAGATGGCAACGCAACTTTCAAGCCACATCTCGCTAGCATGTGACGCTTGTATGAGCCGAACTAAGCCATTCAGGGGCACTCGGCCGTCAACTTACTGGTGGAACAACGAGATTGCTGCTGCCAGACGTAAATGCCTATCCGCCAGGAGAGCATACCAGCGGGCCCGTAAAAGAAATGGCGTCAATTGGCCGGAGCTGCACATTTGCTACACATCAGCTAGGAGAACCCTGAAAAAAGCTATTAAATTTAGCAAACGCGAATACTTTCTGCAGCTCTGCGATTCAGCTGACCATGACCCATGGGGAAGGGCATATAAAACGGTCGTAAAGCGTCTACACGCCAACAAAGCTGACGCGCCTTCTGACCCAGCTCAGCTAAAGGCAATTGTGGAGGCCTTATTCCCACCTGGTGTCAATATTTTGTCACTTGACAACGATGAGCCCGTACCTCCATTTGTAGTAGAGCCAGTAACCACGGAGGAGCTGCTCTCTGTGGCCCGTAAGATGAGCTCAAATAAAGCACCTGGCCCTGATGGAGTCCCCAACCGTGCCGTCAAGCTGGCAATATCACGCAGGCCGCACGCTTTTGCAACGGCATACACGCAGTGCCTCCGAGAAGGAATTTTTCCTGCCCAGTGGAAAACTCAACATCTTGCGCTGATTCCAAAACCGGGCAAGCCACCTGATGACCCTTCCTCCTATCGTCCAATATGCCTTATTGATTCAATGGGAAAGGTGTTGGAGCAGATCATTTGCACAAGGCTGGAGACGGCAATCGATGAGGCTGGAGGATTATCCCCTTGCCAGTTCGGCTTTAGGAAAGGCATGTCGACGGTTGACGCTATAGCCAAGGTAGTCAGGATCGCGTCTGATGCAGCAGAGGGAGCCCGATGGAAGGGTGGCAAAAAGGAGTATTGCCTTATTGTCACTCTTGACATTAAGAATGCTTTCAATTCGGTGAGATGGGACTGCATTATCAGTTCCCTGCGTCGGCTGCATATCCCTCCATACCTTGAGGCGATGGTCAGAAGCTACTTCAAGTGTAGACTTCTAAAATACGACACAGCGTGTGGCACACAATCGTATCACGTTTCGGCAGGCGTTCCACAAGGGTCTGTGATGGGCCCTCTTCTCTGGAATGTCGTCTATGATGGAGTCATGAGGCTAACGCTACCAGCCGGCTGCCAGCTAACCTGCTACGCTGACGACGTGGCACTTACAGTGGTTGGCAAGCACCTGAATGCGGTGGAAATCACTTGCAATGCGGCAATTCAGCAAATCTCGACTTGGCTACTTTCCGTGGGACTCGAACTAGCTGCCCATAAAACGGAGGCAGTACTCGTTAGCACAAGGACAGCTGTGGAGACTGCACACATTCGAGTCGGTACGCAAGAAGTTTCTTCCAAACGAGCCATTCGTTACCTTGGCGTAATGCTCGACACCAGGCTATGCTTCCGGGAGCACCTTTCCTACGTGCAAGAGAAGGCTGCCAACACCAGTCGAGCACTGTTTCGCATAATGTTAAGCACCCGTGGACCAAGGCAAGAGAGAAGACTGTTGCTTACAAGCGTCGTCCGCTCAGCTATTACATACGCTGCAGCAATCTGGGCAGATGGAATTAAGATTCCAAGCTATGCCAAGGGAGTCAAGTCCACTCATCGTCTTTGCGCGCTGCGAATATGCTGTGGATTTCGCACAATTTCGGATGATGCAGCACTAGTCATCGCAGGAGTAATTCCAATAGACATCCTAGTTGCTGAGGAGAAGTCGGTGGCAGAAGCCATCCGGGCTGGCACCGATAGGAAGGCTGCCCGAAAGCTGTCAAGAGACGGAAGCCTCAGAGAATGGCAAAGCCGCTGGGACGTCGCAGAAAAGGGTCGGTGGACACACCGCCTCATTCCAGATCTTGGCCGCTGGATTAACAGAAAGCACGGCTCAGTCAACTTCTACACAACGCAGCTTCTCAGTGGACACGGCTGCTTCAGCCAGTATCTGTACAGGTTTGGCCATGAAAGCTCACCAAACTGTAGGTGGTGTGGAAATGCGACGGAGGATGCTGAGCACGTCATCTTTGTATGCGGGCGATTTGACCGTCTGAGAACCGACCTATGGCGATCTGCTGGTCATGTCCTTACACCCAGGAACCTGGTTGAGAAGATGCTTGAAGACGCTGGATTCTGGACGGCATTTGACAACTTTGCAGCCATCGCGATGAAAGAGCTCCGCAGATGTGAGCGTCAGAGAAGGGAGATAACATAGGAAGGTTCTTTGTCCTTGCGAAGCTATGCTCTTCGGCTGTGCCGCAGGGATTTGGACCTTTTTATGCTTATATCTTATATTATTATTAAGTTTTTAATGTTTAAATGTGGATAATAAAGAATCAAAAAAACACACACACACACACACACACACACACACACACACACATACATATATGCAGAGGCTTCTACAATAGCGGGGCGCAAACTATCTGACATCGTCAAAAAGTTCATGCAAAAATGTGGAAATGTGAAAAGTTGTTGAAAAGCACGGGCTGAGCACACCCACACACATACACACACACACACACATGCACTTGAACTGGGCTTTGTATGTGTGTGTGCGCGTGTGTGTGAGGTAGATTTATTGCATGACATTTCAATTGTTAGACAAACAGCTGGACGAGAACTGTGAGCCAGGCCATAACTACAACCAGAAGCTGCTGCACTTGTAGCCAAGGCCGAAAGAAACTGGCGCTAAAACGAAAACAAAAGCAAAACCAAAAACAAAAACAAAAGCAACCAACAACCGACAACAACACTGTGACAATGCGTTAGGCGTGGCATGTGGGCGTGCCTGTGGGAAGGTAGTAGGTGTAGACCAAAATCTGCTGTTGCTGCTGCTGGGGCACAAAATGTCAGTGGCAATTAACACGGCAAGCGAAGCAAACATGGCCAAAAGACGCAAAGCAAGTGCTCAGAATAGCTGACAAAACATGAAGAAAGACAGAGAAATATACACACACACACACACACAGTGACATTTGATGTATTTCCTTTTGGCCTTGTCGCGAGTGTCAAGAGACAAATGCAGTTCTGGCCTCGCCTTCTCCTCATTCCACATTCCTCTTCCTTTTCCTCCTCATTCTCCTTCTATTCTCTGCTGTCTCTCTGTTTTTGACAACACTCATACGTAACATTGAGTCGGACAAATGCCACGCCCATTGTACTGGCGTTTTTATTGCCCAAGCCCATTTCAAGAGGCTTTTAGTTTTATCAATTTTTTGATATTTTTTTCTTTCTTCTTTAAATTTGAACGCATTTTTCTTTAATAGTTCATGCACATAGTAAACACACAAACACACATGCAATTTACTTTTAATGTATGTATGTGGGTGTGTGTGAGTGTGTGTTGAGTGGTTTGGCCTCTGCTCTGCTGCAACTGCTAACAAGTTCAATTTGCATTTAAAAAGGGAGAAACACATGTAATCTCAACGATTAGAAATTGTTAGCATTGAGGAGCACACACAAACACACACACACACACACACACACACATGCAAGTTCCAGGGACTCACACACACACAAATACACACACCCACATGGACTGATAGAGGCATACAGAAAGTGCATAAATGAATAACGTATGTGGCCTAAAAAATGCTTGAACTTTCACCAGCTGCTTGAGGGCCGAGCGAAAAATCCTTGCCAACTGAATAGAACTAAGCAAGTCCCAGAAATTTAAACCTTTATATTTCAGCGTAATGAACTTTTATCAGATCTGGGCTACTTTAGCTTGAACTTGTGACATTGAAAATCTCAATAAAGCTCTTAAATTGATCTTAGCTAAAGAATTAAATTGCAATAAAAACCACAACAAAGCTTCGAAAGCACATGGAAGCGCTATTAAACTTTCACGTAAAGCGTAAAGCACAAGAAAGTTATGGTATTTTTGGACTTAAAGTAAAAGCCCTTGAAAGCCCTTAAAAAAAGCTCTATTCTCACTGTCTAAATAATGAAAATTGTAAATATAATAATAACTAATAGTGAAAAATAATTCAATTTAATTTGCAATGTCTTTATAACAAAAACAAATGTAGTAGACACCAAAATTGATAACGGATAATATTGTATAAATGTTAAAGACTAATATCTAAGTGACAGTTATAAGCATTACCTAGGAAAATCAAATTAAATTGATTAAATTTAGTTAATTTAAAAGTTGTAGGTACAATGGCAACTTTAACAACAACCCACGCAAAGTCCATTTCCGCTCTCAATCGACTTTTCTGTGTGTTTGCTGCAATTGACTGCATATGTATACATATATATTGATATACGTAAATATATACGTATGCAAATACGCGCACAAACACATGTGTAACATATATATATTTTTCTTCAATTTGTCCCTAACTGTTGCCAGTTTACTGAAAACGTTTCGGGCTTTTGGCCCCAAAAAGTGTGCAATGACCGCACAGAGCAATTTCTTTTAATGTGCTTTTAAAAGCAAAATCTACAGGTTTCCTATTGTTGTTGTTGTTGTTATTATTGTCTCTCTCTCTCTCTCTATCTATCTGTCCCCTTCACTCTCTTTGTATGTGCTCTCTCTGACTCAACGCATCGCTGCCATTGAAAGATGCACACACATTTTTCGTAGAAATGAGCTTTTGTTTTTATTATGCCTTGCACCAAAAACTAACTTAATTTGCATGCAGCATATTGTGCGTACAATTGTGTGTCAGTGTGTGTGTGTCGATGTATGTGTGTGATATGACCGTGCCTAACGAGCTGGCCTGACTTCGAGCAGGCATAAAAAATAGAAAAACGCCCCCAAACAAACTAAAGTCTCGTTTTCAATAAAGCTCTTCGACAGTACCGCACACTCATAAGGAAAATTGCAAAAGAAACAAGCAATACCAAATGGAAGAGAGAGGAAAAAGGAAGAAGCAACAACGTCAAAGACAAAATGAAAAGAAAAATGAAAAGAAAATGAAAATGAAACGAAAAATAAAAGAAAGTGCAGGATGCAAACGGCTGTTCACATGGAAAAATTATGGCTGGCTTGTTGGTTGGCTCGTTTGGGCCATGATCATCGCTATTATCAACACCAGTTAAGCAATAACAACAACAACAACAACAAAAACAACAACAGCGTTGAGTGTGAGAGACAGTTGACCAGGGTAGCGGTAGTGATTACAAGAACGACTAATAAAAGTAGACAACAAAAAACAGAAGAGGCAGAAGGAGAAAACTTAAGAGAATGTGGCAGAGGGGGGTGGCGCACACTTGGTAAAAAACAAGGTCTAGTGCAGGGTGCTTAGGTTTGTCGAGAGCTGCTTCTGGCCAGCTATTCGTGTATGTAAGTGTATAAAAACCATTTGAAACTGTTCGACATTCCCAATAACGACTAGAACATACTCTAGTAGTTGGCGAGAGTTTAATAAAAAGAAGCATCTTGGGATCAGAGATACGAAAAAAACGAGCACGAAATGAGTTTTGAATTTTGTTTTCTCGAAAAGTATAAATTTTCATTTTCATTTTTTAATATAAAAACTAACTTTAAACTTGAAACTTTGATTTATTAATTTTTATAGCAGATTTAAAATTCAGTTTTCATTAGTTGAAAGTTTTGGAAAAAATAATTGTGTTACATGCGAATGCATAAAGCTAATGCACTCTTGGCTCAAATTGTGGCTTGCATGGCTCTCTGCACAATATACTAGACAAACGTACACACATACCTACATATTCATATACATACATATATGTATGTATATATGAACATACACAGTCTCCGTATATTCAAGGAAGGAATGAGGCACCTGCAAGAGCTGTTAAAGTGTCGTTGGGCTGTTGTCATAGTCATTGTCAACGTTGTCGTTATCTTTATTTCACATCAACGACATTGTCATCATCATCATCATCATCATCATCGCCTTCATCATTATCCTCATCAGCAACGTCATCGTCATCAGGACGTCGGCTGCAGGCAAAAGAAGACCCAACTAGACCAGGCCAGAACACGCTTGGTCCTACATAGTCCCATCATCATTGTCGACAGCACACAGCTATTGCAGCAACAACAACTACAATTACTGTGGCAGCAGCAGCAACAACAACAACAACAACAACAATATCAATGCCTTCATCAACAATTTGCAGCAAGAAAAACATGAAAACGGCCAAAACAGGCAGCAGTTGAAAATTCAACACAGAAAAACAAACACATTTACACACACACACAGATATGGCCATGTGATACACACACGCACACACATCTATAAAAACACACCTAGTCACATTCATCTAGAAGTACTCAAGTTTGAGCATTCGGATATTAACGCTACGAATAACATAATTTGCAACAAAATTTTAGTACATTTCGTAAAGTAAGGAGGGGGGAAAATATGTGGAAGCTCTGTTCTTGCCACATAACATTATTACTAAGACACTCGACGAGATTGAATCTCATCAACACTTTGCCAAATTACTTGAGAGAGATGTCTTTTATCTAAAGTAATTAACCATACGAATGTGTGGAAAATGAGGAAACATCCTAGTGTATTTAAGATAGATTTGTATCTAAGCCTCTCTGCTTTAAATTCTCCTTTAAGGTTTTTTGGTTTTTAATAATTACTTAATAAATAATAATAGGTTTGTCCTTAAATGAACAGGACACAAAACTAAAAATTTGTGTGAACTATCACTGCTCAAATAAAAGAAAAAACATGTAACAAAAATAGTTAAGAACTCAACATTCGAAAAGCAGTATTAGTAGTCAATAAAAACAGACCAAATTTATAATAGAGTTTGAAATAAATGTTTAAAATTGTCAAAGTGCCGAATTGCAGCACCCAAATGAACATAAAACCAGAAATGGCGATTTGCAGAAGTCAAAAGTGAAAGAAAAAGTTGATTAAAGTCTGCGATTCAAAGAAAAATATTAGCAGTTAATTTTTAATTCTTTATTAGCTGGTTAGACAACCTAAATATTGGCTTCTAATTCTAAATTCATTTATCTATTTTAATAATAAGCAATTTATACATATTGACAAATTTATACGCAAAGGAAAAATTAAATAACTTTGGATTATATCTGAGTAATATCTTGCAATAACAGCTTCCCTATAAATAAACCTTTCCAGATAAATTACCACTACTAAGCAAGCGGATGGATTTAAACAAGACGTAAATCAACTTCAGCTGTGTGAACTTCATAAAACTAAGTTTGTTATGCTAATTGCACCACAATTGACTCCACAATATTGACTCCATAGTTTAAATTAATAAATTGAGTCAAGTACGGCAACGTTGCGTATACGCAATGTGGGCTTGTAAGAAAAAAAGAAAAACAGAACAACGGTCAGCGGATCAGTGACAAAGGAGCAAAAGGAGAAAAGGGACCGGAAAATCGCTTAAGCAAATTAAAGCAAAAATATGCATAAATGACAATGAAAAGTTATGCAGCGGCATTCACTTGATTCGTGGATGCAGCTTGAACGAATGCTTTACGACCAGCTGCCTCTTGATGGAAACTCAAAACTTGCAACGTGTGGCAGCGGCCACAGCTTCTCTTGTTGCTCTTGCAATGCGAATTCCGCTAGCCAGCGCAGATGGGAGATGGGAAATGAAGTCGAGATAAGAGTGCGCTCGGTTTTGGGGTCTGGGGTTTGGGGCTTTCGCTTTAGGCTTTGGCTATGGCTTTGGGTCTGGTAGACAGCTGCTCAAAAGTTGTTCGGGTCATTTAGAAAGTTTAAAGCTAAAACTGGCGGCTGTATTAGCATCAAGGATGGCAACGTGCCTGTCGCTGACGTCTGCCACCGTCGCGGTGGCTCTTAGAAGTGGAAATCTGCCTAGCAGCTGCCTGAAGTCAAGGTAGCGCCAGGCCATAAAAACGAGAGTTCTGATGTGCGCACAGTGGTGCACAGCCAGCGAAAAAGCGCACGAAAAATGGATGCTTCAATAAAGAGCACGAAAATACACAAAAAAATATGTGAATCAATATATATAATATTTATATCATTTATCGATAAATAAAAGTATGTAAATTGGTTTGTCATTATAACAGGGTTGACTCACGGATCACTCTCTGACATTTTTTTTTGACTTTTTGGTGTCTGGCGATTAAGTTATTTTGGTACAAAATAATTTGTTCGATAGGCGTCTCTTAGGCGTCTTATAAAATGTATAGATTTATATTCAAATATGAAAATATATCTTAGATAAAATGTAAAAAAATTACCTTTAGAGTATAATTGTCATATTTATATTGCTTTAATTTAAAAGGTTTGTGGATTGTGGAGCACATATAGCACATATGTATGCTGAATTCTTTTATATTCATTATATTTATCTTATTGTGTGGGGACGAACTTAGCTTCATATTGCCTTGATTGTTTTATTGTTTTAATTATATTTTAATAATTTTGTTGTTATGTTTCTTTGGCATTACTTTAGGCATATGTTTATGGAATTTTTGAGCACTGTGCTAATGCTAGCTGAGTGGCGTCAGGTTGCTTCCCCGTAGGCCTGCGGAGCCGTGAATCCGGGTCGACGCTGCCACATCGCTGGCCAGCCGCTGCTGAGCGATATTAACATCAAGCGTCAGGGACGTAGATGAAAATAAAAATGAACTTTTGTTAAGATGCCGTGCAGCAGGTTGTTCTATTTGAAACTGGGTGTGTGTGAGTGTGACTCTGTGTGTGTAGGCAATAGCTACAAAAAGTTCTAAACAGGCAGCAGACGCGTGTGCCGTGCCCGCAGCTACTTATGACAGCCGAGGTAGAAAGAAAGCCAGGTGGGGCTATGTTAAGAATATGCCAAAGTTGTTTAGGCCAGGTTGAGAATGACTTGGATGTTAAACAGATTTTGGTTACGGTCATGTTTTTGCTGTTGTTGTTGTTGTTGTTGTTTTTGTGGGCTTCTGGCTTCTGGCTACTTCTATGTAGTATGGAAATTTAAAATGTCAAGGTGTTGATTACGCATGCCAAAGCTCACTACAGTTCACTACAGTTCAGTTCAGTTGAGTTCAAGTCTAAAGACGACGACAAATGGACGTCGAATAATTGCCTGGCGGCTCTGGTTGCTAATTTTGTGGATTATTAGGTCAAGCGGCGTTAGTCAGCTGATGAAATATAATCCTTAGAGCCAACACACACAACAAATGCCTCTTAGCTGACTCCGTGGCCTGTGGTTAACACCATTCGACTCTGCTTTGATTTGGCCAACAACTGGTCAGAGGTTAAGCAATGTGTTTTATGAGAGCTTACTCCTATTATATGTGGTATGTGCAAGCAGTTTACATTAGTTATATGAATCCAAATGCTTAAATCGCTTCTGTGCAAATCGACTATCATCACTAGTACAAATCGGATATTTGAGTATGTTGAAATTTATTTTAAGAATTATGTTTTTGGTTTTTCATATAAGTACATTTAATTAAGTCGATAAATTGTCAAAAAAATGATCGAGTTAAAGTATAGTAGTTTATTCGATGTATTTTGACATCACTGTTAGTATCCATGTATCTGAAAGCTATGCCAATTTCTTACCTGCCTGCACAGAATTTGTGTTGGGCCCAACAGCGGCTAATTGATTTCTTTCTTTTTGTTGGAATGCAATCAGCTGCATTGTTCTTTGCTTCTCTTAGCAGCCTGGCAAAAGTTTAGCATGCTGCAAATTCGCTAAGCCAACGCGACTCAATTTCAATTTTGCAACCGGAAACCGGAAGTGGAAGTGAAAGAGGCAGCAGCAGCAACAGCAGCAGCAGCAAAGGCAGTGGCTGCGTTTATGTGTAAGCGTCCAAAGAAGTCGCTCATGTTTATTCAGCGAATGCAGCCACTGTCTGACAGCACTTGACACCCATCGCCCCGGCCTCCTTTCCTCTCTCTCTCTCTATCGCTCCCTTCCTCCATCGCCATCTCCCCTATTCTTTCCCGGACTGGGTCTGCCAACTTGCGTCAAGATTTGCGGCTAGAGCGAGTTTTTAGTATATTGTTAACAAGTAAAATGAAAACGTAAATGTTTGAAAATTAGATTTTGCCCGAGTCGCTTTTGTTTAGACTTGCCCCAAGGGCAGGAGGAGGGAGCGAGGGCTTCGTATTCGGTCAGTATGTGCATGTGTGTGTGTGTGTGTGTGTGTGTGTGTGTGCACTGAGGTGTTGCCTAGTTTCTGGCTTGTTAGTTAGTTAAAAAGTTTTTGCGTGCAATTAAAATGCTGCGCAAAAAGTTTGCTTCTACATTGTTCTTAATTTTTTCTTGGTTTTTGCAGTTTGCCAAAGCCAAATACAAATGAACAGAATTGTCTCCAATGCGTCTCTGATGTATGTGTGTGTGTGTGTGTGTGTGTGTGTGCAGTCACAAAGTGTACAAGTCCTGTGGCAATTGCCTGATTGTTTTCTTAGCCACAGCAGCAGCAACATCGAATGGCAAGAAAGTTCGTTATCAGCGACATTTCGGCGTACAATCAGTAAATAGCTCGCATTTCTCAGTTTTTAATACTCAGCTCTCAGTACACAGTTTCTTTTTGTTGAGTTCTCATTTCTCAATTGTGAGATGTCAGTTCAACAGTTTCCACTGCGAGCGTGCTGGCAATGAAAACGTTAATGAATATTCCAGCTCAAAGAAACTTAAATCAAATTAGAGTCTCTACGTTTCAAGAGTTAATAATTGTTAAAATCAGTTGATGAGAATTCATGGTTAAAACGCTGGTTAAACGTTAAGTAAATAATGTATAAGATTGCCAAGCTGTACTTGAAAATAATTGAAAATTAGTAAATATTACGGAGGCACACGCAGGGTGCCGATACTGGAAAAATATTTGTTTGTTTTAGAATAGATAAAAATTAGAAAAAAATAGGGATTAAATATGTATAGCACTTAATTGCAGGGGACTATCAGTTAATAAGAATCATTGATGCATTTTTCACACACGTTGGGCGCCATAATTGCGTATGATGTCATGGTAAATTGTTTACATATGATAAACTTTTGCGGAGTAAGCAAAGTCAAGACACCTTGCACTAAACTAGTTTTTTGATAATTTGAATAATTGCTCCAATTTTGTTTCTAAATAACAACACGGTTTGGGCGCCAAGACTTAAAAAGATCTATTGCTTGACCTAATTTTAGAAATATAACATATTTAATTCTTTTCGATTTTTTTTCGGTTTCGCTTTGTAAAAGCCGGAAACAGCTGAAAATCGTTGCTGTCAGTCATAAATAGTTTAACATAAATTCTTGCCAAGTTTTGTCCTACTTCTTGGCATTGGACTCACACAGAAGGGGGCGTGCGAGACGGGGTGGAGGGAGCTGCATTCAGACAAAACTAATTGCCTCAATGGCCGTAAACAAGAAAGCTGCAAAAAAAAAATCGCTGCATACTTTGCGGCGCTGTAAATGGCAACTCAGCGGCAACTCTGCATGCCAAATCAAAATCATCATCAACCAACTCTCTCCGCTACCCAAAGGAAATGGCAGCAGTAAAAAAAAATTCTTAACAAAATAAGCTGAAGAGTTGCGAAGCGCATTAAATCATTTCCGCACTAAAGAGCTCGACAGCAGGCGACGGCGGCTGCGGCAACTGCGGCGACTTCTTGTGGCAAGTTGTGCGACTGTTGCCACTGTTGCCGTTTACCACTATTTTGCTACACAGCATTACAAAAAAAATACATACTAACTATGAAAAAACAAGTTGGCATTACGGCGACTACGGTATGAACGGCCAGATACCCTGTGCACAGGTTTTGAGTCGAGATAATGTACTTGACTAAAGTTGCTTTCTTTTTTTTTTAACTGATTCAATTGGAAGTAACTGAAAGTTACTTCTTACTTTCATACATTCTTTACGTCTTTGTTTTTATTTTAAATTTTTGTATTTTATATTTATTTATTGTCAACTAAGTGCAGTTGACCAAATGCACTTTAAAAAATTAAAACAAAATGAAGTAACATTATACGAATTTAAATGAACATGAATTATTTTTAAATTAAAATTAAAAGGTTAACAAAAAATTAAAATTAAATATCCTCGTATTTCCTCAGTACAGGGCATTCAAATGAATGAAAAGTGTGTCTCTTTTTCTTTCTCATGCAAGATGCATAAAAATGATTTGCCCGAAAAAAGCAAAAGTACATAAGTGTACATATATATATACACACGCACACATTCACACCAACACTCACACACATTAGTGCATTCATGTGTGTGCATGTGTAACATATTCAGGCAATTACTGCCATTCAGCGCATTTCAATTCAACTTCAAAACTGCCGCCATCGTTGCCGCTTCTTTTACTTCTTCTTCTCTTTTTCTTTCTTTTCTTTTTTCTTCACTTTCTTACCCATTCGTATCTGCTCTTGCACTGCTTCTTCTACTCCTTCATCAACTGCTTCTGCTGTGGCAAAAGTAGAAAAAAGCTTTTAAACTTCACTCAAGATTTTTGCTGTTCACGCTTGGTTCGCAAATTTTTTGACTGTTGCCGCCTACTTAGTTCTCCAGCGTGCACTGTACCGTGGGCATATTTCGTAGTCGTACCTCAAATCAAATATTGATATAAACAATTTTTGCGCCATGTAAATAATCTATGAGTCTCTTAAATGGTTGTTAGATCTTGAAAACTGTTTTTTTTACAATTTGGTATTTATATATAAAAACCCTGGCTGTGTATATTAAGTTTGTTAAAAGTTAATAACAGTGTTTATATTCCTGTTGTATTTTCGCGTAATATATGTATGTGTAATATACTCTTAGTTCAAGGCTTGCGGCTGCTAAACTTTTTTTTACAGATTAATTATTTGGGTTTGATAAAACTTAAATTTTTAAAAAATTTTAAATGAAATACCCTTTGCTCATTTTGAAAACATCAATATGTTAGATATATGTAGACCTTTAAATAAAACATACTCAAAATGTTATTCTTTTTATAGCCACTGTGGGCTCAAATCTATTCCACATTTCGTTTTACTTTTCCTCGTCTGCAAATCCACAGTACAAATATTTATTGTTCATAGTTTCAACAATTCTGTTTTTTTTTTTATAGTTTTCATAACTTTTCAATAGTTTTCATTGCTTTTAATTTTTTTAATTAAATCAGAAAATAGTGATGTCCTTAAGAGTCTGTAAACTTATTAAATTAAGTTGCTTTAAAAACTATACTTGATGTATTTATTTGGATATTTTTGCGAGAGATTTTCTTCCGGTTTCTATTGTTAGCCATTACATTTTATTTAATAAGTTTTTTTCAATTAGCTTTAAACACAATAGTTCACATGTTTACACTATGAATATAATTGTATTAATTTTGAATTATATGCCCCACTGTGCAATGTAATTTTTGGTCGATGTATGCTGTTGTGTCTTTATCTTCAACTGCCGCTTTATATTTTTCAGCAAGTGCAACTGCAACTGCATCTGCCCTTGCCTCATGTTGGGACCATACTTTGTTGTGTGTTGACTGCTGTGTGTGTGCGTGTGTGTGTGTGTGCTTTGTGATGCGGCGTTTTTATAAGTCTGCCAAAATGTAGTTCATATATTTTGGCGAAAATTCATTTTGTAGTTGACATAACTTTGTCAGCCCCAATTTATCAACAACAATTAGTAGAGCAGAGACCGACTCACTGCCTGACTGCCTGACTGACTGACAGACTGCCTCACTGACTGACTGACGTATGGCAAGTTTTGGGTTTTTTGGGGCGTGGCAAAGTGTGCGACAAGTATTTTGCACAACGTTGCACAAAACTTTACCCTGCTTGCAACGAGCTGGCCTCGTCTGTTGAGCTGTTGATGAAGACGTTGCTGCAACATCATCACCGATCCATGACAACAGCAACAGCAACAACACTGCGTATGCGTTATATTACCAAAATATGTGTAATTTATTTGATTTAGACAACGTCTTGCTTTGGAAGCTGTTTTGAGGCCAAGCGTCAGTCAAACTCGTTGTCAACTGGCCTGTTAAATAACCATCTGCCCAGATTATAAGTATGTATGTGTTTCTATATAGTTTACCTGTATTCGTGCGACATGAAGAACGTGCCACGAATGAGGCAGCCATTGGGATTCTTGCGTTTGCCATTGAAGATCTTTTGATAATGATCATAGTTGTTCAAATTGACAGCGCCATCGAATGTTATCATTATAATTTGAGGAATCTGAAACGAGAAAGGAAACATGGGTATAAATTAGTCACTGATTAAGTGCACACACAGAAATCAAAATCCGGGACTCCGTTATAAGAACAATCTGATGCGATGTCAAAGTTCGGTAATCCCGAAATTTCTTAAATCGAATACGAAACAATTAAGTCTAGTACGATTGTAATATTTTGACTATCGGGGTTCTATAAGAATTTTTAGAAGGGATTTTAAATGTCTTAGGCTTTTTTTTTGACTATTTTGATGATAATATTTTAAAAATATCCTACGCAAATACTTTAAAAAATACATGTTAAAATCAAATTTTTAAACTTGCATTTTAGAATGATGTTTTTGCTCTGTGTATAACTAGCTATGCGCTCAACTGGCTAAAGTTCGCTATAGACCCTTAATTATATGATATGCACATTTGCCTTTTTGTCGTAATCTCTCTCTGTCTCTCTTTCTCTCTGCGGGTGTATGTTGGCCCAATTAGGGGAGCGCTGACCTCAAAATCAGCCGGGCATGCGATGGCATTGGAAGCCACAGCAACCCTGCATCGGCAATGGCAGCAGCTGTAGCAGCGACAACTCTAATTGAAGGTTTTTAGCATTTCGCGTTTGTTTTTGTTTTTGCTGTCTGCGTTATGCCTGGCTGAGCTTTTGGCTTTGCCGCCTGTCAACGTGGCGTATGCACAACGCTTGTTGCAACTTGAGCATTAAACATAATTAGTGGGCTTGCCGCAAACCAGCTTGTTTGCTTTATATATGTGCATACATATATATGTAAAGCAAAATATTTCTATGATCTGCACACAACCCGACTAAACCAAATTAATTTCAAATAATACTTAAGTATCAATAACGTCAGCAGCAACAGCAACAATAACAACTGTCACAACAGCTATGACTTTAACGATTGCTAAAGCAATGCAATTCCATTAAAAAAATTGCCACCCCATTGACGCATACAGAGAGAGAGAGAGAGAGAGAAAGAGTGCAGCAGCAATTCCCCAATGGAGTTTGGAGTGCCCAAAGGGAGCTTGCAACACTTTAAGTGCAATTCCATAATCAAAGACCGACGCAAGTGCGAGACCAAAAGAAATGACGCGCCAATAAAAGCAAGCAACAGTCCAAATATGTTTACAAACTTGACGAATTTAAAATACACTGTAATTATTAAGTTTTTATCAGGGACCGTAACGATTATAATTTTTAAAATATAAATTATTAAATAAAAGTTATTTGTTGATTTTTATCCAAAAAATTAAATGATAACTCTTATTTTTCGATCTAAATAAAAAAATTGTAAAATAATAATTAAATCTCAATTTTTATTTAAGAATTATAATTTAGCTCTTATTTTCCATTTTTATTTTTGCAATTGAAAATAAAAGTTATTTTTCAATTTTTATTATAAAAATTGAAAATAAAAATTATTTTTTAATTTTTATTATAAAAGTTGAAAATAAGAATTATTCTTCAATTTTTATTATAAAAGTTGAAAAATAAAAATTGACTGTAAATGTTTTTTGAATTGGAAGGCGTATTTCCAACAGTGACATGTATATACAAAGTCATAGCCAAGGAGAGTCGGAGCAACGTTACCCTCCCACCCTTCACCACCCCCTTGTAAATGAAATACACCTTCCGGTTCAAAAGACATTTGCAGTCAATTTTTATTTTTCAACTTTTATAATAAAAATTGAAGAATAATTCTTATTTTCAACTTTTATAATAAAAATTGAAAAATAATTTTTATATTCAATTTTTATAATAAAAATTGAAAAATAACTTTTATTTTCAATTGCTAAAATAAAAATTGAAAAATAATTTTTATTTTCAATTTTTATTATAAAAATTGAAAAATAACTTTTATTTTACATTTTTATAAAAAAAATTGAAAAATAACTTTTATTCTATAATTTTTAAATAAAAATTGAAAATAAAAGTTTATTCAGTTTCTCATAACTCTTATTTGCGGTCCCTGGTTTTTATATTATTCAGTATAAGCATTAAATTCATTAAACACTTATATTTACAAATTAAAAGTTGGGTTTATGAGTCAATAAATAGTATGGATTTTGTTCTGATTCATTTCTAACTAAAACATATACTATATAATACAACTATTTTCTTTATTTTTTTATACATATATTTCGCACTGCTACAAATTAAAGATTTTTTAACCCTTTTGCCCTTTACCCTTCAAATCAATATCTTGAGTCAAATAAATGAATTAAAATGATAAATGTTCCACTTGGAAATCGATAAAGTTTTGGAAAAGTTTTAAAAGTTTGAAGTTGGTCTGATTTTTGACCCAACACTTTTTAAAACCAAAATTTGCGCGTGTATTTTCCACTATTATTACAACTATCGATATTTTGAAATCGATGTTAAACTCGATTCACTGTTTGAATTTAGTGCATCACTAATTAAACCTTTTCACAAAGTTTCTTTGTTCTTTATTTAGTTATTTTAGTAAAAAAAAATAAGAAAATTCTCACGAATAATTTCGCAGATGTTTCTCAGGGTATTGCCATATATATAATATATAATATTCATATATAATAGATGATTTCTTTCCACGACACGCGACATGAAATAGTCATGATGCCCCATGAAAGGCGTGTAATGAAATGAAAATCGAATGCGATCAGCATAAAGCAGCATGTGAATTGCGATGGCAACGCCTGACGAGGTGGTAACACCGGAATGCATTTCGCTTGAGCTCCACATAAAACGGAGAAGCACGGGCTGCGGCACTTAACGCTCATTGTTGAACACATAAAAAGGATTATTGTACAAATTCAATATTAATGTGGGCCCACAAAACCAAAGCTGAGACTCAGCCTTCACCTCAGACGGGGCAAAATAGACACATCTCCCATTCCCATTCCCACTCTCCCATTCCCTCTCTCTCTCCCTTTCACTCCATCTTTAGTTGCGTCTCTATGTAGCTTTGAACTGAGCTGATAAAATTATGCAGAGGCGTGAAACACTCGAAAGCATCGAACGGCGGTCAGCCTTAATGCGGCTTAGATGACTGATGATTATGATGCTGATAATGATTATGATGACGATGATGATGATGATGATGATAATGATGATGATGATGATGATGCTGCTGCAAGTTGAAATAAAATTTTCACTTCGATTTTGACAGCGTTTCCTTTCTCTTCTCTCATTGCAATGCGTTTCGTTTATTGCCTCTGCCTTGGCTCGAATCGCCTTATTGAAAGGCATATTTCAAAATCCGTTTCCGGCCAAAATGAGTGCAAATGAACTGTACTCGTACTTGCAGCTTTTTTCCTTTCCCACTTTTTTTTTGTCGAGCAACTTTTCGCTCGAATTATAAGGTAAAAATATTATTGCAAATATAATGAATGTGCTGCAAGAACGACAAAAAATTGCAGACGGAAGCGACTGCACAAAATGAGATAGAGACATTCAAAAGAGATAGAGACAGAGGGAGAGTGGGAAAGAGAGCAATAATAAATTTTAAAGGTCTGGCCATATAACGAAAATTTCAAGTATCTTTCTCTGATATTCATATTGCGCCAATGTCCATACAAAAAAATTACAAACAAGTTTATCGTTGAAAGGGATTTCATATAGCATTCGATTGCAACAGGCTCTTAACGGCTCAAAAGGTTTCAATTGCACGCTTAAAACTCTCAAACGACTCTTGAATTATATTTGATTTTATATTTCGAGTGAAAAATACATTTAAAGCAATAAAAAGTAAGCAAATTGAATTGAAGCTGAAGAATTACTGAATAAACAACTCTTGAAGTGTTTATTAAAGCTCATTTGATTGACACAATTATTATTTATTTTAAGGGCCATTTCAGCAACTTCAACTCGATTCACTTGAATTTTGGACAAAAGTTGCATATTCACAAGTTGGTCTTTGACTTTAGACGTATACGAGTTATCGCTTCATAAACTGCATTTGAATGCCATGCATGACCCATATGCATCTCCACTTTAGTCTACTTCTCTCTCTCTCTCTCCCACTCTTTTTCTCTCTCTGTCTCTCTTTCACTTTGGCTCTGTGTACGTTGATAATTTGTGCTTAATGCGACTCAAGTTTGCACTCCAGTCTTTGAGCAAATATGGCAGACAGCAGTTGACAAGCACCTTTGCCTGAGAGACTGAAGTTTGCCAGTCGGGGAAACTTGCTGAGCACTAGAGCAAATGGATGATAGATGGGATTTTTATGCTGTTCTTGAGCTGCCTGTCAGAGTGGCAGGACTATGGCAGGAGGACACCATTGGGGGGTGTCTGGGATGCAAATTTGCATAGCTTAGTTGCTCAATCGCAGCGACAATTGAGCGGCTCATTGATTGAGTGATTGCAGCCGCGCATAAATGCAGCACCCTTAAACATCAACCCCCCCTTGCACTTTACCCCTAGCAATCCTCCCTAAAGGGTCTAAGTTTTTTTTTGTTGACACTGTGTGCCATCTTTTCAGTTCTCTTTCTTTCGACGAGCTCAAATCAAATTGGATTCGCATTCAAATTGAGTAAAGCGTTTTATTTAACGTTTCTCTCTGTCTCTTATTAAACGGGATAGGCTTGGCAGCTTCTTGGCATTCTTATGCACCAAAAAAAATAAAAAAGCTGTGGGTATGATCAACTTGAGAATACGTATGCAACACACAGAAGAAACCTTCAATTTCAATTAAATTTTGAACCGATCTCGAGCAGATTTAGATGATTTATTTTCCACTATTTCAAATATTTTCCATACTCAAGAATTCTTTCATAACCTAATTTATATGATTTCAAATTTCATCAATACTTTAGAATACTTTGATTCTTTGGAATAAGCGAACTTTGATTAGTTAATTTATGCTACGAGTATTTTAAATTTCATCAATACTAAAGAATAGTTTGATTCTTTAAAAATTTAAACTAAATACCCTTAAATTAGCATACTTGGTTCTGGATTGACAGCTTTTGACAAGTAAAACCCAAACTATATATACATAAAGAATATTTTATAAACTTAAATATTTTTTAAGTTAAAGTTAATGAGTTTATATATATTTTTGTTAGGCAATTATCTCTTACAGGGTATCTTTAAGTCGAGTCCTCTCATTTTGGGTATTCTAAAATTTTTCTGCTTGCGTATTCTTGTGCACTTTCATTGCGGAAATTGGCCGCGCTGTGAAATGGAGCGCAACACGTTCAACGATAATCGAAACGAAAATCCCAATGACAGCGAGCAATGGCAACGCCAACGCGGCGTATGCGTAATTTGAGTCATAGCTCAAATGATTTGCCAAAGAAGAAGTTGGCCAAATGTGCGCACAAATTAACCGCCTGTTTGCGGTTAATTGAGATGATATTAATTATAATTATGCGCTCCTACACACACACACACACACACACACAGACACACACACACTCGCTGTTGGAGTACAAACAGGCTGTCAGAAATTGAAATCGTTTTGTTGGGTGGCTGTGGAAACACATGTAAGCGCTAATAACACTTAAATAAGCATACACACCGAAAGAGAAAGATATAGGGAGGAAGAGTGAGAGAGTAGAGACAAAGAGACAACAGTAGAGCAGCAGCAGTCACAACAGGAGGGACACAGCAGACATTGCGACAGACACACATTTCAATTTCGAAATTAAGTGGCTCACTTGCGTTGTTTGTGTTCTGTATTTGCGTTTTGCGTTCTGCGTTTATGTTGAAAATCGGCCGACGATGTCGACGTCGACGTCGCTGCCGCTGCCGCAGTCGCTAGCACTGCCACTGCCACCGCCACATAAACTTCCGTTTGCTTTCTGCTCGTATTTGACTTTTTTACACTATGCAATTTGCGGTCTAAGCGCACTTGTCAACCACTTTGTGCGGTCCAAGCGACAGCGAATGGAAATATCAATACAGACAATACCGCGGAAAACTCAAAGCCAAAGATACTGAAACTTGATGGAGGAAACTTCTGAGTATTTGACGAGTTCGGGTGACGAAGTGGAGGTAAGACTTGCGGATTTTTGCTTTCAATTATAATAAGCTAACTTCGCATTTACTTAACTGCCTGCATTCGTTTCTTTCATAAGATTTTATTTTTTTATTCAACACTACTAAAATATAAAAATAACATTACTCGTATTCGGTAAGATTTGAGGAATATAAATAAAAGTTAAGTTATGAATAAATAATTGTAAATTGTAATTGTGTTAATTTTTATTTATAGTTATAACAATTAATCCGTTTGGGAAACAAATTTTTGAATAAATTCTTAGAGCTCCGTTTTATTATTATCATTTCTTTGGCATCAGCATTTCAATTAAAAAGTTCTTTTCGCTTTTTTAAAGTATTTTCAATAAAAAAGCAATAAAATTTGTAGTATTGATAAATGAAATAATTTTAAAGTTATTTCCTTCAGATATACAAAGAAAAATATTTTTCGGGAGTCCGGGATAAAATCATTCCGAAAATATTTTCACTAATTTCAAATTTCATTTCAAATGTTTTATTCCTTCTTATTATTTTAATGCTGAGTGTTTGCCATTTTATCCGCATATTGTCTAAAGCTAAATCTTATCTATTAGAATGATTTTTTTTTTCTGTGTTGAGATACGTAGTTGTAGTTATCGGGTAGAGCATTCATTTATTTGTTGCGATCCCAAATCAACATGCTCATGTGCGTGGTCTTTGTTGTTGGTGGCATTGCTATTATCATGCATGCGAAACCACAACTAATGTGCACTTCAAACTGTCTGTCAATTGGCAACAAACACACACACACACACACACACACACACTAAATCAAATACAGATACATACATACTGAGACACAGGCAGACATACAAAGAGCCAACATTATTTTTATTCATTCTGTGTAAAACTGATTATACACATACATTCATATAATACATATGTATGTGTAGTTTAGCTTTTGTGAATGGATTAAATGACACATAACTTTAAACTGAAGCTTGCAGTAAAATTCCAAATTACTAGGGCGAATTCAAAGAATATCAATTTGCTACACAAATATTCATTAATTAACTCCAACTCTTTGTTTTCTTTCTATCAATTTATCTGGCGTCTATTTATTTATACTTCCATCAGTGAGTTGACTTGAATTTGCTTGTATCGATTAGACAGTTGTTGTTGTTGTTGTTAGAAACAGGCGAGGAAGTTGAAAAATGTTATGGGAAGATTTAAGGAAATATTCCCAAATCACCTTTAATTGCTGGCATTCTGTTTGGAAATTTATTTATATTTATTTATTTAAATTTATGGAAGTTCAAATCCAATTAGACTTCGAAGTAGTCAAGCCAGAAAAAATCAGAATGGATGACTGACAAAATTCTAAAAATACTTTTCATCAACATTTATTTTTGATTTTTATCATCGAAATAATAATAAAAATCCTAAAATCATAAAATTACCTTTATTTATTAGGCTTAAATGCAGTGCACATATACAATACATACACAGTATACGCACAATTAAAATACTTTAGGTTTTTGCCTTAACATGCCTTAGAACGATTTATAAAATAAATTGAATTAAATTATTATAAAATATAGTTTTAAAATAAAATACTTATAAATTCATATTAAGTAAACAACACATTGTGACGAGCACTTTAAATAATAAGTTTATATTTGTAGTGCTGGGAGTCCCAATAGAGGAATAGTAATAATAACATTTATATACAAATCTATTTAAGAATAGTTTATGATTTCATTCTAAAGAGATTCTCCAGAAAATAAAGCAACTTGATGTCATACTCATATTACGTATACGCACTGGAGATTGTGCAAATGTTTTTCTCATCGAGAATAAAAAAAGAAAAATGAAATTAAATTTTACGCAATTTTATGAGATGCATTTGGCTTAGACAAAACCGAAAAGCACATAACTCTTGGCCAAATAAACAAAACCGAAGTTATTAAACAGGATATTCGAATCAACAGGAACAGCAGCAATGACAACAACTTCAGCAACAGCAACAACAACTCAAGCTGTGACAACAATAAGCTACGAATGGCACAACAAATGGCAAAGACAACAGTACAATTTCCTTATGCAAAGCAGCGATAACAGCAGCCAAATGCAAATACACAGATTTATGGGAACAGACCCGACCAGACCAAGACCAAGACCGAACCCAGACTCAACCCAGACTTAAATACAAACAGATACATATATATGTAACTCCCCCTTAACCGATCCCCAGCTGCCAGAGTCCTGCTCCTGTGTCGTAAAAATAAAGGCTGTCAATGCACTTGAAATTTATCGCCTTGCAAATTAACACTTAAAGACCAAAAAACAAAAAAAGGAATCGAAAAACAAAATACAAGAACGAGAATGAAGATGAAAATGAAAACCTGTATACACATAAGTATAATACTAATACCTCAAGCAGTGACAGGAGGGGATAGGGGACAGGACTTACCTTTTCGGCCTCCAGTTCGCCAGGGATTTGGGTGCCATCCTTGGAGCAGAAACAGTAGGGCAACTGGCAATCCTCCGTGTTGCAACGCTGGGCGGTGTCGGCGGGCGCATCCGTTGCCGGGGCAGGTGCTGCAAGTACAAGTACAACAAGAGTATGGGTTAACAGCAAATCTTGGTTGTTGCACAAATTAGTTTGGAAATTATTTAGAATCTATTTTATTATGTGAGCACAATTGAAGTTCCCAAAAATCGAATGAAAGTCCTTTGCCCACCGCCGCCTTCTTTTTAGCCTGGCCAAGACAATCACCGAGAGCAGCAGCATGTCGAAAGTTAAAAGTCAACAAAATAACACAATGCAATACAAATATCAATAAGGCAGGCAGTCAGCCAAACAACGTACAAAATGTGCAAGAAACAAGTTAAAAGAAAGTTAACAACGACTGAGCGAGTAGCCGAGAGAGACAAAGCGAAAGACAGAGAGAAGGGAGTCCAAATAACCAGAGGCTAAATCCCTGCTCGAATCTCGAATCTCTTCCTTTGCCACCAAAACATCTCGGCAAAAGCCCGGCCAACAAACCAATCCCAATCCCAAACGCAAAAACCCTTTCTGGGCATCTTTTTGGCATAGCTATTTGCATATGTGGGCGTTGGGCGTGACAACTGTATATATGTTTATGTATGTGTGTCTGTATGTGTGTTTGAGCCAAAACTCAATGGAATTCAATTGGCATTTTTTTTTTATTGTTGTTGGTTTTTGTTGTTGTTGTTTTGTGATCGAGTAAACAAATTCGCTTAAAGTCCACAAAACAAAAGGTTGCCCATGCACATGTGCTTACAGAACAAAGCCAGTTGAAAAGAGAAAGAGCGTGAGCTAGAAAGAGAGAGGAAACGCATTTCAACAGGTAAAAGCAGCATTAGTCATGCACTGAGCCACGTGAGCCACGCCCCAGAGCGATATTCAGGGGCCAGGCAGGCAGGCAGCAGTAGCAGCAAATATTAAATGCATTTCCTGCGCCTCGCTGCGTTCAATCAATGGATATAGCTGATTCACTAACCCACTCACACACCCCTCTTACCACTGCTTCCCCTCTCATTTTTTTAACCCCTGCAGCGAGCATTTGCTGTTGTTGTTGGTGCTGTGCGGGAGTTGAGGCCACAACTGAATTAACGCCAGTCATCGAATCGATATCAGAGGAAAACACACTTCAGTTCTTGATTTGATTTGATTTGATTTGACTGCAAGATCGTTTAAATTAGTCCAGCTGGAACCTACGGCAAGTGCATAAAATTCAATGAATTTGCAGCCACTTTTAACCCTCAGGCAACAGCATACATATGTAAACATTTAACCCTCGAATGCCCAAGTAATTGAATAAATGCTGGCATTCACTGATTTTCAGACAAAGAAAATATATAGTAAATATTGGCCAATAGGAAATTGAGTTATTTATTAGATTTTATTTTATTATAATTACTTTAGTAATAATTGATAATGGATAATTTAACAGATAATAAATATATGGAATATCTATACACTTTTGTGTTAAACTCCATAATATTATGCTGATGTAATATTGATTATAATAAATTTTATTGACAAATGAAAATACTTTATTGATTTTTAGTCGAAAAACACTACAAAAGAAACTTGTCTTTTCTTCTTAAATAATTCTTAATAATGCTTTGAAACTGAAGGCATTTTTTTGTGCTAATAAAGTTTTAAATAAGTTCGTTTTTAGTGCGTGAGAATGTTGACAGTTTTGAAATGCATTCCAGACAAAGGCAATAACTTTTCCTCTTTTCGTTGGCTGACTTAATGTTGTGTAGTGTGAAAAATAAAAAGCTGAGCAATTTAGTTAAGTAGAGATCATAAAGGAACTGTCCATAAAAGTTGGGACTTGGGTTTGAATTGGTCGTAATGTATGCAGTAAATTAGAAATAGTTATTTAATGTTTGTGCCGTTTGTGCCATCGCCGAAGGGGAGCTTGAAGTGTTTGTCTGGGACACTCGAGTGGGGGAGAAGTTGCTCGTCAACTTCTCTTTTTCAATACAAGGAACAAGGCGTGTGCCATTCGCTAGGCCATTGAAAAACATCATCAATCAATTTAAAGTGGACTTATGCCGCTTGACGTTGCCAAATGCAAAACAAACTAATGATGTCAAGAAGTTTGCTTTCTCTGTCTCATTTCGTGTATTTCTTTTTCTCAAGGATATTGATGAAATGTTGCTTAAGCTTAGCTCCGAAAATCGAATCCATCCAATCGAGATGCTCTCAATGTTTGTGTGTGTGTGTGTTTGTGTGAATGGAAGAGTTGTTGTTAAGCAAATCTATATTCTGTTCTGTTGTGATTGTGTCCAAGGGATACAAATCGAAGGATTCGTTCGTATACAGTGCCAAACAATTCGATTTAATTACAATATTTGAGTAGTCTGTCATGACTGGCATCTGAATAATCGCTGCCTGCATAGTACTCGACTCTATAGCTGGCAAAAACAACAATAACATCAACAGCAGTGAGAACAACAAACAGATTGACAGAGCAATCAAAACAAAAGTCCTACTGGGACAATGGACAACGAGAGTTGCATTTTCAGCTGGTTAAAAGATTTTGCTTTTATCTGTCTCACATTCTTTTTATGGCTTATGAAATGCACAGAATAACAGCATAACAACCGACGTTACATGGTCAACAACTTTGGCAACAAGAGCAACAGCAACAACTGGAGCTGGCGAGCAACAAATTTATAAACACTATAATTTATGCCATACATATGAATGAGTTTAATTTTTGGCTTTAAATATTAATATGTGCTTTATATGTTAAATACACACGCACACACACGCACACACACTCACACTCACAGACACGTAGCAAAAGTTGGTTTCCGGCAGCGCCTATAAGTATGCAATGGTATTTTTCGTAGCCAATTGTCGCCCCGACCTTACATACATATGTGCAACGCCCCCAACAGCTCTGATCTGATCAGCATTTGTTGCACTGCATAGTGGAAAATCTATGGAAAACTAATATAAATGTGTGCAAGATATCAATGCTTGAAAATATTTGTGGTCACATCATAAATAACAGCAATGAAATGAAATGCTTGGGCAATTAAGTGGCCAGGACATGGCCAGCAAATGGATGAAAGGATTCTACCGCACACAGGACACACACACTCACACATAGTGGCAGTCAATTGCAGACTGTGCAATCAACATAAATTCTCATGCACCCATCCCCGTCTTAACTCCGACTCCCTGTCCACCGTTTCAAAATAAATGCATACAATTTTATTATTTCAAAAAGTAACTTGGCAAATTTGCGCACTCGAGCAAGTGAATTTGTGTGTGTTGGTGCGTGTGTGTGTGTCTGTGTGTGTGTCTGTGTGTGTGTGCGTGTGGGTGCTTAGAACTTGTGCACAGTTATTGAATAAAATGTAATAAACACTTTTAGTAACTTTGTCTTATGCTTTTCGCACTGACAGCGACAGCCTCGACAAGCAAACGAAGAGACAGAGCGTTTGAAAGCTGAGTACAAGTTGCATACGCTGCGTATACGTAATGCGGACAGTTCAGGCTTATTTGTGTTGTGTGTGTTATGTGCTGTGCTGTGCTGCTATTGCTATTGCTATTGCTATTGCTGTTGCTGGTTGTTGTGTAAGCAATATTGAAATGCTGTCATTGAGCGTGCTCACTGAATTATGAAATTGAAAACTATTCAGTGCAAAATTGCTTCGAATTTTACCAGCTCGTGTGAGTTTTCTTCTTAAAAAGATACACATACATATGCGTAAGTATACTATATGTGCATATACATGCAAGCAAATGTATCTTTATAAATATGTAGCTAGTAGTATTTTTCGGGGTAAATAGTAACGGCAGCAGCAGTAGCAGTAGCAGTTTGTCAGCTGCTTGGACGCGCTCTGTCAATAGCTTGCTCGTAACTTGGCAGCTAAATAAGCCAGTCAACCAGTCAGACAGTCAGGCAGTCAACCAGTCAGGCAGTTAGCCAAACTGACAGTCAAGCTAGAAATCAGGCTCCAGTCAAACAATTTTTGGCCAAGCAATTGTCGGCGACAACTGCTCTCAGCTGTTTGTACGCAGATTTTATTGAATTTTAGCTAGAAAATGTGGCTTAAATATTTTAATTTCTATCTCGGCAATAGCACAACTGAATCAGATCGAAGTAAAATGGAAATAAAATCGTATTTATATGCACATTGTAATATTCTGTCACTCCCCAAAATACCCTTCTGCCTCGTGTGTGTGTGTGTGTGTATTTGTAATGAAATGAAGCCACTTTTTGCTTATTTATTTGGGACATTTGCTGTCACAATTTCAAATTCATTTGGGTCTCCGAATGAGCAGCTCGAGCAATTCGTCAGCTGAGATTTTTGGCAAAGGCAAAGTCGGCTTTGGTCTGTGGGTTTTTGGGTTGCATGGAGGGCAACTAGGAGGGGGCGGTGGGCTGTATTCAAAACTGAGTTTTTGGGGCTCCGGCAGCAGCTCGTAATCCCCCGGCTGGCTTATGTGCGAGTAGCTGGCAGATGGCTTGCAAATTAAAGTGCCAGGCGATTAGAGGCAATCAGTGAGTTCCGTAAGAATATGCATTTCCTCAACTTCCTTCAAATCCTTCAAATGTCATGCGCAGCTCAAATATGCGAGTATTATTAATGAAATTTCTTTGCAAACATCACAAAATACTGACACAGACAATTGGATACCCTCATGCAAATATTAAAATAAACTAAATTTAAAATTAGACTTGACCAAACTTCAAAAGTTTTTTTTAAATGATGCTTCAAGTTCTTGTTCAAAATGAAAGAGAAGCAGTGACATAAACTACAGTCGAACTTCCCTAACTCGAACTTCCCTAACTCGAAGTCTCTCTAGCTCGAACAAAATCGAGTGGCAATACTAGGCAAATTTCATACAATTCTACTTCCCTAACTCGAAGTCTCCCTAACTCGAACTTTTTTCGTGGATAATGGTGATTCGAGTTAGGGAAGTTCGACTGTACTTGAGAATTATAATGTGCCAACTTTAGCAATGCAAATAAAAACACACTCGCATTCTTTTTACTCAGTCTTGTGATCCATAAACTATCTTTAACTACGAGAGTGGGCTTATTAGTATTTTGCCTAAGTATGAAAGCTCGTAATAATTTGTAGATTGGAATATATTGTAGCTCCTAGATTTTAGTTTATAAAACCTGTGGTAAATATTTTTCACAATTATTTGAATAAAAAAAAAAATATGAAGAGGTTATCTCCGAAACGGATGCCCATAGAAAATTAAGTCTATGTCTTTTCCAAAAAGTTATTTTTTCTAGTAATACCAATTACATATCAGACCACCCTCGCGACTGTAACTATGGAATGCCCGAGCATAAGCTCCTGAGTGGAATTCAATGAGTGAAAATTGCTTAAATAGTTTATTTGAATTTATGGCTGAGAATTACTTCGATTTGCGGTAGGTTCAGGGACACACAAGTTAAGTTGTGAATTGAACTAGTATATAAGATGATAAAAGATAGCACAATAGTCATTCAATATTAGTCTAGTTATATTTATAAATTCATAAAGTGAATTCCTAAAAACAAGAAAAGGTATTTACCTTTATATCGACGTAGTTAACAAAAAGAAAAAAAAAGAACTAATAAACAAATATTTTTGCTGTCGGGTCATTTTTTAGACGAATATTCTTAGTTCTGTGGGGGAAATATTAATCGTTAGACCATTCGTCTGAAAAGGAATCTTGATTGTAAGATTGGTTTTGAGTGTCCTTCTTTTTTTTTTGTTAATAGTAAAGGCAATATTCTTGATTTTTTTTACCAGTTTACTGATTAGAGCTAGTTATATCGCTAGGTCACGATGTTATTCTTTTCAATTGTTAAATTCTAAGCTCAGTTTCTCCCATTCATTATACATTTTAATTATTTTCCCATTGTTAGTTTGTTATGATATTTAAGGTGATCATATATTCAAGCCACTTAATTTTCATTTATTGTTTTCATATTCATGTTTAGTGAAGTTGTTGTTGATAAGCTATCCTTGACATACTTATGTATGCTATACTAACATTCAGGGTGACCATACTCTCACACTTTATGGTACATACAGGTAGAATATCGAATTAATTTGTTCATGATATTGCCTATCTTTAATATTTATTTATTTTTCCTATATTTTTACCTTGTTTGCTATAATGCTGAACGACTATGTGCAGTATATTTTTTTACACATTTTGCTGTTATTATTGTATATTAACTTAGTTAGTTGCATTGTTTATGATATCGCCCATCTGTTTTGTATATTTTCCAGTTTCATATCTAGATCGGCATTTGTTTATGCTATTATTGACAAACAATCCATAGCATATGATGTGCTAGCATTTTGGGGTAAACATATTTTTGTATTTTGTTTTTTATTTTGGAAAACCCTTTGCTGTAATCATGTCCATTCGCCCAACGGCAAATGCTGCGAATGGCAAACGAACAAATTGCCAAATGGCCAACAGAGTGGGAAACCAAAAAAAAATAGCAAAAATTGTTATATTGGTTAAGCTGTGAGGCGATTCAGCGAGATACAAAAGGAAATACATATATACTATACATATGTATATATAAAAAAATAAAATTCGAAGCTACACACGTAATATGTGTGCATGTAGTATCTAACTCTCCCATTTTCTTCATTTCTCTTTGTGTGTGTGTATGTGTGTGTGTGGCGTCAGCAAAAAGCGCAAAATTTTTATGCACAGAGCTTTGACCTAATCTCTGCTGCAATATTTCTATTCGTGCCTTGCTTTACTTTGGCTACAGCATTGCGGCTTGGGGCAGGAGGTGACTCTTTGTGTGTGTGTGTGTGTCATTTATGTTATTACTTTTCTACTTCAACATAGACTCACACACACACATACACACACACACACATACTCCACAGTCGCTTAGAGTCTCTTGCTCGCTCGCAGTCGCCGTCAGAGTCACAGTAGAGAGCTATTTATATGAGACAACATTCCAGTTGGTATTACGCAAATCCCAAATGCTTTAGCTGTCGTAGCTTTCTTCCAAGCGGTTTCCTTCCGACAACGACGGCTAACTGTAACGTCGACTGCGACTGCGACTGCGGCAGCGACGGAGACTGCGATGCTGACTATTGCAAAAGTGCGTGCTTGCATTTGAGCGATATGTCTGTGTGTGTCTATGTGTGTGTGTGTATGTGTGTGTGTGTGTTTGAGTGTGCATTAGATTCTATGCTACTTTCGGCTGAACTTTGCATTTTATTTTAGTTTTTACACTTTCCCAAAAGCAAATACTCGAACTCGTATGCCGGCTACCCTGTACTTAGCACCCAAAGCTGTGTAGCATTTCCTTGCCTAATAATCTTTAACCTGTAACATTTTCAATATTCACGTTTTGTGGCTAATCTGATTTTTTTTTTAATTTTTTAGTATTTAGTTTTTTTCAGAGTTAACCACGAATTTGGCCGCATTATACAAACGCGCCAACAATAATTTTCAAAAGCTAATCAGTTAGTCATGCAAAATTATATTTGAGCCAATAGTTTTACAACTTTATATATTTTAATCTCGAATTTGTGTGGCATTTTAACAAATTTTCGGTTTAATCAAGCCCTAGGTTCCATTTTCTTGTTATGGGATTATCATCGTTTTCAACCTAATTTTTATTTTATTATCAATCTAAATATTGATTTTTTACAATAAATCTTCTGTTTTTCAAACACCTAATTTTTAACATTTTAACAACAATTTTATGAATTTTTTCAAATCAATGAAATAGGACTTTCTACAGACTCCGCTTACTATCAAAAAATATGTTTAATTTTTAAATGGAAGTCAAGTTCTTAAATAATGTCTTAAGAATTAAATTTGGGCTTAAGCTTAGCATACTATTTTCTCAAGTGTATGTAAAATTTTGGTTGTTACTGTCATACTGTTATTGTCTTCGGCTTGTCGACTGTCGAGGTACCCAAAAGGGCACACTTACTGTATGAATGCACTCATACTTATGCCACACACACACACATCCACGCACACACACACACACACACACTCATACATACAAACATAATCGTTTACACACACACGTTCACATAGATAAATGCCAAAATGGGCGAGCAGTTAAACTGAAAACTAAATCGTAAATGTAAGCTTTAATGGCCCAAACACACACACTCGCTAAGAGTCAGTCTAGTAGTTGCATGTGTGTGCGTGAGTGTGTGTGTGTGTGTGTGTGTGTGTGTGTGTGTGTGTGCATCTCTGCTGCGGCACTTGGTTATTCTTAAGCGGTCGCGTTTGTGCTCCATTTGAAGTGCCCTCAATGCTAGAAACGCATCCAAGGCACTTGGCATTCATCATGCAGCCAGTGAGCCAGGCAGACAGACAGACAGACAGACAGACAGACAGATAGTCTGTTGGCCAACCAACCGCTGGGCCACCTTTGGACCTGGCCAAAACTGTCGTTGTCGTTGTCGTTATGAGACTCAATGGGGGAAATATTCGAACTCATTGTGGCTCTGTTCAATGCATTGTCATCATCGAGTCGAAAGGGGCTTCGATCTTTTTGGTTACGTTTCGGTTTCGGTTTCGATTCTCTACTTTTGGGCCATAAATGAATTATGCGACATTTACTCAAAATTGCTTCCTAATGCACAACATCCGGTTGGCAAATGTCTAGCATCTTACACACACACAGTCTTCCTTTTCTTCTTAGCTCCATCTCTTTTATTGGAATAGCTCTGTCACATTCAGTAGTTTATTTCTCTGTCTGCCTTCTGTCTCCGCTTGCGCCTTTCTAATAGAATGCCCAATTCTATTTGGAGCTTCTAATAAATTTCGTGCTGCTCTGCAGTTTTAGCCATGTAATTTTTTCTTGTTGTTTCCCTCCGTTTCCCTCCTGCGTTTTGGACTTGTGTCTGGACTACGAGTTTGCTCTGTCTGCTCCTCGAACTTCGCCTTTTATTTTAGTTAACAACTTTGGTTTTGCAAACTTGAAATCGTTTAGCAAACCGCTTGGCATTTGCCACAAAACCTGCTCCCCAGTTTTACTGTGTCTGTCTCTGTCCCTCTCTCTATATAGCTGTCTCGCTCTTGCATGCATATGTGGTATTTAGAGTGCACTTAAACTTTTGGTTTGTCTGATTTATGGCGCACTTTCAATTGTTTCTTCTGCTAATGCCATTCCCTTGGCTATTTGTAGACCAGACAACACTCCCCTCCTCCCGCCCTCACTCATTGTATTTATTTTGTTAGTCTGTGTGCCTTACTGCACCTTAAGCCTTATCTCTGTCTTCTTCTTCTTCTCCTTCTTTTATTTTTAGTTTATTAATTGCAGTCTGGGGCGGCTTGGACATAACTTCATCACTTACTTGTTGGCAATGGTCCGCATTTGGCTTCATCCTTAAATGTGCAGAACTTTTGCAAGTCGTCAAAGTATAGACCAGAGGGGCAACGATTCAAATAAGGATAGCCATCCACGCACTGTAAGGAGAGAAGAAAATTTCAAACGAAATGAGTGATTTGACCTTTGGCCAAGTCCAGAGTAACTGACCAAGCTAAGTGGAGTTGCAACTTTACCTGATAGAAACGGCGACAGGTCGCTGGATCAGCGTAGTTGCCATTGCCAACCTGAGCGGGGCAGGTGAACTCTTCCTTCTCCTTGTTTTGAGCTGTAGACAAAAGTACAATCAATATTGATAGAAACGGTGAAAGCAAGAATATTCTATTTAGCTTAAGTAGGCTATTAAATTTGAAATGCAATGTCATGAACATTAAAATAATATAACTAAGATCAATATTAAAATTTAATTCTTAGTAAGAGAGTTTATAATGTTGTAGATGAAATTAACATAATTCCTGTATTAATATTTAAGTATTTATATGCTTGTGGCGCTAGGATAAATATGTTATGTTCATACCGATATCCCTTCATCCATATTTAAATTTAATGAAAATATCACATTCTTTTTCAATTTCAATTTCAATGTTTCTGTTTCTTTGATTTGATTTTGATTTTACGACTGCCTCAAACAGATTTAATGAAACAGTTGCATTATGTTTTTAAATGCACTTGAATGGTGCAACAATTAATTAATTTAAAGCAGCAAATTACATAATAATATTTAGAGTCATGTAAAGGATAAATTACAATATCTTTTCAACAATTATGCGAGTTATTTTATCGTTGTTTCTTTTTGTAATTGCCTGAAAAGGCAAATCTAAGCTTGACATTTGCGTAAAAGCCACAAAAAATATCAAATTATCAATTAAAAAAAATACAGAAATAAACTAAATGAACGGTGGGAATAAATAAATGGCAAAAGAGAGATAGAGAGAGATAGCGAAAGAGAGAGAGAGCGAGGGAGATACATAAATAATAATTAAATTGCGATTTTCATTTGATTAACTGAAAAGTGCAGCGAATTAAAACTGAAATATTAATGCCAACGCTTCAGAAACAACAATAACAACAGTCTGATATGTGACCACATAAATGGTAAGGGGCGGGAACGGGGCGTGGCGTGGCCAAGGGGGCATTTGAGTCGCAAATAATGAATATAAATTGGCTAACAGCATTAGATTAACACGACGCGTCTAAACAGCAGCAAACAATGAAGAGTATGTGGATAATGAAAAGTAAATGGCTAGCAGATAGCCTGCAACTGATAACAAAATAAAACCTGATTTCATAAATAAGTCATTTTCGACTTTATTTGTTGTTTTTATGTCCAAGAGTTGCAGACTCGCACTTGAGTAATTACAGGGTATTAATAGAGCACTGCATGTGTGTCCAACAAACTGTCTCGGCAATTATTCATAAAGCATATCCATTTGGCTAATATTAATTAAATACACACTCTTATTGTGCCACGCTGCGTATACGCAATGTGCGCGCTATTATCAACGCTCGTTATAATTAGTATAAACATTATAAGGATTGTGCGTACACAATGTTGTTGTTGTTGTCACTATTTTTGTATGAGTTCGGGTTGATTTTTCATTATTGGCATTTGGCCAACTGTCAATTAATTGATAGCTTTGCGATTCATTCGATTTATTCGTTATTCGTTATTCGTTATTCGCCTGACGAACATAATCCTAAAAAGTGTCCCTCCAAAAAATATAACAAAAGCTGCGCCCCAAATGTGATTAGTGTCGTGGTTTATGCACAATTAAAGCCGTTTAAATCACATACATATATGTACATATGTGTGCGCATAATATGAGCGATTAAACGATTATATCATTCATTGATTTATTAAATTTTACATATTGACTTTTGACCATTTGTTTAGCTCATTTTGCTTGAGGCGAAAATGAAACAAAAGCCCCATTTAATACCCTGTGGCAGACCGTTTAAGCCAACTTCGTTAGCTGCATTTAAAGTCGCAGTCAAAGTGCATGCGAAACGCAGCCAAACACATTGCCATAAATTGAGCAATGAGCCGCAACTTTCAATAAGGCAGAAAAACGTCTACAAATATTTATATAAATTCGGTGACATTTGCCCTCCTCTTCGCATCTCTCCCTGCTCTGCCTTATTTCCTTTCTTCTGTTTGTGTTTTCGCCTATTATTTATTCATTTTTCATATTGTTTTGTGTTTGTTTGTTGCCTTTCGGTTACATTATTCAGGTTGCAAAAAATGTTTTTATGCAACGAAATGCAACAGTCAAAACTGTAACCACCCCCTCCACATCCACGCTCCGACGCCTATGTGCAACGCGCCTTTTGGATTGATTTCGAATTTCGATTTGCAAATAAAAAACAAATGTATATAAAAATATTAAATAAATAAATGAACAAGCAAACCAGGAAAGAGCCGCAATGAATGTCGAATTTGAGATTCCCTTGTACAGAGAGAACACAATAAATTGTGAATTGTGAACAGAAGTTTTTTAATTCAATCAGTTTGTTAATATCTCAGATATATAAATATTGTGATCCAATTGAAACATATTTAACCTAATTTAAACATAAAATTGTTTTAGCTTCATTTGTGATTTTAGTTCAATTTATATAATTAATAAATACTGCTGTGTCAGTTATAGATATCCGATTTAGGAATAAGCATTAGCTTGATTTGCTTATATGAAACATCACTTTTTAATGGAAGAATTGAGTTTAGACAAAGATGGTTTGTTGACAGAGAACCGATGATAAAATAACAATATCCTCTGCAAATGAAAAAAAATCTTCAACTTTATAGTTATCTAAGAGTAGCCTGCCAATAAGTTTCAATTTGCGACCAAAAATATGTTAGTGTATATATAAATACGCTTGCTGTTTTTTAGTTGTGTATATGTGTGTTCAATATATGTTTATTTATGTCTCTATGTATGGCCAATAACAAAAACAAAGACAACAAAAGCAAAATCAGTGACCACAATGCGCCAATGGCAGCAAAACACAGTTAATTTTAATGCTGTTGAAAATAAACAATATGCGAATAAAATTCAATAATAAAAAACAAAAATTGTAAAATAAAACAAAATAGCTTATGTGTGTGTGTGTTTGTGGTATTATAAACATGAAATATGCAAGAAGCAAAAGAATAAATAACAAACACAGCGACAACAACACCAGCAAAATCACAACAAGGAAACACATTTTCGTATAATTATTATGGCTAATTAATATTTATTAACCAGCACATGGGCGTGGCGACAGCCATGAGTACTATAAAAGGGGCTCAAGCTAACGTCGTAGACAATTTTGTGATATGAAGTGAAAAGAGCGTTGAATTAAATGGAATGAAGATTTATTCCTCAGCTAAGAATATGTGTTGAAGCTAAGTATAATGCACAAATCGGAGGTACACTTTGTTATAAAGCATCTATGGAGTGTCAAAGGGTTGTCTGATAATATAATATTAATATTAAATAGAAAATTCTATTTTCAAACTGAAAAACTTCTTTTAAAGAAATGTGTAATTATATTTTAAGCTACATGGAATGATTTGATATTGATTTTGCTTTATTTTTTATCATGTATGTTTTTACTATTGCTGTTGTTCCATTGTCTATTCAAGTGAGAGCCTTTTCCAAATGCCTGTAGTAATTCTAAAGGTCAGACTTCATTGGGGGGTCTTGACAGGATCCTACCCCTGTGGACGGACCTTTGTTGCTGTCCCTGCTTATTGTGTTGTCACCTGCTGCAGCTGCTGTTGGTCTTGCTGCCAATGTTGCCGCAACAAAATTATTGTAAATTTATTTAAAAGGCATAACGCCAATTACGTTGGACTTTTTGCCTTTAATTAAGAAATTGCCAATGCGAAAAATAATAATTAAAAATAAGCCGAAAACTGAAACGTGCAAAGGATCTTTTTCACACCCCCCTCCCTCTCCGTCTACCAGCACATCTCGAACGCTTGATGAAGAAATTAAATGTGTTGAAGAAAATGAAAATAAAATGAATATACAAATAAAAATAAAGGGTAGCGCTGTGAAAACTGAAAACTGAAAACCTGGCGAACAGCTGAAAAATCGGCCAACTTTATTTTATACGTTCGCTTCTCTTCTTTTTGATTATACATATGTATGTACATATATATAAAATATATATTGTTGTTCTTCTTGTTGCTGTTGTTGTTGTTGCTGTTGCTGTTATTGTGCGGTGCCTGTTGATGTTGATATTGCAGTTGTTGTTGTTGTTGTTTCGCTCATGCTCATAATTTATTTAACATTTGTGGCAATTTAAAGCGAGCTCAGCTGAGCCGAGCCAGGGCAAGTGCTCGATTTCAGTATGAGCCTGAATAAGGCAGGCAGAAATTCGACGCTGCACCGTTCAAATGGAATTCAATTCTGTGGCATAGCTCAGCTGTCATTGTTGCAAGTCAACTGTCTGTGTGCCATAAGTAAATTGTAGTTATTAACCACAATAACTGCACCAATTCGTACTACAAGCATCGATATTGAAATAGTTTTGTATTTGATTTGATTTTATCATGTATTTTTTAAAACACTTTAAGGCTTTAATTGAAATTTTGCTTGTATTTGTTATTTTCTTTCAAAAATTCAATTTGACAATATAAAATCTTGAGAGTTTTGGAACCAAAGTTATATTTCCTTTGAAATCGTTGTGAATCAAGCTTTATAACTGATTATCGCCATTTTTAGTTTAAAATAAAACGTACAGCAAATTTAAGCAGACTAATGTTCTACTACTATGTATATATCAAAATATGAAAGATTTAATAGCTTCAAAAATCCGCAAGGCGTGACAGTTTATGACATCAGAAACATAGACAACAAAATTTAGTTTATATTAAAGGAATTGGTGTAGACTTCGATAGTTTTCCAGGGTATACAATATTTTGGGCATGTTAAGTTAGTAGTTTTCTTTATGTTATATCTTTTGTCTTTAATTTATCACAAGCCGCAAAGTGAAAATAAAAAAAACATAACGGAACATTTTGCTGCTTAAGTATGTGTGTGCATAAGTATGCGTGGATCAGTGTGTGTGCGTGTCGGAAAAATGAAAACTGAAAAACGGACGAAGTGGCAATAAATTGCACAACTGATATATGAATATGAATGAGAACTGCAAGCCGGTCGCCCGGTCACCCGGTCAGCGGAATCGACTGATGCGAGGTGTGCTTGATAAGTTCTCTGTGTTCTCGCGAAGTGACAGCAGCTGCTTGTGTACTGGCAAACAAAGCGTTATTTTGATATATTTTCACTTAAAATGCTTCATTTGTAATACACGCATTACACATCCTCTTGCTTTCGCTCTCTCTCTCTCTCTCTCTCTCTCTCTCTCTCTGTCTTTTTTTGTCTCTTTCTCTTTCTCTTGCTTTGTTTCTGTCTCCCTCGCTCTGCATGTGTTTTTCACTTTCTCTGTGCGTCTTGATGTGTCTTTTTGCCTCAGGCTTGCCAACTGTTTGTATTTGGTAAAACGGTTTCTGCTTTTTATCCGTTGGCATTTTCAAGTAATTTTTCACGCATTTCTGTGGCTGCTTTGCGCCTCATTTTTCACGACGCGCATGTGTGTGTGTGTTTGTGTGTGTGTGTGTGTGTGTTAAGCTGCTTAAATGTTTTTGCCGCTTCCTTTTGCAACATTGTTTTTTTTTCATCTCTTTGTTGTTGCTGCATTTACAACACTTAAATTGTAAATAATTCCGATTTGGTTGCCCAGACTCAGTCGCCACTTTACGCTTCGAGTGTGTAATGGCCAAAGCCACTTGCCTTTGTCAACAAATTTGCGTTTAAATGGCTCATATGCCCTCCGAATTGGAGGGCTGGGACGGGAAGGAAAAGTCTTTGTCGGCTCATTTTGGCTTGCTCCGCTTTTGACTTGATTCTGCCTTTTTGCAATTCGTTTTAATGTATTTTTAAATTATGTTTATTTATCGCATTAAGAACACGAGTGAGAATACGACAGAGAAATGTGTGAGAATCTAAGAAAGTGAGAGAGGAAGAGCAGAGAGTTTATTTATGCATGCTGACTTATGCTTAGTTCTCGAGGTCTGTTTAAGTTTTGTTTCTTGAAAAATGAAATAGATAAAAATTTAAACCATTTTAAATAACTAAAAATAACTAATTGATGTTAAAATAAATGTGAAATCTACTTTTCCATAAAATGGATAATTTTTTTTTTTATATCTTTGTTTAGGCTCTCACAAGTTTGTCTATTTTGATTAATGAATTCAATGGGTTTATTTTAATTCTAAACCCTTTCCCCTTTCAAATTTGTAATTGTTTCTTTATTATTTTTATAGCCAATACGCAATTTTAATATTGTTTAAGTTTACCAATATAGAGTTGTTTATTTTCCATTTCTAAACGCTTAAATGTATCTAAATATAAATTGTACATCAAAAGCGCTTTTACTCAAATGGAAATATATTAACAAACTATTAAAAATAATTTATAGAGGATTTTCAGCTTTGTTTCTGATTATGCACAGCATGAAAGTTTTCTTTTGTTGCTGTGTCACTTTATTATTTAATTTATTTATGCAACGTCCGATTGAACTGAAACTGAAGCTAAGTTTCAATTTCGATTGATATGAAATCAATGTCACAATCAATGTTGCATAAATGAAGCTGTTTACTGTTACTGTTACTGTTACGGTTACGGTTGTGGTGTAAATTGCCCCGTTTTTCCCGTTTGGGCCCATTTTGCCCATTGGCCGTGGTCCATAGCCTCTGGTTGATGGTTGATTGTTAATTGTCTGTTTTTTTGGTGTCAGTCGAAAAACACATTTACATTTAAAAGTACATAATTAATGCAATCTGACGTTTTCGAAACGGGTTTTTTTAACCGAATGAAAGTGAAATCGCCAGAAGAAATTTTTCAAATCAAATGATGAGATGCTTGAATACAATAAATGCGATATTTACATATTTATGTGATATTTACAGAAGAAACTTGGATATATCTAATCCGTATTGACCTTGTTTGGAAAGGGTGGGTAGGGGGAGGAAGTGCTATAGCAGCTGCTGCTGTGAATGCCGTGGATGATGATGAGCCAAATATGGAAAACAGTTGAAGTTGACCATGAAAATGCTCAAAGCCAAATGCCCCAAGCAGCTGCAGAAATACGGCAATATTTGCATATTCATAAGCACAGCTTCATCCGTATAAGCACACACACACACACACACACACACACACACACACACACACACACACACGGCAGATAGTCGATGCTGTTAATGTGTGCCGCTGGCGAAATGTTAATTAAACCAACTGGAAACCAAGCTAAAGCTGAGCGAGTAAGCAAAAAAGCAGCCGCTAATCAAGTTGGAGGTCAACGTTGGAGCACGCATATTACGTAAGGATCGTCAATTGAGTGAGGGAGTGAGCATAGAGAGAAAGAGACAGAGAGATAGAGAGCAAAATGCAGAGAAGTAAATGAAAAGTGAAACCGGCTGAAAATCCAGTTTTTGCATTGGATTCGTAGCCGGAGTTGGAGTTGTAACTCAAGTTGTGGCCCAAGCATGCAGGACAGCTGACCTTGCACACCTTTCAGGTGATAAGGTGTGTGTGTGCGTGTGTGAAACCTGTTGTAAGAAACCATTTATGATAAGAGCAAAAGTCAATGAAATGCCAGCAATGTTACCTAATTCGCAGACGAAACGAGACAAAAGATCAAACAAGAAATACGAGTACAACCGGGCGCCAGGAAGGCAAAAAAGACAAAGTCGAAGGTATATATATCTATATCTATATATATATATATGTTTATATGTATATATGTATATACACATGCAGACACACACACACAGTTACACAGGAAGCCCAATTGGCAACGTCAACACTTTTTGTATTGCACAGTAAAAAAAACAACAAAACGATTAACATTAAATAGCAAACACGAATGCGGAAACTTGGTGTGTTTTTTTTCATTACATTATAAATTAATTTTGCTGGATTTGGATTTGTTGCGTGCCGTGTTGCATTCATTAGAGATTGACAATACTCACCATGAACGCCAACGGCGATTAGCAGCGTTGCAAGTAGACAATGCTGCAGCATCTTAAAGCTTCCACACACACAATTTGAATTATTGGTTAACCGAACAACACTCGCTAACCACTATTAACTTGGCCCACTGCGAGGCAAGTTGGATATGCGAAGATGGAGAGAGAGAGAGAGAGACGTCCGCAACGCGCAAATGCAAACCGCCAACTGAACGCAGCGAGCGCCAAAGAAATTGCAAGAAGCCAAGTTAAGTTCAAGTCTTTCAAGTTGGCTGCCAGCGACGCCGACCAGCGACGATCAACGACGATCAACAATCGACGATCAACGATGAACACTGAGCGCCACCCATCGGAGCAATGAGCGTGAACGAGAGGGCGTGCAAGAGGGAGATAAAGCGGGAGGGGCGGGGGAGGGAGAGAGCAAGCGAGTGAGAGAGAGAGAGAGAGAGAGAGAGAGTCGGCTTTATACAATATATTCTCAATTCACTTTCATTTCAACTGGTTCGACGATGACGCGCAACAAACGCACAGTGGGCGAATTCAATAATCTCAATCTTCAGTATTTTTTTTTATTTTTTATAAATACATTTCGTTTGTAAGTTTGATTATATGATTTTTTAATTTAAACTTACAATGTTTCAATACGTTATGTAAGTTTGTGTTATGTAGTACGAGCATTTCATGTGATGATATGTTTCTCAAACAGCATAATAAATTTAAAAGTATATAGATATATATTAATTATTCCTTCAAAGGGATTTAAAAATTATAAAATCATTGGACGAGATGAATAGAGCTCAAAAGAAAAAATAAAATGATTACTTTTTGTCAAAAAACTAGAATCTCATTAAAAAATTACTGACAAAAAAATCAAAATTAAAATTAAAGTTGAGTTAAAGTTGAGTAAACCTAAAAATAAATTAAATATTTTAATTTGATAAGTATATAAAAATGAAGTTTATATTTATGATGAAAATTAAAATAAATCAATAAATAAATATTTAAGTATTTTGGGATTAGGTCCACTGTGAGCCGGTTTAAGCCATGCGACAGCGGCGCATGCGCATGCATTTAAATGAGATGGCAGTGGAGGGCGGGAACCGGGCCCTACTCCGTGCTCAGATCGTACAAAGTATGCATATTGCCTCAGACAAATATCACTTGAGACTTTTGGTACGTGTGTACTTGAGTGTTTATTAGTGATATCTTGAAGAATTGTTTAAGTTCTGTCGGAATTGTAGAATTTGAATGCAAGGTGTGTGTCAAAGGTACTTGGAAGTAAGAAAAGTGGTCAACACTCTTGGCATAACAATAACATGTTAATTGCATATTACAGTTAAAGTGGAGACAACGAAAACTGTAGATTGGTATGGACTTCGGCTACTGCATATCAATTACATCAACTTTAACAAACTTCAGCTACTCGATTGCGTCATGTCGAGAACATTGTGGATGAATTAAGATAAAGTTTCAATTATGTTGGAAGCAATGTAGAGAAGACAAATGCAATCGTACTTGAATAGGGTATATGCATTTTTAACAGGGTGCAAGCAATTTTGGATATTTTCATTTACAAATACAATATTTCAGTGAATTTAATTTTGGAACCATAAGGATTGTTTAAGCTGATTTAAGTTAATCTTTCCGAAGATGGTTATCAACTCTTCAAAGAGTTGATATATATCTATAGAATGTAATTTTCAATTCATATTTTCCGGAATTTAGATGTACTTGTATCATCTACAAGTTACTTTAGACAGCGTGTTCGCAAATTAAAGCATTATCTTGATGTACAAATGCGGAACTTCATTGAAAGCATTCATAGAATAGTAATTCCAGATAAATTGAATTCAGATTTATTCAGATATCTAGATCAGTCTAACAGTCAGTCCCATGGTTTCCTTAATGAATCTTATCTAATGCTCAGTCTTCATTATGATGTCAGCTGTTGTTTGGTAATACACCAAAACTAGTCGGCCAACTAGTCAATAAATGCAGAAACTTAAATCCTATTAATTTATGTATTTTTTATAAATCTAAACGCTTTCGATTTTCTTTGAAATGTCAATAGAACTTGAATAAATTAAATATTTGTTTGTTATGTTTTATTGTCATTTTTTTTTCGGTCTTTTTTTGGTTTTAACGGATTTTATCTTGTTTCATTTCGTTTCAGTTTTTGTATATTTAATTTTTATGCTGAAAGCTCATTCATATCAATTTCAACCAACTGGAATTTTAAATACCAAATACATAAGCACAAACTCGAATAACTATACGAATACGAAAATGAATATGAATATGAATGTAAATACGATTGAAGTCTGCAGGTTTATTCAACGCGTCAGTAACAAATTCTCAATATACACACACACAACATTGGGCTTATACAATATCATTTATTATACTTGTATAACTCTTATTTTTATCCCCTGCCCTTAAGCCCCACTCTCAACTCAGCTCTACTCCCGGCAGTCAATATAATATGCGATGTTATTGTGTGTGAGTCTGTGTTTGTTTTAAAACCGAAATTTGAAATTGAACGGCATTGGTCGAGTATTTTAATATTTATTGGTAAGCTCGAGCGATCAATGAGGCGAATCGTATAAGTTAAAACAACACGACAAATATCAAATTCAATCAGTGGGACAACAAGTGCATTCAATAATTGGATGATTGGATGCTCAGCACTGATAGCCATCGCAAAATGTTATTTTGCTATTCGCACATACATACATTTCAAATGAATCGGATTAGCCCACGAAAGGCGACAACCCAAACTAAATAATGTATTTTGTTAAATAACTTTTTTACTTCACTGGGGTATTTATGATTTAAAATACATACTTACAATATATATGTTTACACTATATCCCCTCTTCTAGATTTGCTTTCTTTCACACATAACCAAGTATGAATGAAAGTTATGTTTGCTCTTCACAATTCGGTAAAAAATTACATTTCCCACCGAACACGTCGTACAGTTGAGTATTTTTAATACCCTGTAATCTAACAGCTATTTCTGATTTTAAGATGGATCTATATGATAATGAAAATAACTGCCTGTGTTTTAATTTAATAATAATAAATTATGCGAATTTTGTTTTTTGCCTTAAAACAACTCTAATATAAAAAAAAACAAAAATTAAAAAAAAAACATCTCAATAAAACCAAAAAAAAATTATACCTTCGTTAAAAGAGTAGCGTTTATATACTTGAGCCAAATATTGTTCAATATTAGTTTAATACATTTAATTATCTGAATAAAATCAGATAACATAACTTTTCTTCTATATATGTACATAAGTATCTATATCTTTAGTTGTTTACATGGCATCTATAAAGTTGGCTACTCGTCGCTAGGTCGTGTTCTTCCTCTTGTTCGTATATATTTTTATTTATTTATGAATATTCATATTTATTGTGGCTGTAGACAGTCAACCCAGTACGCATGCATGTGCCCAGTAGAAAATTTTTGGGCATTTAAACCAATAAATATGTAAATTTTTCATAAATTTAATTAAATTCACCACAAAAGCTGCGTCTTTATCACCCAGCAGCAACAGCAACAGCAGCAGCAGCGGCAGCAGGGAAAGTTTTTCTTCCAAAAATGAAAATGCAAAAAAGTGGAAAACGAAACGGAAAGAATGAAAAAATGAAGAGGAGGAATAGAATAGTGTGCGAACAGTTAGAGCGGAAGTGAACTGAGAAACTGAGAGCGAGAACTGAGAACTTTTATAGGCAGACATAATGGATCTACCAGAGAACGAAGAAAGAAAAGAAAAAAATATGAAACTGAATAAAAGAAAAGTTGAGAAATATATGCAAATATCTATATCGCAGGCATCGAACAGATCCCGAGGCAGGTGGCAGATGCCTGACTAACTTACTGACTGAATGACTCACTTACTGACGGAGTGAGTGAGTGGGTGAGTGGGTGAGTGGGTGAGTGGGTGAGTGAGTGAGTGGGTGAGTGAATGACTGCCTCGCTGAATGCTTCGTTGGCTCAAACTTATGAAAGTTGTAAGGATTCGCGGCCTGTGCCGATGATAAATGAGAATTGTCAGAGAATTTAACGATTTGACTCACAAAGGCATTTCATAGTTTTGTTTATGCGAACGTTGTGACAGAAACAACAACAACAAGAATATTGCCTGACTGTCGTTTGCCTGCTTGGGTGGTTCAGTGGTTCTGTGGTTCAGTGGGTGGCATTTATGGTGGTTGAGCGCACTCAAACAAAAACAGTTGGAATGACAAAGGCGAGAAAAATGCAAGCGAGCGGACATGGAAATTAAAAGCAGCTGAAAGGAGAACGCATGGCTGAGCCCCCAACAGAAACAAGGCAAAGGAAGGACAAGGACATGCATTGAGATGTGAGTGTGGACAAGGATGAGAACCGAAACCAAGTCCAGACCAAACCAGACCAGACTAAAACGTACCAAACCAGACCAGACCAGACGGCATGGCTGACTCCAAAGTGGACATGGGACTCAGCACGTGACTGCAGACTTGTCTGAATGCGAATACGATTACGAATTCGAATACGAATACGAGTTCAAATGCGAATGCGAATGCAAATACGAATGGAAATGAAAATGAAAATTGTTCCTGCTCCTGATGTCATACTCGTAGTTAGCACTCGCGTTGCCTGCGACACATTCAATTAACACTTATTCAATTTTCCAGCGATTTTGGCCTTTTGTCCGTCGTCACAGAACAGATCTGATTAATAACCAAGCCACAACAAATAAAATAAAGTGATTGTGGTTTCAAGCTATAGCTATCTTACCGAACGACAATATAAATTAGACAATTGCCAATTCGAATTGAAGACTCGGCTATAGATTTTATGATAAAAGAATAAAATTCTGAATACATACAAATATTCTTGATTATACAATACATCTCTATCTCGTTACATAAAATGAATCAATCAGGGAATATATCCGGAACCGTGAGCCGCATTGAACGTATCATTTGTAGTACCGGAACTGAAACCAAATAACTTAAACGTTTTTTGGTCTATTTTTCTAAAATTCAGTTCCTATTTTCTGCATAATTTTTAAACACATTGAGAAAATATTTGAAATTTATGGAACTTTCAACACGATAAAATACATAAGGGGTATTCACATAAATCTAATTGATGTATCCATACCTTTATTAGGAGCCTACCAGAACTGAAATCGTAAGCATTATTTGTTTAGGTAACAACTCCTGATACTGAGATATCACTGCGCTCTCTCTTCTTCCTTTGATGATGTGTGTAGCATTAAAGTCATTTATCAATATGTGCGGCTAAAATCACTTCAGACTTTAAGGGGGTTCAATGACCATATAACTCCAATTAAAGCCATATATGTATTCCTAAAACAAATCTCATCCAATCGATTTGCTTAATTAAAATAAAAAAAAATTAATAAGAAAAGGAAGAACAGTGGGTGGAAAAATAAAATAGTGTGCACTGCAAAAAAAATCTGGAAAATCGTAATAGAATCCATTTCTCCCAGTTGCATATGTTGTGTGGTCTTAGATTGAATACGAAATAATTATATAGGAAATAATTTGAGTTTCTATTAGAATTATTGTACTCGAAATTCTTAGACTTATTGATCTATTTTATTGCTTAATTTTAGCAAAAATATATTGAATTTGAAATTGAATTTTATAATGATATTTATTTTCTGTGTACGATTGGCAGGTGATGGATGTGTTGTGATTAGCCGTGCTCTGGGTGAAATGTTGTCTCGCATTGCGAATTAGAATAAAACGTACTACGCCCACAATTTGGCGCACAAATCGAAATCAAATTGAAGCCGCGGCAATTCAGGCGAATGCAACAAACAAACAAACAAGCGAACAACAAGCAGCAATAGCAACAACAGCAATCAAAATAAAAGAGAGAAAAAAGAAAGCGAAACAAAAACAAAAACAGAAACAGCAACAGAAACAAAACAATAGCAACTCAAATTGCGATGCTGGCGTTGGATGTAAATGTTTTTGGCTTGAAATCAGGCACATTAATTATGACGAATATCGCGTGGTGGTTGAAGAAGGGGGAGGAGTGAAGGGGGTAGGGTGACGAGGTAGGAAAAGTGGAAGGGGATGAAGCTATGCGATGCTTTGGGGCAGCGCTGGCTAGTGGCCATGTTGCGTGTTGTAAAATTGAAATTGGATTGGAAATATTTGCACGAAATTCCAATTTCAATTTTCAATTGACGCGACCAACAGCGACGAGTTTTTGGTGGGCAGCACGAGGGAAAGGGGACAGGGAAAGGGGAATGGGACAGGGAACAAAGGGGGACAGCGCAATGCGAGAGAGATTGTTTCGTCACGGGTCTCAAATACGTACCCCCAAACTCTAAAACTCCAGATACGACTCGACTCGACTCGGGCAACAGCTCCAGCTATCAGCTACACTCAGAAAAATTTGCCATCATTAAATTAAGTAAAAAAAAATTAATTTAAAATGGAAAATGGTTGTGTGCTATTATTCTTAAATTGGGAAAAAAAGAAATTAAATTTAAAATTCTGAGGAACCGTTCCTAAAGTAGCTATATAATAAAATTGTCCAATTTTAAGCAAACTAAGTCAGTGAATATAAGATCATGCCAAACATAAAATCTGGAAGTTTCTTTGAAATACATCGAAAAACAACTGAGTTTTCTTTACTAAATAATTATTTTTCAAAACTCAAGTTTCTTTGTACTTAGTTAAGTTTGTTTCAAGATTGAAATTGCTAGAAAAAAGCACTTTGTGGGATAAGTTGTGGATTTTTGTGTACTTCATTTATTATGATTCGATCTTTTACAGACTTAAATTTGAAGACTTCCGGGAGTGCGAAGAAGTAGAAAATTCCAAACTTAGTTAACTTTTGAGATCATTTGTATTTGAATATCACCTGTACGAAGTACGAAAATCTTGATTGTTTTTTTTTTTCTGAGTGTATCAGGTTCAGTTTCAGGCTTAGGCCCAGTTCGGATGTTGATGCGGATGCGAATGCGGACGCGGATGCGGATGCGTTGGCAGCACCTTTACAGTGGCTGCAAATTTCAACTGCCATTTTCCTGCTTCACTCAATTACAGGCCTTTTGTGTCCATTCGATTGTCCAGCGGAAGGTGCAGGAAGAGCACGCTGTCCTGTCCTGTCCTGCCCGTGTTGGCCGTAACTGAAACCAAGTCCGTAACCGAATCATTTCCCAAAATTGTGAGTGTTTTCACGTCTCTCTCTCGCTCTCTATCTCGCGATCTCACTCTCGCTAAGTGTGCGTGTGCGTGTGCGTGTGTGTGTGTGATTGTTTGTTGTTTACTGGGTTGCCGTTTGTTTGCGGGCAGGTGCCACGCCCCCTTCAGTTCCTCCTCCGCAAAGTTGCGCAAATTGAAGTGAAAAGAACTGCCAACAATAACAGTGGTCATGGAATGCGCATTGCGCGGATGATGGACAACAGGGCGCATTTCGCCTCGTCCTCCTCGTCGTCCTCCTACGTCTCCCTTCCCGCCTTCTCCACTTCTACTCTTCTCACTTTGCTGCCTCTTCTTTCACCATTTCCCTTCTCTTCTTCAACTTGATATTGTTGTTGTTTGTGCAGATTTATGGTTCGAAAGATTGCTGGCCAACTTCAGACAGAGAAAGAGAGAGAAAAACAGAGAAAGAGAGAGAGAGAGGTAAACGAGAGAACTGCTTTATTTGCAGCCATTAAAAATTTGCATAAGTACACAGCATCGGCAAATAAATTCTGGCTTGTAAATGCGGCAGAAGTGATTGAGTACTCGCTGAATCATTGAATACCCTGCACGCCAAACTGAGTGCCACATTAGATTAGAGTGTCAGGTGCCTCAGTGGATGACGATTTAAACTGCAACAATTAGCTTAATCCCAATGTAATTAGTAATTTTTAAAGCTTTCATGCGCTTTCAAACCTGCCCCAATAATTTAATATTTAAAACTTAGAGCTAATTAATATTGTCCGTACGTTTATTTTTATTAGTACAACAAAAAATTGTACTCTTGTTTGGAAACTTTGTTGTATTTTTAAAGATTTCGCACATTTTTGAATGACAAACATTTATGTGCTTTCCAAGTAAATATTTTATAGCTGTACAAAAAAAATCGAAGTATATGAATGATCGTTAAATTATATGCTATAACTGTAAGTCTTAAATTATTTATATACTTTGTAGTACAAACGATCCACAGTTTTTCCAGTGTTGGATAACATGCAAATATCGCGAAATTACATTAAGATTTTGCGTATTCAATTTGAACTACGTGTATACTCAAGTGACTTTCAAGTGCCAAATGCCAGATTCAGATTCAATCACAATCATTTACTGCATCTATTTCTGGGGCATTTATAATTAAATTTTAAAATATATATGTGTATTTATAAAAAAAATAATAAAAAAAGTTTTTCGATTTATTTTGGTGTGTTGTCGGAGCTTCGTCCATGGCCGCATAATTCTCTTCTGAACCACGCCCGCGTCTCATTGCCACCAGGGCAGGACAACGGCGTGTCCATGTCCTGCGTTACACAGGGACAGGACAGCAGGTGCAGTCAGTTTATGCCGTGAGGGGGGGACAGAGAGGAGAGAAGAGGAAGGGAGCATAAATTTATGTTGAGCGCGTAAATTTAAGAACAATCGACACGACGATGAGTAAGGGACTAAACTGGGCAGAGTTATAAAAGCCGCAGGTAGACAGGATTGGGGAGAAGGGGCACAGGGGACATGGAAGACAGGGATTGGGACAGAAACATTGAACATTGTCTAGCGAAATCTGCTTGGCCAGTGGCCATTGGCCTATGGACATCCGTTGTGCTTGTTTGTCGCGCCAAAATAAATGAACACAAAATGAAAATGGTTGCCCCAAATTTATTTATTGAATGCCACTTGAAGTGCCTTGAGAAACAGACGGAATGGAGATGGAGGAGAAGGTGGAGCATCTGTGGCAGGTGGGGGAGCAAATGACTTGAAGCATTTTACACCTGAAATGATTTCAATTTTCAGGACACGACGCGTCACTTTCAAGACGCCGCGGCGCTTTTTGTTTGCACAATTTCAAGGCGATGGCAAGTGTATTAAATAAAAAGTGACAACAAATATTGTTACGCTCGACGCTGCCAGCGTTCAGTCGAAATATCCATCTCTCTCCCTCTTTTCGCTCTCCCTCTTTGCCATCACCTGTTAGTGTCAGCCAGTCTTGGCTGGCCCGACTAATGCTCCGAAAATTGGCCAAAATTTCATTTTGCAGCCAGGAACTAATGGAACTGAAGCTTGCCTTACTTGTAAGCAAATATTTACCACTGAAACAAAGTAAGTAACTTGCCAGCCTTTTTTTATTCTCTGCGTAACTTCTCTCCCGTCTCAGCCCCCACTTCCACTACTCCATCGCATTTTAAGCTGTATGCGGATTATCAAAGCAAACAAGCGACTTTCTTTCCTCCCTTAACCTGCACAACAACAGTTTCATATTTTTTCCCATCATCTGCTTTTGGGGTTAGCCAAAACCCTTTTAGCCAAGTTACCAAGTACCGAGTGTTAAATTATGACTTAACTTTGTTCGTCCAAAGATTTGATAATCAAGCAGTACTTAATAAAGTCATAAAACTTGACAGAACTTAATCTTTACTGAAGTGTTCACGTCAAAATTTTGATAAACAAAAATTCATTATATAAATGTATTATATATATTTGATAGGGAGTCAAATGACTTCAATCAAATATCTTCTTTTTGCTTTAGACCTTAACATCTGATTCCAATTTGTAACAGACCGCAGGATAACTTAAAATCGATACATAATTTATGTTTGATAATTTTGATTTAATTCAATTTAGGGATTTCAGTTTATCTCATTATACATAAATATCTGATCCTAATAGTGATAAAATTAAGCTTTAAATAAATTTAGAATATAACATTATAGAAAATCTTAGATCATTTTAAAGTAAATTATAAAAATTACTTATAGACGAAATGTTATCTGTTTATTATTAATTATATAAATATAAAGTAAAAATAAAATGATTTCTTGGCGGCCTAATTTTATTATTTCTTAACGTAGGTTTGATAGTAAAATCTTATTTTCTGTAGGTCAAATTACAGAAATGTGACTAGTTGACTTGAATGGCACAATATTTAGAGGTAGCTTCATTTTCTAATAAAGGATTTTAAGACTTTATTGAATAATGGTAGAGCGTTATTTCGTTTGGGGAATCTAGATACTGTGCAGTTGAACTTGGATGTTTGGTTTAGCCTTCGTACGAAAGAGATCTTGGCCCAATTAAAATATCAAATATTTAGACTATATGTATGTATTCGTTATCGATAGCATTTGTTTATAGGAGGCCACGAAGCTGAAATAACATTGAATGATGCCAACAGGAAAACAAATAAATGAATCAATGTATTTGATGTTAAGAGAATGCCAAATCATTTCTAGGAGTTAACCAAGCAGCCGCTAATGGGCCCACAATTGAATGTGGCACGGCACGGGAATGTGGCATGTGGTTAGAGGCTTGGAGGCTGAATGCGATCTGTGTGGTCTCATCATTGGGGTAAACAAAGCTCATCCTAATGCCCTCAGTTCTGTGGCAATAAATCACAAGTTATTATTTGTTGCCTTCATCAATCAAATCAATCAACGTTTGTGTGTGCTGTGTGCTGCGTTTAGCCCGCACAAATGTCACATGTTAGCCAACAAATTGTTATAAATATATTGTTATTATTACCACTTACTCGTAGAAGTGCTTAGAAACGGGCATGACCAAAACAACAGGTTTCTGCTATGTAAGAGCTCAACTATCCGTACATTCGGCTATTATGTCTATTTTCCATTTAAGCCAAATGGAAATCATATCAAGTAATAAAACTAAATAGCGTTAAGCGCATATTTTTCTGTTCCTGCTGCTGCTGCTGCTGCTGATGATGATGAGCAAAGGACTGACAAATATATATAAGTACTCTCTCAATCTCCCCCACTTTCAGTCTGTATGTTGTGTGTGTTTGTTAAGTGTGTGTATTCTTGCACTAAAGACTAATTAAGTTTTCATGGCCATAAGTCCTGCAGTGTGGGTTCCCCTCCGGCTGCCAGACTCGTCCAGTCTTCAGGCTCTCTGTTCAGTTCGTCGTCAGTTTGCTCGTTGAATGAATGAATGGTCAACTTGATTAATTTGAGGCAGCTAGACAAGCATTAATAATCCGGTTAAAGTGTAGGCAACACACACACACACAGATAGACACATACACACATGAATGTAAACACACTTAAGCAGAGCTTGTGGCTTCAGCAACAGCAACAACAGAAAAAATGCCGCAGTAAACACAAACTAAGTATAAAAGTCAAAACAAAGCCACAAAGTGTTGGTAGGACACACACTCCAACACACACACACACACACACACACACACATATACACAGACAGGGAGAGAGGGGAGCGTAAGAGTGAGTTGGGACATTTTTGTTTATCGCTTGAGCAGCGCCATGAAGTATGCAACATTTTATTTAACTCAAATACTTCAACTAACATAGCGCCCAAAAAAGTGGAAGGCAACGCAATGAAAACGCAATTGAGTTTTAGTCTATCTTAAGCGCCATTTGCGTGGTGTTCGCGTGATATACGAGCCATAAACGAGAACAAGAACAAGCAACCATTACCTCTCCCATTTCCACTTCCACTTACACCCCCTCTTCCACTCCCCCCGGTAACCCCCTTTTCGTAAAACGCACCGTTGAAGCAACCCCTAGACAATACTTGTTTAGTGGGCACGACGTCACTTGCGATGTGTGAGGTCAGGTTCATAAGTAAGTCAATAAGTCACTTGGTTAATGACAACAACAATAACACCAACAACGATAACAAAAACAACATAGCACAGACAACATGCTGTGAGCCAGCAGCAGCAGCAGCAGCAGCAGCAACAGCAACAGCAACAGCAACCCCAACATTTGTTAGTAAGCTGCCAAATTGGGGAAATTCTCTCGCATTCGTTTTGTTTGTCAGCATTCTCTTTTTGCTTATCAACATTTCAGCTTGGCAACATAATAAGCATTGAATTGCCACAATACCTTTGCACTACTGATACTAAAACTGATTATATCCTATGTTAACCATGTTATAATTAAGAAGATTATTTTTAACTATTTGAGTTACATTCCCAAATTTGGGATATAATAATTCCCACGATTTTTACGTCTTTTTTTTTACTACTTTGGTTGAGTACCAGAAATACTGTAAATTAAAAATTAGGTTTTTATCGTTTTATAACAATAATTATATAAAAAAAGAGTTTTTCCACACCAGGTAAAAGTCTAAGGACAAAATCATTGTGAAGCCCCAAATATTGGGATAAAATTACGATTTGCGCTGTGTGTTGGTTGATTTTATGGCTGTTTTAAGTTTTGAAGCAACTCGAACGCCTAAAAGTAAGCAATGATTTGTATACCGAAGAAGCTCTGAAATTCAGTGATAAATTAAATATATGTATATCTAAACATATTCATTGAAGTTAAACTCATTCAGTGCAGTGCACTATAGGTCAAATGGACCCTTTTTCTGATATAAACTGGTTTTGTAACAGCATTCAAATTAACAAACTTTTCTTACATTCCTATTAGGAATACATTGAATTTTAATGTTGCATACTAGAAATGTTTACATTGCATTCAAATGTTAAGTTAACAGCTGTTAAACGTGCAGTTTATAAATTGTTGAAATATTTTGATTGAAGTTGAAGTGGCTCTAGTTTCTTTAAATTTAAAATTTTTAATACAAATTGTGATGAATAGTGATCAGTGTGGTTTTAACAATATGTTGGTAAATCTGTGCTGTTGGTATTGTTCGTGTTGTCTGTAGTATGTGTCCATAAAGTGACGCTTTCGAAAAAATTTATTTGGGAAGAGTTTTAAAAAAATGTCAGCACTTGTCAGCGAAGTGACTTTATACATGTTGTAGAGTAATCCCTTGTGAACTCATACCAGTAAGTTTACGTGTCACTTTTAGTCACTTCTCCCAAAATTTAACTTTTAAGAACATAACCTATATGTAAGCAATGCCGGTCTACTTAAAGCACAACGGAAAAATAAAGGAAAAACTGATGGAGTGGATGCTGTTGTACGTTAATTTAAATGGTATATCGATGCTATTGATATTACGACACACAGACAACAATAAAACATAGATTTTTTAGTTACAGGCTAACTATTCTCCGAAAATAAAATCCAAAAAATGCTTCTAAAAATTTGAAATAAAAAACAAAAAATTTGAAATATACTTAGAAAATATAAAAAAAACATTACTTTAATATTTATTAACAAAAAAAAAAAAAAATTTAATATTTTTTTGTATATATATTTTTTTAGGGGCGTTGATGGGCAGTGCCACGCCCATTTTTTCAAAACTATTTCCAAATTCAATCTAGAATGGTATCCAAAAAACTTTACACGGAAAACTTAAAAAACCTTCGAGTTATTAATTTATATCACAAAAAGGGTCCATTTGACCTATAGTGCAGTGCAGTATAGTGTCGTTAAACCATCGCACACTGGTTCCTGTTGTATGGGGAGGGCGGCCAAAAATACTTCTAGTTGAGGTAGAGGCTTGAAACTTAACACAACATTTTGATAAATTTTTCGTAAGATGATGTATAAAAATCAGCCGGATCGCATCACCATTTCATATAGCTGTCATATGAATGATCGGTCTGAAATCAAGTCTTTGTATAAAAAACTTGTTTGTTGTTTGAGAAATCTGAGCCAAACTCACAGAATATGCATATAAGATGGTCTCATACATCATGACCAAATTTGGTTGGGATCGGGATACTATATCAATTAGCTGCCATAGGAACAATCAGTCTAAAATCGAGATTTTGTTGAAAAACATTTTTGTTTTTTGAGATATCTCAACCAAACTGACACAATATGCATATGGGATGGCCTAATGCATCCTGACCAAATTTTGTCGAAGTCAGACGACTATATCATATAGCTGTCATAGAAAATACATGTGCCTTTTTAAAGTTAAGGTTACGTTACGTTACAAATATAGCAAGAGCCTGGGCGCATGTCGGCAGTGTTAATTAATAACATACAATAAGATTTATTGAGGCGTGACAACAAAGACAAACACAGAAAGTCCAAAAAAACGAACTTAACACAATACCGATTTACACAAAACAAAGCAGAAATTTGCATAAAATTGTTGTTGTATAAATATACAAGGGTGCCACAGAAATCGCTTTCGCTTGAATTTCACTTAAATTTGTTTGAAATCGCTTTCGCTTGAATTTCACTTACATTTGTTTGAAATTTAAGTGAAATTCAAGCGAAAGCGATTTCTGTGGCACCCCCGATAGTTAATACCTTTATTTATAATATTAATCCCTTCCATCGCACAATAACTTTGTTTTAAATGCTTTTTTAATTTTTTTTTTCGTGCTGTCTCTTTCGATGATATTCTTGAAGAGGACAGTTAGAACAAAACAAAAACAAGATTACAGTTTGATAGCTAGACCAATTTTAAAAAGTGTTGATACATTTAAAGTAAAAATTTTAACTTTGACTTTTTTATTTTTGGCCTATGGGAGGAACCACTGTGCATCGATAAGTGTCTAACAAAAACAAAACCAATAATGTTTTATTTCGACAAGGTTTTTCGACAATGAATTTCTTAAGCCTTTGGATTGAATTTATTTTGACTTGATGCATTTAAATCTGATCATTTTCAAATACTTTGCCTAAATGCAACATGAACCAAAAAATTTTTTTTATTAAATGCTATAAAAATACGTATACATAAATAAAATAAAAAGTGAAACCGAAACTGGCCTGAAAATTTAATTTCAAAACAAATTATCTTCTTAATGAGACCAAAGTTCATACTAAAAAATTAGCCCAAATGGCGTACATTACCAACATGATTGGTTTTACTGATCGACTGTGCAATTGACTTCTCATAGGATTCACTTTTAATGTTTCCAGACAAGGAGAAGCTGAACTTTCATAAGAATTGTTACAATTGTTCTTATTTTCGCACTGAAAAGCTAATTATATTATTTAAAATGTGTGGAGTACCAAGATTCGATGTTCGACTAAGGTGTCTAAAGCATTAAAGTAGTTTTATAAAAGCCATCTTGGGACAAATGGAATAAATTAAGATAATTAAAAAGTCAATAATCTGTATTATATTTGTAATATTAAAGTTGCTTTGAATTAACATGTACTATCTACGCTAGCATCAACCGTTACGGAAATACAAATAAATTTCCCAACAGTTACGGCGCGGACATTTTTCTCTTTTGCTGAATCTGCCGCTGGGCAAATTGTGGTTTTGTGGGAAATTATTGCTAAAGGCGTTTAACGTGTAAAATCATCTTTTGAAATTTGTTCGCATTATGCAAAGTGCAACTAACTGGATTATCCTTAACCGATGGCGATGGTATCCCTGGCAGGCTGCATTACTCGCACTTTGTCTTTGGCTTTGGTGTCCTTTTTAACGTGTAGCCTGAGCTAGAAAATACAGCTTTTCTCCTTGCGTCTCTTCTCCAGTTTTTGCCTCATTTGCCTCTTTTGTCGCTATCGCCTTTGTCTTCGCCTTTTCACTGAGCAATGCGCCGCAGTCAATTTGATGAATTTTTCACAAATTCCATCTTAACGTCAAATTGGCCAACGGCTTTTTTTTCGTGCCTCGTTCCTCGTTCCTTTGTGGCAGCGAAAGCGCAGCCGCCACCGCGAAGGCATTCGTTGCAGCAACTTTGCCCCTTTCCCTCCCTCTCTTGCCCCTTGCCCCCAGCCCCATGCCAGGAGTCCCCTTCAATCCCCATCACTCTGCTCTTTCATCGTGGTTCATCTTGAAACCGCTTGAGCGTCAAGTGATTGATGCATTGCGCTTGTAAATTTGATGGCGCGTTGGCTTGTGGATGGGAGCTATGGTTGTGGTTGCCAGGGGAATAGGGAGAAGGAATGCCAAGTCATGGTCCACGTTCGTCCTGATTCTGATCTTGGTCCGGCTGTGCTTGCTGCATTTGCCGACTACAACTCCAACTCCAACTCGAGCTCAAACTCAAACAGTTACTGCGGCCTGGCGGGGCATGCAAAGTGCGCGAAATTGACTTTGCTTTTGCGGGCGCTGACAGTGCCATTGCCGTCTGCTGGTTGCAAGGTTGCAAGCTTGGTGGGGCGGTCGGGCTGCTCGCGAATGATGAATGGAAAATGCGAAAATTGTTAAAGCAAAGGCGGTGGTCCAAACGAGAGAGAGAGAGAGAGGAAGAGGGAAAGAGTGGAGAAGTACACATAAAAAAATCCATTCTAAAATTCAAGCTTAAAACTCTAGATTTTAGCACACTATATTTTTTAAGTATGTATTTAGAATATTATTGTTAAATGAGCACTTTATGCGGATGAAAAGCCTTAAACGGAGGAGTTAAAATATCACAATTGAATAAAGTAATTCGTACTTGGTTTAAGGGGTTCCCTCGACTTTTAGCGCAAAAAAAAGGTAATTTTCATGTATTTTTTTTACGAAAACTTTTTAAAACGATCATTATATTATCCTAAAGTTGATACATTGAACACCTTTCAGTAGTTTTTTTATTGAAAAATTTTGCATAATGAGTTACAAATACTCGTCAAAGCAATTGGAGCTTAATTTTTACGTTTCGCGGTGCCCACATTGTGACGAACTTGACCATCAGAAACAAGAAAAATTAATGAAATGATTTAGCTAAATAGTGGTCGAAACTATTGTTTGATTAAGGGATTTAAAAAAATAACCAGAAACGATAGTCTTTTGGCCATAAATCCACCATTTTTATCGAAACAAAAAATCGAATAATTAACACTTAATTTTTTTTCCTGCCAAGTTTCCAAAAGATCGGTTTAATAGTTTTTGTGTAAATACAATTTTTTTGGTCACCGACTTAAAAAACTGGATTTCGAGAAAAACTTGATAAAGTTTACAAATTCATAAATTATAAAATTCGGAGTTATCGAACTTTTGACGCCGTATCGGATTGATTTCATCCCGGAATCGCGGATTTTTTTTCTGTGTAGGAAAGCATTGCAAAAGAAATTGTGAAATCTTAGTTGAAATTATTATAAATTAATGGCTATCCTTGTGACCCAGTTACTCGAATGTTTCGGCATAAGCAGCCATTGGAGTCGGCTAGTGGTGCTGCTGCTTCTGGCGGTGCTGGTGGTGGTGGATGTAGCCACAGCTGCGGTTTCACTGGGGCTCGTCTATTGTGTAACGAAAATAAAGCAAGCTTCAGCTTCAGCTGCCACACACGACACACAGCACATCCTTTAAGCAGCCTGTCGGCTGTCTCGCTCTATGACTGTGCATGTGCATGTGCATGTGTGTGTGTGTGTGTGTGTGTGTGTGTGTGCTTGGCAGTACTGTCGTCCTGGTATGACAGTTGCATTTTTAATGCTGGCCATAATTAAGTTTGTGCAACATCAACCCTGCCAACTACAGGCCATGATAGTATCACAGTATCATTAGCTGCCCCGTCGCTTCGTGCTTTTCAGTTCGTGCTGTGCCAGTCTATACTGTACTGTAGTACTCGTAGTAGAACTGGTGAAACTGATATTTTGAATATTTATGATTACACAATGCCAGTCCATTATCCATGGCTCATCGATGTTGACCAGTGTGCGGGCCAGAAACTACAATGCAACAACGAAACCTTTAAGTAAAACCATTCATTGCATATTTATGAGTGTATTCATATGGCTACTCATAACAATACCTTTTGATTCAGCTCTGCGCACGGCACATGCTCGTGCCACAATTCGAGTCACTAGCCAAAGCAGATTTCAGTGATGAGAAGCCGATTAGAAATCTGCCTATCTGTTAAGCTGGAGTTGCACTACAGAAAATATCGTATTAATCATAAATGTGTGTTGAATAGTATGAACGAATATCATTAACGTTTATTATATTAAAATATGAAGAATGTTCATTCAGTTTTCATATTTGTTACATTCGTTTTCTTCTTGAAATTTTGAGCAGGCTGTTTTTTAAAAAGATTGAGCTTTTTTTTTTAATTGGAAAAGCACGGTATTACATAAGTTTCATTACACAACTGTACTTGATACTATCGGTCAATAAGTAGCATATTCATATTTCATATTTATGGGAGAAAGCAATACGATTGCATGAAGAGCCAACAAATTTTATTTAAAGTTAAATAAGTATTGCTTATTAATTTAGTTTAGTATATATATATATATATATATATATATCTCAAATAAAAGAAAGAAATATGGTAATAGTAATGAATATATTTTTAAAAGCTCTAGCAATGTTAATTTGGAATCAACACATCATTTTACTGAGTTCCCAAATGCCCACGTAAATGAATAAAAGCAGTCAATGATTTTAAAACAAAGTTAATACCAGGGATTAAAACCGAAACGAATATCGGTTTCAATTAAGGTTTCGGTTATGATCGCATTTAGTTTTTCGGTTATCGGTTAGGAAAAATCTTTGAATAAAGGTTTCGTAACGGTGAACCGGTGAACATTTAATTCACATATTTTTCAGTTCGATGTATTTTAGCTACATTTTAACAATTTTAATATTTCATTTGATAAATTTATTTTATTTGCGCTTATTAAGTGCTATGAAAATTTGATCATGAATATCACAAATAAAAATTCAAAATTAAACATAAGAAAATTTAAATCAAAAATCAAAATTAAGAATGAAAAATAACTTTTTTTTTGGGTGCATGAAAAACCGAAACAAACCCTTATTAATGAAACCGTTACCAAACGGTTATTTCGGCTTACAGAGTTTCGGTTTAAAGGATTCGGTCAAATGCAAATTTTTTTTTCAGTTACGGTCTTAAATTTTAATCGGTTTTTACCAGTTAAAGGTTACGGTTTCGGTTAGGGTTTTAATCCCTGGTAAATACAAAATAAATCTGATCGTAGAGCTAACAAAAATTCTGACTGAGAGAAAATTTAGTTATATGTTAATTCATTATTTTGTGACAATAAATGGAAGATTTAGAGTAATTATAAACTATATTTACTTTAGTAGTTTTATTGGAGACTTTTGTTGATACCGCCTCAAGGCAACGTTGGGCATTGCAGGGTTAACTTACAGCTCCCTTGACGAGAGTGTCATTAGAATCTCAAAGGTGTGCGAAACAACTACAATTTAGCATTAACAATAGTTCAAAATAATTATAGACCATTTTGTAAGCCATTGTAGATATTTTAAAGGTAAGTTACTAGTTGACTTTTGAACATTTTCTTAGATGCAACTTCAGCTGCATGAAGTTGCGTTGACAATCGTCGTTATCGAGGTGTCACATGCCACATATTGATGAAGACTTCGTTGTTGTTGTTGCTGTGCATCACAGGTTGATGCAATATGCAAATGCCACGACTGTTGTTGTTGTCGTTGTTGTTGCTTTGTCATCTGTTAACAATAAATGAGCCCACGCGCTGCTGCTGGCAAAGCCGTTGGCCTAAAGCCGGCAGCATGTCCGGCAACAAGCTAAAAATAAACTAAAAAAAAAAGAAAGAAAATGTGTTAAAAAAAAGGGGAGAAACGAAGACGCGCGTGGCACATGTCAAAAGCGGGAGGGAAATTGTTAAACAAACAGCAAACAGACGCAGACGCAGACGCAGCGTGAAAATAAATTGAAGAGCCAGCGAAGCGTCACTGACCTACGCGCACACGTGAGTCGCAACAGCAGCAGCAACATCAGCAGCAACAAGACTTCCAAAGAACGGCAACGGCAACAGAAATAGCCACAGCGAAAGGCTGCCCCCGCAGCGTGAGTACGCGTATTTGCCAGTCGCAGTCGGCAACATTTGTCGGTCGTTGGGCGATGTTGCTGCAACAAGCGGTGTCACGAACGCATTCGTGCCATGCCTCGTGCCTCGTGCCACAGTCGGCATAGTCGGCATACTCGGCTCTTCGGCAAATCAGCCAGAGCCAGAGCAGAGCAGAGCCGGCAACCGACTCGCAGCCGACCCGAATGATGCGAATGGGGCACAGCCTCCAAATCTTCTTTGCGGCAGCTGCTGCAGCTTCAGTCTTTGCGCGTTTTCCCACTGATGCGGTACAGCATCTGTCGGCCCCATAGCGAACAACGCGGTGCCGCAGCCGAAAGTTGAAAGTACGTGTATCTGCTATCCACACAGTCGCTAGTAGACGTATCTATGCGATACAATTTTTGCGTAATCTTTCGCAGCGCGAGTGCCAGCTAGAAAACGAGACCAATAATCATAGTTTCTACTTTAATTTCCTTATTAGTTTATCTTTTTTTTACTGTTTTTTTAGTTTTTTTGTTAGCGCGAGAATAAAAGAGAAATAAGAGAATTTTTTGGTGATTTTTTGCAACGCGTGAGGTAAAAGTTCGAAATTCGAAGCGCGCTTTTCGGCGCAGTGTTTGCCATGTGTGTGAACTAAAAACCTAAGCAGATTTCCAAGTGCCAGCTGACAAACAACAATTGAAAAACACACACACTCTGTGTGTGTGAGAGTGTGGATGAACGTGTTGTGCGGGTAAGCCTTGGCTTCGATAACAAAGCCACAACTTTTGATGACCGCAGAGGCCACAGAAATTATATCAATTGAGATTTAGTCGGTTTAATCGAGGCGATAGAACTGCATGCATCAGCAGATAATGCGACTTAATTATCTCAGCTGGAGATGCAAGTAGGCAGCGTGCCACATGCCGCAAGCCGCATGGTGCACTTGACATTAGCCGGCGAATTGACAGGCATTGTTGTTATTGTTGTTGCTGCCGTTGTTGTTCTCCTTCTACTAGTGCTTATGAGGGGGGAATAATTGCCATTGTCATGTTCGATTTTAAAACAATTACAAATTTGTTTATAACAATTACTCACGGTAATTAATTAGTCGCAAAATCAATGTGCTAATTAAGAGTGGATATTCATGTATAACAAAAAAATTAAAAAAAAAAAGAAAACAAACATTGGTCAAAGTTTCAAAGCTAAATAAATAACATAAATAGTCATGTTTATTCAAAATAAAATTCAATACAAAAATTTACTAATAAACATAAAAAAGTATAAGCTCATCTACATAAATCCTTAACATGCATTTTTGTGTCGCTTAAATGAATTGATGAAACGAGTATAATTGAAAATTATGCCAACTCAAAGGGACACATTAATTAATATACACAATGGGGAAATGGTGACTTTACGATGTCAATGGACAGAAGGAAAAAAAAAATAAAATAAAGTATCTAGACCTCAAGCCAGCTAAAATTCATCTCTAGTAAAGTAAAAAGAGAAAATAATACAGAGCTACAGGGTATCTGCTAAACAAGCAGAGCCTGTGATACTAATCTTATGATAAATATACACAAAACCACTTTTGTTGACCTAGTCCCAATCTAGGTCTACTTAAATCCTTATCAGACATTACAAGGTAATACTTCTAGGTACTACTTCTAGGTACTACTCTCCATTTCTTTCCTCTTTACTAACTTTTTTAATTTAATTAACTCTTGTTTATATGACAACTTGCACTTAAATATGTCAAAATTGTAATATTAAACTCCTTTTTTTATAATAAAAGTAAATCATGTAATAAAAACAATGCAACACGAAATGAATTGAGCTTTAAATTATTCTATTTATAAATTTGAAATTACATTTAATTATGTTATTAAACAGACAAAGAGAATATAAGTTACATAAACATTGCAATTTATACAGATTATAATAAAGGTAATTCATGCATTGATTTGACTTTTAATGTGCATTTAAATAATGCAAATAGACTAAGCTAAACAAAAATGAAAAGCAATTAAAAAGCATATCATTTCAGACATAGACAATGCAATTCCAAAAAAAAAATATCTGAACGGATGCTATAAATTTATTGAATTGAAACTGACAGGTTTCTCAATAATTTACCACTGCTGTTTTATCGATATTAAGAGGGCAGTTAGATAAAAACATATAGGAATGTTTTAGATAGTTAGAAATTAAAACATGGGACCAAACTAAAACTATTTTAAAAAAATTATATTATTTTCATTATTAAATTAATGTTTCTCTTTAAGAGATTCATATTTTAGTATGCACTTTTAAAGCCAATTCTTTGCAATACTTTAACTATTTTACATGAACAGACATTTGAACAACTGGCTTAGATTTCGTTGTGGCACTCCTGCATTTGCTGCCACTTGCAACAGCCACTCAATTCTCATATGTTGCTGTTGCTGCTGCTGCTGCTGTGGCAACTCTCAAGCAACAGTCGCTATGTTGTTGGTGGCCTTCAAAAATGTGGCTCGCAAGTGGGGAATTTGGCCGGGCTAAATAAATAAGCACTCGGCAAAAAGGTTGGCGCAAAAAATGACTGCAAATGGATATACAAATGGAAATGCTGAAAGTGCAGCAGCAGCAGCAGCAACAACAACAACAGCAGCAGCAGCAACAGGGACAGCAGCACATCAAAAGCCAGCGGAAATGGACAGTAAATAAATGTTTACAATTTTTCTGTTGCGCCTGCCATTTTTTTGCCTTTTCTTTTTTATATACAGTATAGATGTATAATTTTTGTTTTTATTTTGCACTTTCTTGGCTGTGCTGGTGGCAGATAAATTTTGCGGAAATTGTGTAGCCGTTGGCGAAATAATGGCCAAGTGGGTTTTGGGGCGGCAGCATAGCCAAATCTGGGCTTAGAATGAAGCACAAGAACTGAGTATATGAATAATGTGCTATTCACTTACAGACACACATTGTTGCAATGTTGCAGCTGCTGCTGTTGCTGTCGCCTCGTTGCTGTTGCTGCTGCTGCTCTCAGATAACCTTATTTCATTTTGCATTTCATTCCTAGCAATGTTAAAATATATTTTGTATTTTTGTGCGCTGCGCTTTTCATTAGCATCAGAATAAAAAGAATGTAAAAAATAAGCAAAATAAGAATTGCACTTGAATGCAGCAGCAGCAGCAGCAACAACAGCAGCAACATCAGTCGAGAGACAAGTAGTGCAATTACTGCATAAAGTACTTGTAACGAGGCACTGCCACTGATGCTGATGCAGATGCTGATGTTGCTGCTGCCAACTTGCAGCAGCAACTGCCAACCGGGCACTGCTCGAGAGTGTGTCCCAAAACCCGTCTCTGTACCCCCCTCCCCCCACCCCGTGTCACCCGTTAGTGCCGTGTGCCTGTGTCCAAGTGCTGCGCTAATTTCAACCAATTATTTGTACCACCCGCCTGCACAGTGGAGCAACAAACATAAAAAAAGGGAGAGCGACAAAACGACTGGAAGATAGAGATAGAGAGAGAAACAGAAAGAGAGAGATAGGAAGGCAGCTTGATCATGCTTTATTTAATTTATATAATCAAATTCAATAACGAAAGTCGCACAATTTATACTTGTTGCTCAATTGCATTATGTGCCATAGATTTCCTTACAAAATATACAAGAAGCTTACTTAGTGAACGTTTAAATTATATTTGTAGAAGCTTAACATTTTATTTGAATAGCTGTAAAATACTTTAAGCTTATTTTATTTCAAGTAATGTTTAATAACACACAAGTGATTTTATTTTGATTGTGATTAATATTTAAGCCCAGTTGTTCTTAAGTTTATTCATAAGCTAATTTTTTATTTGATACACTGCTAGAATATTGTATTAATTAAAAAATGTAATTGTGAATTCCAAAAAGTTATAGCTAAAATGTGGAACTTTGAGACTTTTCATACGAGTAATTGATGAATTGAAATCTAACTTTTTTTTTTATTTTTAAAGCAGTTGATTTTATCCTTTGAATGACTCTTTTTGTTTCTCTGACTCTATATTTGTATCTTTCTCTGCTATGTTTGCTTGGTTTTCGTAACCACACCCGCTGCTGTTTTCCATTTCCCATTTTCCACTTCTCTTCCACTTGCATTTAAGCATATTTATTCATATTCATTTGCGCTCGGGTACTCGTATGTAGTACGGTATGTGTGTGAGTTTGGGTGCTGTTTTCGTCTAAGCCTTAGCATTCATTCAGTCATTTGCAGTGTTCGTGGCCATTTAATGCACTTATTCATTAAAATACGAAAGCGAATGCGAAAAAAAAGAAAGAAAGAAAGAGAATGATCGCTGATGGAGGAAAAAGAGGGAGAGTAATAGGAAGGACGGTAGGGAAATGGCGACGACCATGGCGAAACAAGACTGAAAATGAATGAAATAAAAAATGTAAACATACACAAGTGCAATGCAAATTAAAGCAGACAGCAAAGTGGCTGCTCCTGCTTCAGCTTTGTTCACAGGAGACTGGCAGGGAGACTGGGGCAGCGGTAGAAAGGGATGGCCGCTGGCAGAGGGAACGGAACTGGGACTGAGAGAGTGGGAGTGGGAGTGGGAGTGGCGGACAGATGGGAAAATGTGGCCAACGCCGACTGATGCGGCGAAAGTTAGATGGAAACAATGGGAGGCACTTTACAAAGGCAGATGTGGCAAGGGGGCAAAGGAGATTGGGGTACAGCGGTACTGAGTACAGGGGAGGGGTATGGTGGGGAGGGGGGTCGGTAGCAAGTCCTTGCCAACGCGAAGAGGCAATTCATTAGCTTTAATTTAGGTAAATGTCCTTGGTCCTTGTGGCGTTGCCTCTTGTGGCGAATGTTGCAAATGCAACTAAAATGTTGCGGTTACCGCCATTTTCATTTGCGTGCCACAACTACATGCCTGTAGTTGTTGTTGTGCTGCAAATGTGTGAGTACATGGGTGTGTATGACTGTGTACAAGTGTGTGTGTATGGGTGTGTCAGAGGTCGTTCTGTTCCCTCTGGCAGCTCACTTAATATTTAAAGCCAACTGATGTCGCCAAGTGGCCCATTTTGTTGTCTAAATTATCCAATTAACAAATCGAGTTCAACTTGAATGCATTCACAATCCATTCGCCATCATTGCAGCTTGTTAGCCATTAACTCTCTGACTTAAAAATAATCTCGCTAAAATGCAAACTAATCACGATATGTATTTTATGTACTTTTTTTGTGTGTATTTTGACTTTAATATTGATACTACCTACTCAATGGATTGTTGCTTACATTTTAAACTTTTAAATTTAAAGTAATATTATCATTAATTTTAATTTCAGAACAAAATAAAAATTCTGATGTTCCCGAATATATTATAAATGTTTTTCTTTACTCAAATGAATTGTTACAAATTTTCCAATATATTTTTTCACATAAACATTGTCGTGGAAACTTTCTTTTTTGTTTTTGAAATTAAACAAAATCTTATTAAGTGTGAAAGTAAACTATAGTTTACTTTACTATTTTCGTATACAACACTCTTTGCAAACGTTAATGAAATAAACCTATATTTTTTAAATGGGCACACTTAGTTGCTATCTCATCATCAACGCCCAATTACCGTGACAACATTGTGAGTCACCGAAATCCGCTTAAATTTCAATTGCAGTTTACATTTCCAGTTGATGTTTGCAGGCAACTTCAGACGCCACCCCCTGACCCCGCATCTCTCGTCACTCATCTCTCTTCCCTTATACCTAACGCCCAGCACCTATACGCCAGATTATATACTTATGTGCAGGCAACTTGGTTGCACAACATCCAGTGTGCAACGTGCAACGTGCAACAACAGTCGCCCCAACGTCGCACAGTGGGGCCATTGCTCATTTTACTTTGCAAAAATCGTAACTTATGAACCAAATGAGATAATCGAATAATTAAAATGGCATATAATAGATAACTCTTCAAGCTATGAAATAAATGTCTAAGAAAAGTGCCACGCCCCCAAGATACTTACTTAGGGGCTATCAAAGTTGAAATTTGTGAAAAAAATAAATTTTATGGCAACTAAAAATAAATATTTTTTAAAATTGTTGATTTTTTTGGTTTTATTTTTAAGGATTTTATATTTAAAATTTACTTTCAAAAAATTTAAAAACAATTTTTTTTTTTCAAAAAATTTTTTGATGTATTCCGGTGTGAAATATTAGAATTTCATATGTCGACCTAGCTATTATGACATCTATATGATATAGTAGTCCTATTTCAACCAATTTTACAGATTATAAATATGGGGTACTCTTATATATCTAGACCAAATTTGGTTTAAATCGGACCACTATATCAACAATCGATCGAACTATGGAATTATGCCGCGTGTTTTTGTACCAAAGTTCAAAAATAGGCAAAATCTAGTGGTTTTTAAACTTAAATTGGTCAACCTTGAAAGGTTGTAATACCCACAATTTTTACTTGATTTGAAATTCCTTTTTGGATTCTTTGTCATTAAAGAATTCTCTATCGAATGCGTATATTTCTTTTTTTGAAAGCTTACGCCAAAAAAAATATTTTTGCCAAGTTGTTCGGCCTGCGGCCCTGCAAAACCACTAGATTTTGCCTATTTTTGAACTTTGGTAGACGAAAACTCTCATGGATCGAAATGGATAGCAGAACACTAACTTAAAAACGTTTCAGTATTCATTTCTCTAAATAAATATATATGGTTATATACCCGGCTGGATCCAATCTTCTACGTTAAACCAAAAAAACTAATTTAACCTCATAATAAAAACACGCGGCATAATTCCATAGTTCGATCGATTGTTGCTATGGCAGCTATATGATATAGTGGTCAGATTTAAACCAAATTTGGTCTAGATATATAAGAGTACCCCAGATTTATAATCTGTAAAATTGGTTGAAATCGGACTACTAAATCATATAGATGTCATAGGAATTAGGTCGAAATATGCCATTTTGATAATTCACACCAAAAAACATAAAATAATTTTTTGAAAAAAAAAAAATTGTTTTTAAATTTTTTGAAAATAATTTTAAAATATAAAAACCTTAAAAATAAAACAAAAAAAAATCAAAAATTTAAAAAAAAAATTATTTTTAGGTGCCATAAAATTTATTTTTTTCACAAATTTCACAAATTTTAACTTTGATAGCCCGTAAGTAAGTAATTAGGGGGCGTGGCACCTTTTTTAAATGCTAATTTCATAGGTTGAAGAGTTATCTATCATATGCCATTAAAATTATTCGATTATCTCATTTGGTTTAAAAGTTACGATTTTTGCAACGTAAAATGAGCAATGGCCCCACTGTGCGTCGTCCAATTTGTGTGCGCTGTGTTGCAGCTGCAGCTGTTGCGACTACACTGTAGAAAAAATCATATGACTCAAGGACATAATTGTTAAAATAAGACTAAGTGCAAACCAGCAGGTAACTTTGGTAACAACTCACGATACGTGTTTACAACTTTTTCTATTCAGCAGGAAATTTTCAGCAATTGTAAAATTTTATCACAAAATGTACCTAATGCTGATGGTTTTCTACGAACAAAAATAAAACAGATTTTTCACAAATATAAAAAGTATTTAGTTAAAAGGCATCGTCTCACTCAGCAGGTACAGATAACAAAACCATCGTAAATAAGAAAGCTATTACTGATTGAAAAACCTGCTGATTACTCAATGACTCAAGAATCAATTGGACAAATAAAATATTAATAGACAAATAAAATATCTTAGTATTTTCGAAAAGAAAAAACAAAAAAATGTTGTCCCCATTCGAAATTGATTTTATTATGTAATCGCGAGTTATTTTTTTCTGTGTAGCTGCTCAGTGGCAACATGACATTGGCATTCCTTGTCATCAGCCGGGTGCCACGGGCGTGGTATCCCCCTCCCCGCTCCACCCACCCAAGCCAATCTACCAACAGAAATAAATCATGCGAATTCAGTCGCCAATAGGGAGGGGGAGGGGAGGAGGGGAGGAGGGGAGTGGCTGCAACAGCGTCGTCGTTGCCGTCGTCGCCGTCTGCCTAATTAGATAATGTCAGCAGCACGCAGTGCATCATTTCCTGGCCTGTTCTGGCCTGGCTTCAGTTCAGTCTATGCACGTCCGGCATACGCATACAATTGCAAATCCTCACACACACACACACACACACTCACAACAAGACACACGCGTGCATATTCTTGACCCCAATTAAATTTAAATCATTTGAGTGCTTCCAAAGTAAAACTAATTGCTTTTGCAAGAGCAAGAGAGAATGCTCTCCCTCTGTCTATCTTGCTATCTCCCTCGCTCTCTTCTTGTCTGCTTATCTGCCCACACTATTGTCTCGAGTGCTGCCCTTTCATATTAACAATGCATGTGTGTGTGTGTGTGTTGTTGTTGTTCTTGTTCAATTTGCCATTGCAATTACCAATTGCGTGCGCTTGTTTAAATCTTGCAAATGTGAAGTTGTTTCTGTTGCTGTTGATGTTCTCTCTTAAAAAAAGTGGGATTGTTAACGATTTGCTCTTGTTTTAATTCAATTTGTCAGGCCGCAAATAAATAGACACTTAAATGTGCCCAATCTTTTGTCTCTTGTCTCGTCTGCATCCGGCCCAAAATAACACACACACACACACACATGACATGTTGTCTTTTACTTTTTCTTTGTTGTTATTCAGGCAGCATATTAATGCGTCTCTGGACGCACATTAATGCATTGGATAATGGACAGCGTACATACACACACATCTGTCACTCATCTCACACACACACACATGAGACTGAACGTGCCTGGCCATGTCATGCAATCATTTTAGCTCCAATGACCCCAAAAAAGCCGACAATGCTGCCTTAGTGAGAGATTTTCAATGTCATTAAGCACACACAACTAGGGCGACATTCCCTTTCTCCCTTTCTCCCTTTCTCTCTTTTTTTTTATATTTCTCGCCTCTACCTCCCACTCTGTGTACACTTTGCCCTTTAGCCAAGCGGATGTCAAGTCATTTATGCATTTTGTTCTTTAATCACAGTCCCAAGCTGCAGTTGCAATTGCAATTGCTGGTCGAAAGTATGCAATCATTTGCTCAACAGGTTGCATGCCCCATTCATTGTTTGCTGCACTCGACAATCGACTTGGTCATTGACTGCCTTGCAGCACATTTTACACCAAAAAAAAATATAATTCCAAAGCTTCAGTTTAATCAGTCTTCTTGGTATTTACCATATAAGATTGTATTCAGGCTTTTATTCTTCAATTTGCACAATATGCGAATAAAATGGCAATCACACAGCATTAAAATGGTCAAAAATGCCCAAATCTTTCATTGATTGAATAAATTTAAATTACTAAAACTAAAATTGTAAGCTATACTTTTACTCAATTATCATATTCGACTTCCAAAAATTCGAGAAAAAAAATGTAAAGAAATAATATGACGGCATTTCGGAATTTTATTTTCTGTGTATTACTTTCCGCTTATCGTGTTGCCAATTTTCATGGCCAGTGAATTGCCCTCTGCTTGAGCTGCTTTGTTTGGCCAAGATCTTTACACGTTTAATAGCCATTTAATAGCTGCATTCTTGGCTTAAACCTAATCGCTGCCTTTTGGCAAGTTGCAATGCTGCCCAACAATTTGTATCGCTTGACAGAAAATTACTTAGAAATTTAGGCCTGCTTTCTGGCTGCTTCACAGCTTACCCGTTTTGGCCTTTAATTAGCCTGGCTAATTAATTATAAATTCCTTGTGTGGATGTGAATGTGAGTGGGAAGAAAATGCCGAGAGCAGGAAGGATTCAAACACAGACAGTTGTTGCCACAGTCGACAGTTGAATGTCTTTAATAAATTTATTGTGTATGGCAATTAGTAAGTTTTGAGACGTGTGTGTAGTTCTCTTTGTGTGAGTGTGTGTGTGTGGCCAGAACCCAAAAGTTTACAATGTAGACAGACAGACAAAGAGACAGAGTGAGAAAGAGAGAGAGAGGGGTAAAGAAAGAGACGGGGATAGCTGGCAACTCATGTGTTGCGCCTAAAACATGGCAAACATTTGTTGCCTGATTACTTTTAAATTATTTTGTGGCATAATTTCTGTGGCTCTGCGCCAGGCACAACAACACACACTTACGCACACACATATACACATACACATACACTGACACAGACACAACAAAGAGTCGAGTCTGAGGCTGGCGTGCATAATAATAAATAAAAGACGTGCCGAGGGGAGGGCAGGGATTTTTCAGGACACAAAAAAGGGACCTGGATGACAGAGCTGTTGCTGCTGCTGCTGTTGTTGCTGCTGCTGGAGGGGCATAGAAAAAGCTTTGCGGGCTTTTGTTGAAAATGGCAACACACACACACACACTGACACACACATATGTGTAGGGGTAAACAGGATACAGAAGGACATGCTGCGGCTGGCTGCCAAAAAGAGGCCCAGGCATATAGCTGATATGGTATATTATACACAGAAAAAAATATGGGATGCGGTTTCAGAAGCTCGGTAGTCCCGGATATAATTTTACTTAGCACGAAATTCATAATTCAAGTACGAGTTTTCAATTCCTTCTTTACAAAAATGTTGATTGTCGGGGCTCTACAAGAAATTTTTAAATGAAATCAAATTTTTGTCTATTTTAATGCTGTATTTTACCCATTATATTCTCATATTGTGTTAATTCATCAAATAATATCCTAAATAAATACCAGAAAAACACTTGCTAAAATCAAGAATTTTTTTACTTGAATTTTAGATTAATTTTTTTTTCTGTGTACTCGCATCTATGTTATATATGTATGTATGAATAAGGATGCTTTTTGAGGCGCCTCGCATTATGATATGCTTAAACAGCACAAAACTGTTTAATTATTTATGGATGCTCCCCTTTTGGGCAAGGACAGTAAAAGGGAATTGGGATGGGAGATGGGACTTGAAATGGAAATCTAGCGTGTCCTCAAGGAATATACACATGTATGTAACAAATTGCCGCTCCAATGATGTGCACAGTGGATCAAGAGATCAACGAGTTTCCGGTTTACAGATCAAAGCAAAAGATCGCAGTTATAGAGAGTGAGAAAAAAGGGGGTGGAATACATATGTATCTAAGTCCCATTAGTTCAATTTGCTTTCAAATTTAATCAAAATAACAAGGACCTTTTTGGCGACATTGACAGGCGACAGGTGTTCATCAACTGGGCATAAAACGCATTTCATGCAACCTTTTTGGCCAACAGCAGATGCTGCCCCTTAGATAACGCTGATGAAACACGAGCAGGGCACCTAAAATTATTGTATGTGTATTTTCTCATATGAACGAAAGTATTTCTCTGTCGTGTTGTGTTCTTGTGCAAATTAATGAGCTCTTTGTGGGGCTTAAAACAATACAATAAAACCGAACAAAACAAAGGGAAACACGCCCAAGCAAGCCCAAGTGACAGACGGCAACCCGACAGCCCGACAACTGGCAACCTTAGAAAGCTGAAAGCAGTTTTTTATCATTTGCAATGGGACACACACACACACACGCACACTTACGAACACTCACATATGTGGCAGACATCAAATGCACTAATCAGCTGTGCTTTCCAAGTCACCTACTTAGTTTTAGGTCAGAGCAACTACAGTAGTTTCTAGCTTGTGAGTTCTCAAAATAAATTTAGACTTGAAACCCGTACAGTAGTGTTTCATCTATACATTTACTTATTTATTTACTTATTTATTCATATTGTTTCATTATAAATAAATGGTGTTTGATGAAATCCAATAATAAGTTCCTAAATTGCGGTGCGCTTACTATTATTTTGATTTTAATTCTTTGCTAACAAAAAATTATTTCCGGATTTTTTCTGGGATGATGCTTTATTTATAGTCAACCTTCTCTATGGGTGGGAAGAAAAGTGGCCAATTTAATTGTCGCCATCACTTACATTAACTGAATTTTGACATATAAATACTTTTAAAGTTGTCTTGCATATTTCGCCCTTAGGGGTAATTAATACACCTATCAAAACATTTGCCGCCCATTTTAGCAGTGAAAAATTTGCATTTAGGATTTCCGTCGACGGGTCTAAATAGTTGGCAATTGGCAGTTTGCAATTGTAGTGAAATTGAAATTGAATTTGGGAACAGTTCATGTATTTTTGACCGGAAACGGAAGTGTGCGTACTTCATAATTACCAACTGCTACGATTATATGTGTGCGTGAGTCTGAGTGGTGGATTTAAATTTTTGTATTTATTAATTTGGCATTGAATGCAGCGAACCGACTAACCAATTCGGTTTATACGCGTTTTTACAAGTATTTAATAATCAAATTAAATATGCTCCCCAACTTGCACCCTTTGGCCCCTCGTTTATCACTATTACATCATAATTGTATTGCACTGTAATTACACGCAATCAGGCTTTGCGACATACACACACACACATATACACCCACACACACTCACACATCCACAATGAAATGCAATTTTATCGAACTTACACATGAGCTGCCTTGTGAAACATACTCATATCTGAATGCACTCGCATGCATGATTTCTATTTTATTGCCAAACACATGAATGGGACTCGTTAAAGTTAAAAATGTTTTCAACTAAGCAATGCCCTACATATCTGCGTTGAAGTAAGACTAATGCTCAGATAAAAACAAAAGCCATTTAAAAATATAAAAGATTTGCTTTCTATTAAACTAAAATACTAAAATTATCCAGAGGTAAATTTTACTGTCGCTGAGACCGTATATTCAGATAGATTGACTGATCAGTCAATATTGCTTAACTGAGATCAACTACTAAATTTAAAAAAAAATGTAAAAGGTATGAGCCAGTCTTGCTGTAAGTTAGAGTTAATGGCACATAGTTAAACATTTGTAAAATTAAAATAAAATCCTGGCAGCTGCAAGTTCAGGCCACAAACGGCCATATAAACTTGTCAACTCGGTTTTGGCTTTCACTCCAATAATGTTCTATATTAAGTTTTTCATATAATTATTTTAACAAATAAAAAACATCTATTTTTAAACAAACAACACTATAATTGTTTTATTAAATTTTTTCTTCTTTTTTTTATTATATTATAGACGTGTATTTTTTTTAAACAAAGCAGTTACTTGACATACTGAAAACTAATCAGTTGATTTTTCGAAAAATAATACCTTAGCTAATTTTAGTCATTAATCTATGGTTTCACCTGATTTACTAACGCTTAGAGTTTGTTATTTAAGTGCAAAAAAAAACTTAAACACTTTTTAAGCCTGTATGTATGTGTTTGATCGTTAAAACGACGATGATTATCGCCCCTGGGGGTATGACGTAAATGTGGTTAGCTGTAAATAATTAGGAGATAACGGTAAACAAGCAAACAATGCAACAATATGAATATAAAATATAACAACAGCAACAACAACAAAAAAAGAGTAACAAAACACAACAAAATAAACAACATGTCTATTATTTGCTATCAAACTGCGGCGCGAATGCCTAAAACAATTATATTATATATGTGGGCAAGGCCTCAACGGGGTAGATAACAGAAGGGTGTGGACTGGGTGGGGGAGGGAGGGTGGTGGGGCGGTGAAAGGAAGTACGCGTATTTTGTCACTGTAGCTAATCAACGCAGTGTAAGCCGCTTAAATGAACCCAAAAAGTAGGCAATATGTTTGCTCATTTGTTTGTGCGCATTATGCACTTTATTCCCCTCCATCCCACTATGGGTAATTTCACGAGTTTGTGAGGCCAAAACCCATTTTCTGAAAGTCGCCAATTTGAAATATTTTTGAGTGCAACTCATTAACAATAGATGGTTCTTCAATGTTGCATACCAGAAATCTCAATAGATGGCGCCACTTCGAAGAAATCAGCTGTTAAACACAGGGTTGCATTTGCAAAGCACGCGCTTTAAAAATTGCAACATTTTGTTTGCGATTTGAATGTGCCAATAAGTAAACAATAAGGCAACATTATTAAAATATTTAAAATGAATTCGAATCAGTGTGGTTTGTATTCTGGTTTGTGAGTGTCAAATGTAGAATTTGATCGTGGTGTCCCCATATTAATGTTAAAATGTAAGTAGTCTAGCAAACGAAAATTTTTCATTAAGTCTAATTTTTAAAAAGGTATTTAAAGCGAGTCCAGCGGAGTCCATCCTTGAAACATATTGTGTGTTGTAGAGTATTTAATTCTCTTTCAAATTATTGTTGTCTAAAAATCCACTTTTTCCGACTTTTGGTGAAATTTTATTTTTTAGCAACTAACCTCACAATTTCGAAAGCCAATTTGTTCGCTTGCCGTATGGGGAATTTCACCTGTTTTAGATGGCATTAAATAATAACTCGTAAACTACTCAAGATATTTTGATGCCGTTTTTTTTATAGTGTTATACATACTACTAGAAGTATATTGGAAAAGTGGGCGTGTCACAACCCCCGCCCCCAATTTTTTTTTTTTAATTTTATGCTCACAGCCATCTAAGATGGCTTACAACTTTTTACATCTAACAAGTAAGGTTTCTTTTCATTTCTAATAATATATAAGGTCAAAACTTATTATTTGCAATAGAAATCTTAAGCTTAATTGCTACCGAAAAAAAAAAAAAAAAAAAAATAAGAAGTGGGGTTGGTGACACGCCCACTTTTCCAGAAAACTTCTAAGAGAATACATAGCACTAGAAAAAAAGCCGCATCAAAATATCTTGAGTAGTTTACTAGACATTAAATCTGGCCTCACAAATTCGTGAAATTACCCATAGTGCATCCCTTCACCATTAAAAATGAGCTGTAGAGGACGGAAGTGGGGAAGGGGTGTGTGTTTGCTGCAGCGATTTGTGGTAAAATTATGTTTGAAACAGCGCAATTATAATATCCGAGAGTGCAACAAGCAAACAACAACAATTGTTTGTATTTATGTCATGCAACAACTTCCTCTCCAATCCCTTCAAGTCCACAGCCTTGCCACAATCTGACCCCCCCCCCCCTCCCGCTCCCGCTTCCCCTGCACCACCTCACCCCTGACGACCCATTTACCTCTGGGCCTATGTATAAGAGGTCTTATATAAAATATTCATTATATATGGCAGCCATGAACGAATACACGATAATGCCATATAATTGACAGGCGATTTATGTGACATTTGTAAATACAAAACAGCAAAAGCAACAACAAAAGAACAACAGCAACAACAACAATGGCAAAAACAAGCTGCGCAAATTTGTTGGCTGTTTGTCGAGAGTTATTGTTGATAAATACGAGTATGATGCTCTCATTACACTAGAATTATTGTTGCCCATAATTTTGGCTCAATTAATTATTTATTTACCTTCATGTTGTTTGCCATATTAAAGCGACTTTATCCGCATTTAGCCCCGATGTGTTATAGAATCACGTGAATCGCTTGACTCAAAGGAAATCTGTAGCTTAAAACACAGTAAAGCCTTTAAATCATCAAAGACTGAGAAACAAAACAACGAACGATGGATTATGACTGCCCATTATACATATTAGGCTATTATTTCTAAGCATTGCTCGTATCCTTGATTCGACTTAAAAGCATTTGCAGTTAATGTAAAATTATGCGAATAAGTGTATTAAGAAGAAAACCAAGCTAAACCCAATTATATATTTTTATGGAAACAACAACTTTTTGGTGATTCGTTATTTATTTGGTAAATTATGCCGATCTTAATTGTTTAATTTTTATAAATTAATCAAATGTTTTTCCATTGTGAAACTAAAAATATTGCAAACAATTATATATATTACTTTGCAATAATCCTAGATGGGAACATAAAAAAAATAAATTTCAATAATTTTACATAAGGTCGCTTTGAAGAATTACATAGTGCCTACGAAAAGTCAAATACTCACAGTAAGGGCATTCAATGGATATGGTGAGCTAGATTCCCCTAATAGAGAGAGAGAGAGAGAGATTTTGCATTTGTCGATTTTGTGTTTGGTGAACCATTCAGAGTGTTACAGATTGAATACTTGAATGCAGCTCCAGCTCAAACGGCAGCACTTTTTGATTACAGCACATTCAGTTACCAACTGTATTATTCTGTATCGAGAGCACTTTCTTAGATTATTTTACGACTAAATGAAATTTGTTGTGCAAATTAACTAAATGCAGCTCGGAATGTCAGAGGGGAGGGAAAGGCAATGAATTGAAGTTTTTACTGCAGATACAATAGATGTGCATCAGAATGATTGAGCTGAACTAGTGAAAGGCCTATGCTAAAGTCGTACTAAGTAAATGCACTCACGTGCCACGCCTTATCATGAGTACGAATATGAGTATGAGTATCGATGCTTATGTATCGATGCAAACATTTCCGTCACAAAACGCTGAAATGTCACGTTGATGACGATGTCGATGACGCTGACGATGACGATGTCTCATTTCAGACGTTTATCAATGCTGCCACAGCATTGACAGACAGGAAGAGAATAACTAAAAGAGACAGTAAAAGAGAGAGTGAAAGAGAGATAGAGAGAGGATGAGTTGCATGCTGTCTAACAACGTGTCGTTGCCCTAGGCTTGGGATGGCATGGAAAATATGTGTGTCAACTGGCAGTCGATGCCATTGACGCCACAAAAATGCAGCTGCAATTGCAATTGCAATGGCTTTTTCAACTTATCCAGTTTCTGCTGCCGCTGTTGTTTTCACTTGGTCTTATTGCAAAGTGAGTTGTGGCTTCAACACTTCGAAAAGTGGTCGACAAGCACAAGATTCCTTGCATAATTTTTAAATGAAAATGAACAACAGCTCGAGTATTTAAAGGCAACCAACCAATTCAAACAGACAAAAATACAGATAGACAGATAGACAGATGAACAGCTGGACAGTTGGGCAGACAGACAGACTGTCAGACTGGCAGATAGACGAGCAGCCAGGAAGCTGTTTCAACAGCAAAAAGACATCAAGTGTGTGGCACATCAAGTGCTCTTCCACAACCATTTTCCAATAAGTTTGTCGCCTAACTGCTCTTTTTACTCACGCTTACTCAATCTCCCTCTTCCTCTTCCTGTCTCTCTCTCTCTATTTCGCTCGGTTTTGCAGCCTGTAGGCCCTCATAAGTATGCTAAGTTTTTGCGCCTTGTCGGCGCCTCGGCAAATGACAGAGTGTAAATCTAAGTGGCTCAAATGTGTCGACTATTAGTTGCCCCCTTCCATCTCTCTCTCTCTCTCTCTTTCTGTTTCTCATTCTCTCTCTCTCTCTCTCTCCATTCGCTGTCGTCGGGATGTCGATGGCAATGCGGAAGCGATTTTTGAAGCCCTGCACGTTCGAAGCTCTCGGCTTTGTAGCCCTTTTCTTGGCCCGATTGTTTTATTTGTTTGCGTCTTTTGCTGCTTTTGCACTTAATGCAGCAGCTGTCGCTGCCACTTTTCAATGCATTTTCATTTATTATGCAAATTGAAGTTTTCAAGCCTCAAGCGGAAAATAAAAACTAAAAAAAAAAATAATGCAAAGAACTATAAAGAAATATTTGCGCAAGCAGCTTGCGTTTTTCTCCTTCTTTCTTTTTTTTATTTGCCCCTTACTTGAGCAAACTAATTTGACATTGAAATTATGTGTAAAGTAAATTTAATGCAACTTGCAAATTGTGTTAAAAGAAAATACCAAAAATAATAAATGGACGAAGAGAACAGAAATAAAAGTGATAAGAGAGGGAATAAAATTTGCAACTCGGCGCATTCTGCGCGGCTGTCAATGAAGATGAATGAATTCCGACCAAGAACTGCACTTCTATTTACATAAAGGTGGCATTTGTCTAGGCCGTTTAGAGGGAAGCCCTGCAATTGGTCAGATGAGCGCAGAAGTATTTAAAAAAGGATATTACAGAGTAGTCGTAAATAGAGAGTTTCCATTTTAATTATTATTACATTTATTGAACCAGAAATTAATATTTGTATGACAATATAAAATTTCACCAAGCCAGGTCGATCAAAGCATATTACTTGACATAACCTGCTCGGAATAAACATTATAGAGATGTTATTAAAGTTTGTGTGCTCCATCCTAATGCTATAAAATGGAACTCATCCATTTTTAAAAACACTTGCGCTCTTTCGTTCACATGTAAACGCAATATCCGAGAGTATTGATGAAATTACGCGAGTTATCTTAAGATCCTGAACTTGTTAGTACAAAAAGTATTTCATATTTGTCATAAAATATATACTTTTTCATCAGCACCAAGAGCCGTGTTCGACTTTCCATCCAACCGTCAGTCTGTACATTTGGACTCAGAGACAAATCTAAGAAACTATAAGATCTAGAGAGACTAAATTTGGTATCCTACATATAAGAAGCTGCTTTTGAGTTTGTCCTTTATCACGCGCCCTTCCGCCTGTCTCCCAAATGTTATTATTTATTCATTAAAAAGTCACCTTGAATCGCTTAGCAAAATTACTCGTAATTCTATTTAAAGTTGATTCGTTTCGTTTCGTTTCGTTCGTTGTCTCGTTCTGAATCAATGGCAGATGTGTCCTTAATATCGACATAATGTCACAGAGCTTTGATTTATGGCCAACACTCACTTCCTTTTCCACTCACTCGCGCACTCACACTGACACACTGACTCACACACGTAAAGAGCAGGTGACACGCCGCACTCCGCCCCTTGTCACACCGCGGCCGTCTCGTTGCCGTAATATTCGTAATGGACATTATTATGAAAAATCAAATTTTCACCGATTGCCGGGCTTGGACGAGACGCTGTCCTGTCCTGTCCGGTCACGTTTCTGGCCATGTTTATGATCGATCATCAGTTTAATGGCTGGAATCAATGAATTTGTGGCCTTTGCGGATGCAACGTCTTCAGCTGCGTGGCATGATGTGGCTACAGAAATAACTTGGCTCACATTTGTGCAACAAATTTAATAATTTTCTTTACTTTAGCCGCTCTCTTTCGGTGGCAATTGTAGCCATTATTTTTCGCATTACTCGCAGTTCAGACTGCACTTTTGTGTCTCTTCTTGCGTGCTTCTTTCACTTCATCCGCCTCATCCAGCTCAGACTCCAACGTTGGGAGAATCCACTCGAATGTGCCGCCAAAAATAGCCAAGCGTGTATACAGTCTCTGTCATAAATAGGCTGACGCTGCAAGTTGTCCAGACACGAATTTATTAATATCGTTATTATTTTCGTCTTTAGATTTACACGCATTTTAAAATTCGAATTAACCATCTAATTATCTACGGTCTCAATTTGCCGTTTTTAGCAATGCCAAATCGGAAATGTTTGAGTTTTGAAGTTTGAAATTTTGAGTTTACACGATTGACTTTCGTTCATTTTGGAATGTCTTTTTACAAAAGTTAAATGAGCTCTCTCAGAATCAAGTTTAAATTCTAATTGTGACATAAGAAGTTGATTGGAAGTTAAAACTCCAAATTTAAAATTTTGAATTTTTGAAAATTATTTAAAATTGTTCAACTTGAACCATTATTTTTCTTATTTTTACACTTGGATATGAAACTCATATTGATACAGCGCAGTTTTAACTATATGAATTTGTTACGAACGTAATTGGAACGTAAACACGTCTAAGACAGAAGGTTGACAGTTGATGTACTCATGTACACAGTTATGAAATCAGTTGGGGAAACTCTTGATTATCTAAAGATTATCGCTGTCAGCGTTTGTTGAGCGTATTAAATGCGCCGTACGCTGTTGGTTTAATTCTTTAACTTTCAGACAGTGTAAATATTTAAATCCCATTTACATAATATCGTTAGTGCGCCATATGTCTTGGCAAGTTTCAAGGTTTTGCAATCAACTCATGCAAATAACTATCGATGTCAGTGAATCGTTAGCCTGCTGCTCAGCTATATATACATATATATGTACGAGTATATATGTATGTGTATGTATGTATGTATGTATATCAGATGTTGTCAGAAGTTTGCTTGTCTGCCAAATCGAATAAGACAATTCATTCGCTTGAGATAATCGAATAGCGCATCTGTGGGCTTATTGCCCGCTAGCGTTGTTTACAGTCATCTGAATTGTAAACGAACCATGTGAATTTCTATTACAAAGTTTCTTGAGGCCAACATGAATGAAAAGATTGCGACGCAGGCAGGGCGACTCGCATTTCGAATATTGAATGGGCGAATGAATAATTTAAGCCACTTTTTCACAAAATATAAAAAAATGAAGACTCCTCGAAAAATCAATTCGAATTGTGTGACGCTCTGATAGAAATACCCTTCTTAATGAGCTACTATATGGTTACTTGGGATATCACAAGTTAATCTCAAACTAAGCCATAACATTCTTTATTTTTTTTAGTTGTCACTATGGGCAAATCTTGAAATTACATGTGTATTTCTTTGTCAGCACATAAGTGACCTCAAATAAGCACAGCCACAAACCAGAAACTAGACCCCCTTGGAACTCATGGACCCCTTAGACCCCTCGTACCACTCGGGCCGAGTCAGACAGCCAGAGCCCAGACGCCATCGTCGACATTTTGGAATGTAATTTTAACTTGGGGGAGAAAACTAGCAAAACTGTAAAGTTTTTATGAAAAAAATACACACACAACTTAACAGTTCTATGCGCGTTGCCCGACTTTAAAATACCCTATGGTCAATATCTTTTGTTATTTGTTATTATATTTTAGCAATATTTTTAAAATTAATTGAGTATCCAAGCGTTTGCAATGATATTAAAAATGTTATATTTTACTTTTGGAATTTTTACTATCTTTTTGGGTGTTTGTTCCGAAAAGTATGTTTATAAGTTGATAAGTATTTGTTTAATTTATACGCTACTTGAAGTAAACTTTAATTCGTAATTCGAAGAAATTTCGCCGTAAGCAATTTATAAAATGAAAAGAAATTCAACTCTGTAAAATTAGGCTAGGTATTTCTTAGGTAACTTTATGAGCTTCAAATATACGCGCTGTGTGTCTAGTTTGTAGGGTATACACAGCAATGCTCGCTTTTTTTGTATTCAGCTAGAAAAGTGCAACAGTTTAAAGAGGCAAAAACAAGTGCGAGCAAATGTCAAAACAGCGCCCACAAAACGTGGCTATATTTGTGAGTCTGCGAGTGCATACGAGTGTGTGAATATGTGAATGCGAATGCGAGTGTGTTGTGCATTCATTTTATATCATGACGGGTGCACGGAGCGTATCACTGGAATTCTAATTTGCAGGCGAAATTGAACGGAAATGGCAATTTTCAAAGTGAAATGGCAACGACTGCGACGAAACGTTGCGACAGCTGCAAATGTTTGGGGCCCAAAGTGACTTTTGGACCATCCACGCATTTGGCTGGAACTGGCCCAGATACAAATACCAAACAGATGCACATCGACTTGCAACATTAAAATACAAGAAGATACTCAGAACTAGTGCTTATGATTGTGAGTGAAAGTGAAGACGTTCAGTCAAAGAGTCATTCAGTCAGTCAGTCTGTCAGTCAGTCAGTCGTAGATGATGACATTCCAGGAGGGCATTCAGTAAGGAATAACTGAGTAACTAGAAGTAGCCATCAGGCATTTTTACAACTCATTTAACAAGACATTGCCTTCAAGCGTACTAGTATATACCAAAAAAACAAAGAAGAAAAAAATACATTGACCGCAAGGACGACGATGATGACGACAATGGAGCAAACACAAGGCTTGTCCTTCTTTCATTCCCATTCCCATTCCCATTCCTATTTCCTTTCCCCTCAGTCGATCCCTTTGCCTTGCCAAACACAAATAAACAATTTGCATATTCGACTTCATTAAACGCGCGCTTCCTTAACAGTTGGTGTTCCCATTTTTTTTATGGTGAATGGTGAATGCTTAGCTTGGGCTCATCTCTTTTGCCACTTCATCGTGTTGGTCAGTGGAGCAGCTGTCTTGCAATTTATCACGCAAGGGTCTATCCAGTCCATAGTCCCAAGTCCCAAGTCGCAAGTCCCAAGTCGAAAGTCCCGAGACCAAAACCAAAACCCAAACCCCAATACCGACCGCATGCCAAGCAACCGAAAGGCAGAGACCCAAGCTGCTCCTGCTCCTGCTGCTGTTGCTTCGCCACTGCGTCTAATCTGCGTCTTGTTGGCAACAGATTGAAATTTATTACGCATAAATCTAGGCATTCATTTGCACCTGCCCACCTGGCTGCCTTTCTGCCACTCTGCCACAAATGCCACGCTGGCAGGCAGCTCGAACGCGCCGCAATGCAAACTATTTGTGGAAGCAACAGTTTAGCGAGTCTGTAGTGGCAGAGAGAGAGACAAAGAGAGACAGAGAGTGAGAGAGAGGGGGATAGCTGGTAGCGCGTGCAGTTACGCACAGGTGACAATCGGTGGCAAGCACCAAAGACCGCGAGGCAGACAGATAGAGAGACAGACAGACTGAGAGTGCCACTGACAGTGGCTGTGGAATTGTGGAAATGGAGGTTAAACGTGCCGCAATGCGCGTGATTGCTGGTCAAATTGGTAACGGGGGTGTTAGCCAAGAGTGAGTGAGGAGAGTGTGAAGAGTGAAGAGTTGGTTGCCTCATTGGCACAAATAGATTTTCATTTCATTTCGCTTAAGCTCGAGTTTAGAGCCTTTGAAATTTAAGAATGAAGACGTGCAATAAATGCCTAACTAAGCATCGATACATGAGCAACACAAGGATTCAAAGAGAGACCCAACTCGACCCGATCTGATCCGACCCAGCATAACAAGGACACGCATCCAAATGCCAAATAAAATTGGAATTTTTAACTTGTTCCAAGCAATATGAACAACATCTCTTGATAAACAAAAGGAAGATACAGACAGGCAGACAGCAATAGAGACAAACAGACAGACAGACAGACAAATAGACAGATAGATAGACGGACATTTCCAATGGTTGAGTCAGCATCAATACGAGTACTCATAGGCACACACTTACACTCACACTCACACTCACACTCGTTGGCATTTTTTGTTTAGCGCAAAGAACTTACAACTTCAATAAAGAAGTCCATATAGTCATACAAAAGTCGAAAACAGCAGCTGGAGAAATCATACATGCTACGAGTACTCGTACTCGTATAAACACTTCAATTCAGATACTCACTCGTATGTTTTTAAAATGCAAACATCGAATCGAGCAAAGTGAATGCCAAAAGTTCACGGCAAATCAGATTGGAATGAATGTATGAGCTGTTGAAAGTTTTTAATTTATCAATTCGTTTGGCAGGCAAACTTTATGAATTCAAAGTGAATGTATCTGCCTTATTGTAATGAATGTTCTTTCACCAATATTTTAAATTTGCTTATACAAACTTACTTGAATTATATATAAATCACACGTTAAATTCTGCAACCGAGTACAAAGACATCTTAAAATCAGAACATAATACTAGGTGTATGCTTACTGTAGACTTAATATACAAATTATATAATTTTGATTTTAAGATTTTATTGAAAATTCGATATGCGTTCATCACCAGTTTGTCGGGATAATTCAAAGATATTATTAAGTCAAAGAAGTACCAATAAATTGATGATTCAGTTTTAAATACAGTGAGTACAACAAGTCAATGTATTTAAAGCTAAATCATCCGTTTTTTGAGTCTGGCAAAGTGATTCAAACAGTTTTCATAGTTTGCTCTGTTTTCTTTTTCATTTTTTCCTTTTGAGTTTCTCTTAATGCAGAGCTTTCCGTTCCTGACCTGCGTGACGTCTATTTGCAAAGACTATTTGCCATTCCTTTATAGTTTTTTTTTTTTATTCCATGTCTGTTCTTTGCTATTTTCATATTGTTTGACTTGGCACATGTTTTTTCGTTCTTTGTGCTTTTCTTTTTTCGTTCGCATGGCGTCTCTTTGCATATTGCCAAGAGTTCATGAGAGATGAAGAGGCAACTTAAAAATGACACTAATACTATAACATACCAGCCCAAAGTGCTGTCAACTAACGCAGCAAACATACACACACACACAGCTCAGGGCATACAACAACAACACAACGCACAAAACATAGTGTGTGTACAAGTGTGTGAACTGCCGAGTTTTAAAGACAACGTGTGGAGTCACTTTTATGCTTTTCAAGCGGGTGTCACAGGTTTCGGATGCAGCTTGTTCTCTTCCATTCAGGCAGGAATTTGTGGTGTAGGGAATACATATTTGTCAGAAATATATTTAGAGTGTTGTGTATTTTATTTACTTACTTTTATTTATAAATAAAAAGACTACTAGGAACCAGCATAAAATATTTTGCAAGATATTAATAATAAAAATAATATAAAGTACTTTTTTTTCTGTATGCTCTAAAGTCCCTAATAATATGGAGGCATCTAGTAATTAGTGAATCACTGATAAACTGGATCAAACTTGATCATAACGGATGCAAATGTGGTTCATGAATATTAGATCGTAACATATCGGGGGCATTTGGAAGAAAATGTTGATCACCTGGTTGCAAATATTTTGGTAGCAATACCAACAATCAACTTTATTAATTCAATTTGTATAGAAAGTTATTGTGTAGTAGGTTGATTCAGCAGATAAATACTGATTAGTAATTACTTGCTAAATATCCTTTTTGTGAATTGTGTCTTTTGATGTTACTTAAATCAGATTTTACATCTTTATATAACATGCATAAGCATTTTAATTTTTTTAATAATTTTTTATTATTATTTGTAACAGTCTTAAGCATCCTTATCTATTTAAATTGCCTACTCAAATCATATCAGATGGAGTTCTTATTCTTTATGGTTTTCTTCTAAATCCTAAATCCTATTCCATATGTTCGTAGAGTATTTCAGAGTCGTGGTTTTTGTTTTCTGCTCTTTTCTTTTTTTTTCTTTGCTCTAATGGTGTACTCAAGTACGCTGCGACTACTTTGCTTGGCTGTTGTGTGTGTGTGTGTGTGCGTGTGTTGGTGTGTTGCTCCGTTGTTGTGTGACCTTCGTTACGTGTTTGGCAAGTTCATTTTTAGCGCGCAAAGTTAACTCACAGCAGAGGCAGCCAAATAAACACTGTGTTTGTTCAAGTAGTTGCAAGTGACGCTGAGTGTATGTGGCGCCCACTTGCCCTACGCAGCGTGTGAGTGTATGTGTGTGTGTGTGTGTGTAAGTGAAGTGTGTATGCGTGTTTGTGGCACACGCGCCCCATTATATGCTTTATATGCTTTATTATATGGCAACACAAAAAACGCAAGCATAAACATGTGTAAGCCAACTCTCTCTGTATTTGTGTGTGTGTGTGTGTGTATGTGTATGTGTGTGTGTGGGGCAATGTTTGACAAAACTTATTGTATGGCACACTGAGAGTCGCTGCAGACATGTATGTATGTATGTATGGTTCATATACATACATATAAAAAAGCGACTGTCTTGGCGTGTTTCCTACCTAATTTGGCAACATTGCGAACTTCTTCATTTTTCATGCATGCTAATGTTGAATATTTTGACAGCTATAGCCATTCAAGGGAGTGTGTAACGGGTCGTATGCGCAATATTCGTATACTTGCAAGTCTCGAATTGCTCGCTCTTATGAGCACATTCTTATGGTGGCACTCGTAAATGAATAATTAATGATTTTTCCATACATTTTGAGCAGTTTATAAAATAGATTACATAATTTGGCGCCCAACGTGCGGGAGAGAGTGGGCGTGGAAGTCAATAATCTGTCGACGGGCTGACAATTTAATATGATTAAAGATAATGTTATTGCCGGATATAATCAACTACAAATAGACTTTAACCACTCACAATTGTTGAATCGTCTGAAAAATTAGAAATATATTTTATATTGCGTATACGCACTGTTGTGCATATCTGATCATTGAATAGTTTTGCTGCAAATTGAGAGTTTTGGGAGACTCTGTCGACTCTGTTAATGATGTCTGCTTTGCTCGAGTGGCCTTTGACACGGCTACAAAGCAAAGTTGGCTCGACTGTCAGCTGTCAGTTACTTGTCAGTTTCTTAAATGTTATGTGGAACTTTGTTTGCTGTTGGCGAAAGCTCTGCACTCGTCACTTTCATTATAAATGACCTTCATATGTTATGAGATGGTTTTTGCTGTCATCTGCCACGTGCCACATGCCACATGCTGCACCTGCAGCTGCACATGCCAAAGTGCAACTTTGATCCATTTCTAATCAAATTCAATAAAGCAACATTAGAATTGCGCATAAATTTGAGCTAAAATGTAAATCGAAATAGATGCATTGAAGGTCCTGCATAAATACATGAACAAGCCAAACAAATTCATGCATATGCAACGCGGCCTCAGCAATAGATAGGGAGAGACAGAGAGAGAGGAAGAAAGTAGGAAAGAGAGAGAGAGAGAGAGAGAAACACACATGATTCAAGTGGCTTAACATTGGCAGACGTGGTTAATTCGAGTTTTGCTGAAAGCTAAAAACAGTGGTGGGTCAAAGGGTAGAGTAGTGAAAAGGGGGAGGGGGACGGGAAGTAAAATGCTGTGAACCGTTTCATATATAGCTCATAAATATACAGCGACACCGCCACATTGCGCTGTGGTGCATATTTGTGTTCAAGTTTGATCAAACAAGATGCCGGGCGGGGCATAAACAAATGCATACACACACACACGCACACAGACATGCATATGCATGAGCTCAAGTCAGTGTGTGTGTGTGTGTGTAAAGTGAAAGTGTTGTGTTGTGTTGCGACAAATTCACAGTTGTCGCTGCTGACTAACAAGCGATGGATGCAACGAACCACAAGGCCGCTTTTGATTTGCATAATCTCGACTTAATGCTCTTCTTCTTCTTGTTGCTTTCGATGTCATTGTTGCTGTTATTGTTATTGTTGTCACTTTTCCTTTTCTTTTTCTTATGTTTTTTTTTGTAGAAAAACAAAACGATACTCTGAAAACAACAAGTACACGACAAAAATTCGAGACACACACACACACAGAGTCTCAAATGCAATTGAATTCGGCTGCCGTTCTTAAGCCTTGTGAGTTGCTGTGTCGAACTTCAGGACGAACGCTAACTCATGGCTTACAAGCAGCGACAGCAGCTGAGAACTTGGCCAACATCTCTTACACTCACACACACACACATTAAGAGCGTATCAATGACAACAACAACAACAGCAACGAGATTCACACGCAGCTGGCTTAAGAAAATGTCTATACAATTTGGCAGCAGCTGGAAAAGAACTGAACAAAGCTTATCAAACCGATTGAAAAACCAAAAGAGGCAGGCAGAAGGAGACAAGGGCGTGGCCAGCATTGAGCAAAGGGGGAGGCAAAACATTATTTTCTTTTAAGCATATTTTTGTAACAGCAAAATAACATCGTATTTTTATACAAGTCTTTGGGGATTTTCATAAACTGACTAACTGCGCTTCAATTAAACAATATACCACAAAGATTCAATTTCTACTGACCGTATATTTTATTACAGAAGAGTAATTCATTGTCTGTAATACAAAATTTATATTTTTTTAATGTAATCAACACAATACAAACATTTAGTAGTTCTAAAACAAATTATGGCTGCTTTTAAATGTCAAAATTATTGAATAAGAATTAGTTTGATTTTCCAATTCGACTGAGAACCATAAATTATATTTTAAATTAATTTATTCTAGCAAATATTAGAAAATTTTGGGCCAACGCCCATGGAATGAAAGGTAGAAAGAGAGATAGAGAGAGTGAGTAGGAGCCAAAAACAGCAATAAATAAAATAATAGAACTCAATCCTAAACTAATATTCCATAACACAAATTAATATATGTACATTGACTTTGAGCTTCTGAATGGAATCTTATAAAATTTTTAAACACGGTTGCCACTTTCATTATCCTATTCAGGTACTTTAGGGTATATTAGGGTGTTGTTTATTTCAAGTCGTTTATACAGTTTATTTCCATTTGATTGCCTTCGCAGACAGGGTATCTAAATGCCGTCTATTTCACGTTTAAGCTTGCACTAAAATTGCAGTAGCTTATCTGCAATTTGCCACAGTTTGGTCTCTGCTCAGCCCGCTGTCCTTTCGTCCTTCCGCCTTTTGGACTGAGCGTTGTGTTCTTTTGTTTGCCGTGTGCTTATGCTAAGCATATTGCTGCTCATTATCTCACAAGGATTAACATGTTATCCTTGGCACGCGCGGGCGCTTCCTGTTTTGTGCGGCTGCTTGTGCTCATTATTATTATTGTTGTTGTTGTTGTTGTTGCTATTGTTGTTGTTATTGTTGTCGCTTTTGTTGTTGTTGATTTTTGCATGTCGTTTGCTTTGGTTTTTCGCTGCACTCGACTTGCCTTTTTCATTTTCTTCTTTGTTTTAGCACTTTTTGGCAAGCCAACGCTGGCGACTAACAAGATGCAAGAAGAACTAGGGAAGAGGAAGGGATAGGGGAGGGGAAGGGAGGGGCCTGGAGGTGACGCGGGTTGCAGCATTCGCTGGGTGTGGGTTGGCAGATTTTGGGCGCGTTGGGAGCCAAACGCGTAATAAGAATTATTACCACATTTTTGCTTCCTTAAAGCTGCACAGCTCCGTCTCCGTCTCCATCTCCCTACGGGTATTTCCTCCTCCTCCTCCTCCTCTTCCTCTACGCTTATTCCAACTCCCAGAAATTCTCCTGGTTGACTGCTGGATTTGCGCGTTACCTTTGTCATGCTTATCCGAATATCGCTGCCCCTCGACCCCGTATCTCTGCCCCTTTCCCCGCCCCTATTCCTGATCTTTTCTCTGCCCCTTTCCCTGATCCTTTCTCTGCCCCTTTCCCTGATCCTTGTCCTGCCCCTTTCCCAGCCCCACCCACCAGCAGCTAGTTGCGAGTTTCGGCAGCGTTTCGTGGCATGTAAATTGCACGTCGCCTTGTTTGTGGCTATATTTTGTTGTAGCCGTTTTTAGCGTTTTAACATTTTTGCCGTTTTACGATGTCGGGGTTTTCTGGCTGGGTCGTGTCGCTCATACGCCGTGTTGCACACGTAGAGCGCTAAAAACGCCGGCCAAACAGAAAACAGAAAGCGAAAACACGAAACGCGAAATAAAGAAGTGAACACCGCAAACAGCTCACGGCTCCGCAAGGCGTTAGATTTGACCCCAAACAGTTGCCATACTCTATAGACTCCTCTCTCCCTCTCTCTCTCTCACTCTCTCTCATTCTCTCTCTCTCTCTCTCTCTCACCGTCTATATACATATATAAGAACTCGTAGTCTACAACATTTTTTTCCCCATTTGCTCTCGTTGCGTTTTGTGGATATATGTATTTGTTCGTGTTCTGTGTTTTTTTGTTGTTTTTGTTTTTAATTTTCTTGCTACGGGTTAAGCGGCCCTTGGCTTTTGGCTCAATGTATTTACCTTTGTCCCTCCCCCCGCTCCCCTGTTGTCCGCCCTGTCTCTTTGTTTTTTGACTTCGTTTTTGTTTAACAAAGAACGTTGCTGATACAATTGCAGCACAACAACAACAACAACAACGATGGGACTGAAACAAAGCAACAACAAAAATATTAACAACGCAAAAACAAAGAGGTAACAACTGGGCTAACGGTGAATATACAGGGAAGACAAACAAACAGAGCCAAAATAAAAAAAAATAAAAAAAGAAAAGAAACAAAGAAGTCAACACCCACACAAAGCGACGGATTGATTGAATTTCGAATTTTTAAGCATTTCGCCGCAGTCCAAAATTTCGTTAGCCAAATTGCAAAGGAAAGTGCACACAACCGAAAAATGCACAATAATAAAACAACAGCTATAGCAACGAGAGCGCATAAACAAATTAAGTATCAAAAAAAATATGAGACCAAATAAAAATTACCATTAATACTCAGCGGAAAAAACACAAAGGGAATATAACTTGAAAGGAAATGTGTTTTCACTGTTTCCAAGTATTTCAAAAATTACCAACTGCGAATGAAATATAACGCACTTTTTAATAGTCGATTTTATCTCGTTTGTCTCTATTATACACTCAATGTCTTTGTCTTCGATTATCCTCACTCATTCGATACAGACATTGTTAAAATGCGCTACATTTAATACCTGTAGTCTTTTGGGGAAATAACATAATAAATTATTATTATTATTATTATTTTAAATGAATTAGTTAGCTTATAGTCATTAATAATAATCAGGCCTGTTCCGGGTTTCACTTGTTTTTCACGAATATCAATCCGAAAGATTCTAAGTAAAATATTTATTCAATCATAAGTAGAAACATTTTTCAAAGGTTAAATCTACTTCCATCCGCAAAATCTTGCCGAAAGTGAAAACCGGCCTGATAATTTACCTCATTTGTACAATATTAGTCTTTAGATAAGAAAAACACTTCTGATAGTCAAACTTATATTTACAGTATTCTTTTCTTCTCTTTCTTTTTGCAGGCTGCTTAAACTTTAAAGGTAAGTGAATGAATGCTGGACAATGACAAACATATGAATGAATTTGTGTTTGTACGAGTGCTGAGATGAATGTCAGTCAAAAGTCAAATCCCAGGTCAATTGCATTCAACTGAACCATCAAAAGGGCCGTAGAACTTAGAGCGTCTCCGTAAGCCTTTTGCCTGATGTTGGCCCTGATGCTGGTGAAAGTCCAGACTATCATTTTACGTGGACTGAAGACTGAGGCACGCCCCCATTGTGGCAGCATTAAGTGCAGTCAGGCCAAAGAAGTTACAAAAGGAGAAAATGTGGCAGAAGCAGAAGAAAAGTGGCATGCCAGACAAGGAGAAAAAAAAAAACAAAAGGCATGTGCCGTAAAAAAAAAGAAGAGAAGAGAATAAGAGAAGTGTGAAGAGGACTTGTGCATATTGAATTACGCGACAAGTGCAAGCGAGTTTGAGGCTTTTTAAACTGTTTATGCTTCAGTGGGTGAGTGGCTCAGTGGCTCAGTGTGCAAGTGTGTAAGTGTGTAAGTGGGTGAATGGGTGAGTGGGTGACTGATGGCATGTGAATGTCTGAGTGTGACTAAGTAAGTGTATGAACGCCATTATTTTGTTATAACAATGGTAAAGTTTCGACCGCAGAACCCTCACCAGCTTCCAGATTTTTCCGACCACTTTCTATAGCTGCAGCAAACACTTAACACAATCAATACACACACACACACACACAGGAGGACTCTAAAAATGAGTGAAAGAAAATGAGTTAATGGAAATTCTTAGCAACTATTGTGATTTGACAGCTGCGTGTAAACTTGAGCACAAAGAACGCCCAGCAAAAGCTGTTAAAGTGTTGGCCAACCCTGCACAAAGACGGCCAAAACTGACAGTTTAAAGAAAATTGCAAAGGCAGCCGGCTGACATGAAGGGGGCGGGGGGAGTGGCAGACGTAAGTTCCAGTTACCATCTTCGTCCAGCTCCCTGCCATGTTATTTGCTTTTGTGTTTGCTATTTGAAAAGAGCTGAGAAGTAAAAAAAAGAGCGAAGAAAAAAAAGGAAATACAACTTCAACTTTACTTCAAAAATAATAAGTGGCAAAAGGAAGTGCTAAGATGCGTAGTTTGAGAGAGTCTCAGACAACTACGCACAGATTCACACACATTCCAAAACGATTCTACGAGTATGTGTGTGTGTGTGCTTTTCTGTCTGTGTGTCTGTGTGTTCAATAAAAACGCTTGAAATGTTGCGATAACTCCCAATTCACAAACGCATCATTATCCATTTCTATTCGTGAGCAATGACTGAGCTGAAGCTGCAGAAAGAAAGAGCGAAATAGTGATGAAACGGAGACGAAAATAAGAAGAGAAATATAGAGAAAGAAACAGAAATGAAGAGAGTAAAAGATAGAACACGAGGCTGGTTGTATTGCGATTTGGGATTGTTTTCGAATTTGACTCTGAAGACCTTTTGCTGCCAAGCAACATCATTCATTTATGCATTGCAGTTTTTAGAAGCATTGCCTCTACGACAATTTCCCAGCTGAAAGCTTTAATAGTTGCAAAAAAAGGAGGTTTAGGAAAATACCATCGATCATTCGATCAGGTTTCATCATGAAGACTATGTATATACACACCTATTAACACAATTGCACATTACAATTTTTAAAATTCAAATACATTTTAATACTTATATTGGATATTGACCGATGAGTCCTTTAAGTCTCAAAAAACGCGAATTTGTCGTCGATTTCTAGACAAGAATTTGCTAGCATCTTTTTTGTAAGAGAATGAATTTCCAGGCAAAGAGGCTGCCCAAAATGTTTTTTTTTTTTTTTTTTAAATGACGGAAAGTTTTAATTTTTTGCGTTTCATTCGAAAGAATTTAAAAACAAATGCTTGACAACTTTGATGGGGGAACCCCCCAAAATGTATGAATAACTTTTAATACATTCCTAAAGCCCCATTTACACGAGCACTTTTTCACCGACACTTTTTGTCACATTTTGTCAAAAAGCTGTCCGTGTGGCGTAACCACACAAAATTTCAAAGCGTCGGTAGAAACCTAACGCTCACCGAAGGAAGTAGAACGCGTTATATTCCATCGGTGAGCGATGGTGAGCGACAGGGACGGTTTTTTGTCAAAAAACCGACACTTTTTGTCAAAAAACCGTCCGTGTCGCTCACCATCGCTCACCGATGGAATATAACGTGTTCTACTTCCTTCGGTGAGCGTTAGGTTTCTACCGACGCTTTGAAATTTTGTGTGGTTACGCCACACGGACAGCTTTTTGACAAAATGTGACAGAAAGTGTCGGTGAAAAAGTGCTCGTCTAAATGGGGCTTAAGCCTTTTAAAATGAAGTCATTCCATTTGCCTGACAAATCATTGAATATATAGTATGATTCACATATTTATATTTTTATTCCATTCGTTTTTTGATATTTGTGAAGATTTAAATGAATTTTACGTGGCCTCTGCAGCTAACACTATATTTGAATACGCCTTGTTAGTTTTAGTTTTTAAGGGGAGGTTCTTTTAGATTTGGCCGAAAATCAAGCAAAACTTGAGAATGGTTTGTGGGAGAATGAAAATACGTACGAACTTCTGCTTTCGAACTTTGATTCGTTGTTTATTGACGATTAAAAAAAAAAAGTGATTTTTGAGAAATTCAAAATGGCGGCTTCAAAATGGCGGATCTCGTCGACCTCGACTCTCAAAATATCGCTCTGCTTCTTCAAGTGTGGGGCCTCTGGTAGTAAAGTGAAATGAAAAATGTATATAATTTATTAAAATAGATAAAATTTCCTATGGCTTATACCTAACTTCAATTAATTTTGGTTAATAAAAACCAATTTCATGGTCGTTTAAAAAAAAAAAATGAAATTTTTACACTTTTTTTTACTTTGATCTCGTTTAAAAATTATAAATAAACAAATTTTTATGCCAATTTTAGGTATAAGCCATACAAAAAAGTATATACTTTAAAACATTTTTTGAATGAAGGAAATCGGAACAATAGAACAAGACCTGTACTTGAAATTAGATTAGAAAACATGGTTTCGAGAAAAACGCGTTTAAAGTTTTTGGAAAGTGACAGCGGGTACGTAGCGCGCGTGACATGGGTACGTTTGACACGCCCTATCTCAAGAAATACGCGTCGTATTGAAAAATCACATATATTCTATATATATATAACTTTCATTTTATGTAAAAAAAAAAAATTCGATTTTTTCAAAAAAATCCAAAAGAACCTCCCCTTAAGCTTAACTATCAATGTTAATAAATAAATAAATTTTTTCTATAGTTCTAAGCATACCTGTTAAATTTCGATTAAAATAACTAATCAATTCAATTATTTTTAGAAATAATCGTAGTGACTACATAGCTGAAAAATTTGTGATTATTTAATGATTACGATTACAAAAAATCGAAAATTATCTAAAATTATTGCAATTAATCAAAAATAGTCAGAAATAATCTTTTTAAGTAGTTGGACTATTTTTTAATTTTTTTTTTTTATTATTTTTGATTATTTTAGTTTTTTAGATTCATTTCGACTATTTAGTGAAAATAAAATTTTTTTTAACAATACAGTTTATTATAAAAATGTTTATTCTTTCTTTAATAAAAACTCAGAAGATATTTGGCATAATTATAGAATTTTAATAAAAAGCATCCCTTGCGTTTAATACGCCGGTATTATAAATAGCCCTAGACGGCAATTAGTGTCGTTTGAAAAATTAGTTTTAGTGTTAGCAAATTATGTATAGTTAAAAAATAAAGAAGAAACATTTTTGTAATAAACTGTATTGTTCAAAATAATTTGATTTTCACTAAATAGTCCAAATGAATCTAAAAAAAACTAAAAAAATTAAAAATCATAAAAAATATTCAAAAATAATCAAACTAATTAAAAAGATTATTTTTGATAATTTCTGATTATTTTTGAATAATTATAATAATTTTAGATTATTTCTGATTTTTTGTAGTCGTAATCGTTAAATAATTGGGCAAAACCGAAAATAGTCGAAATTTAATCATTAGCTCAATTTTGTAAAGAAAAATAATCTTATTACTTATAACTAATTTAATTTAGTTTAGTTATTTTTGAAAGAAATGTCTTTCTGAGCTCGCTTATTTGTGTCGAATATTGTTTATATTATTTGTTCTTGCAGACGTGCTAAAATGTAAGTTGTTATATAAATAGCGTGGTTCCTTTGCGTGTGCAATCTTATGTAACAGAATAAGATTTCTGTAGTCAGTCCAAGTCTTAAAGCTCATGTCATTTAACTGTCGGGCAAAATTTGAAATGATTAATAATCATGACTTAACAGGTATGGTCCAAAGCCTTTTTATGAAAGATGTCAAATCCTACTTCTGGCACATCTATGCGATATTATTCAATTGGTTTTTGAAAAATGTTTTTGGCTACAGCGATTTTGATTTGAGTCCATAAGAAAGAGCCGAAAACTCTTATATGTAGTTAGCTCCAAGTTTTTCTTAATTTTTTTGCTGGCTCTTTCAGCCCAACAGTTTGCAATTTATGGCATATTGCGTCGATGCTTTATGAAGTTTTTTTGCAATTTCAACTATAGTTTTGCCGACTGCCTTAAATACTTATTAGCATCAGCCACGCCCACAGTTGGTGTGCTAAGTTTTCTGTATGCTTCATCATCTCCAGCCTCATTTCTCTAAGGGCTTTGGTCTTTGATTAATGATCGACGTCGCGGCGTCGCTGACGGTGCCATAAAGAAACAAGCTGGGAAAAACTATGAGAAAATATAAGTAGTTTTTCCAGTCAGCCAACCACAACGCATCGCATCGAGTTGAGATGAGTTGAGTAGAGTTGAGTTGAGTTGTGTTAAGCTATTTGGTGGCATTGCAATTTTCATGACATCTTGTCACCCCACTCAATTAAGCGGGGCGCGAAATAAATTTATCTAAATTATCGGCATTATCTGCGGCGCGTTATTAAAATCTAACGCAGACATTTCCCTCTTCCCTCCACTTCTAGCCATCTTCATCTTCGGTCCAATCTCTGGCTGTCTTCGGTTTGTCTTCCATCTTCATTGCCATTTTCGTCCTCATTCTCTTTCTTTCGTGTCATCGCCATCTTTTCGTTGTGGGCTTTTGCTTTTTAACGAGAAATTATGGTGGCATTGTTATTGTTATTGGTGTTGTTCTTGTCGTTGCCGCGATGCCATCAAAAGCGAACTGCAAACTGCGAACAGGGAAATGGACAAAGGGAGAAGGAAAACAGAAAGGGAAGAGCAGCTACATAAGTACGAAGTACAAAAAGGCAAGGAAAATGCGCGTCTTTTATGACTTCCGTTTGTCTAAAATGGCGCTGTGGGGCCAACGGGGTCGCAGCTGCGACTGCAGCTCAACATTTTGACTCCATGCTCGAGTGCGTCGCCTGCCATTGTTCCTTGCTCCTTGTTCCTTTTCCAGCCAACACGCACCGCACCACCAGTAACTGCAGATCTATTCCCACTCTACCATGGGATAAAAGACCGATATTTTGGCATCATGTTAATTTTTTAGGTTGTATAGCATCTAATTTTTAATTTCAGCACATTTCCAGGTGTGCATTTATGCTAACAAATCGGATTTACCCCAGTCTAACTTTTGTCTAATTAGAAAACACACAAATTTTTAGCTATCTAGCTCTATATGTAAAGTTCAAAAGTTATACCAAGAGTCGGGAAAAAAGAGCGCTGAAGACAAGGCTAAATTGAAAAACGAAAAATATTTACATTCGATTTTAGCACTATTTAAGTTCATAGGAAGTTTCAAGTCTCTAGATTTGTATTTATTGTCTGATGGGAAGAGGAAGGTAAATGCGAGGTGAAATTCAAAAATAAAAATTGTACCTAACTTTAATTAAGGCTTACGATCAATTTTAAATCTTTAGCTTTGTATTTAGAGTTTTGGCAAAATAATTGGTCTTTTTACCATAGTGCACTCCCCACTCCCTTCCCCGTTGAGTTTTGTTTGGCAAAATAAAACTAACAAACAAAATTGTAATGAAAAGCACAATAAACTGTCAGTTTAAATATGAAAGACTCAGTGACTTTGCTCGAGTCAGTCCCTTGAGTCGATGCTCCAGCTCCAGCTCCAGCTCCAGTTCCAAGTGCTCACCAGCGACCCGGGCAGCGCCCGACTGAGGCAAAGACAGTGCCACTTCATTGTCGTGCCACGGACATCTTTAAACAGCAGCGTCAAGTGGCATGCATTGAAAGAGCAGCATCTGGCAGCTGGCAACTGGTAACTGGTAACTGGCAAACTGAGGCCAAGCCCACGCTGCGTATACGTAATGCAATGTGGCAGTGTCTTTATAGTTTCTATCTCTCTCTCTCTCTCTCTCTCTCTACCTCTCTCTGTCTATATGTGTGTCTTTGCTTGTCGCTACTTAGCGCAATCTAGTCTCCTTGTCCCAGCGGCCGCCTACAACTTGACTGCATGGCACAGCAGGAGCAGCAGGAACAGCAGGAGCACAAGGCAAACGACAGGACTAACAAAGTTCGAATCGTTTGAGGGTCACTCGAAAAGTGTTCAGAGCATCGCAGTGCGTGAATTGAACCGAAAGTCGATCCAAATCAAAGTATCGATGGCAATATTGGGGTCTGTTTAATTATGACAATTAAAAATAATTGCAACAATTGCAGTCTATTTATAAGTTTATGCAGCTATTAAGTTTATAATTGTTTTTAAAGCTGAACAAAAGCTGATGAATGTTCTTTACTGTGTAAGTAATAATTATTAAAAATTTATTGTATTATAATTATTTCATAACAGCTAAAATAAAAGTTCAAAACATATTAATTAATTGAGTTGCTTTAAAGCATATCTTAGAAGTTTTCAATGCGATGGATTAGAACAAGAAATGCCAAGCTTTTCGGTCCTTAAACACATTAATTGTAAGAAATGGTTTGATTTAAATAAGCCAAGTTAAAGTTTCAGTACTGGCAACAACTTTGCTGATTGTTAGCTTTTTAAAATGACCGCTGCCCAAACTTCCTTATACATATACAGACCGGATCAGGGTCATCGGGGGACAGAGGGCAGCGGGCAGCGGGCAATGGGAAGTGGGCAACTCTGTTCTAGACGTTTACGCCGCCGCGCCACGCCGCCGCCGATTTTTGGTCTTTTTGACGCGCCGCGGCCGAATCACGGAAAAATCGGCGTGGCGGCGGCGGCGGCGGCGTCCGGCGTCATAGCTTTTAACACAATTTTATAAAGCAGAAAACAAAAAAATTTTGAAATATTTTTTTTTTTAAATCATTTAATTTTTTTATAAAATTTCAAATGTAAAATCAAGTCAGTGAAAAATGACTGTGAATTGATTTTAAGTAACTTTTTTTTTTTTTTAAATTATAAAAAATGTTCAGTGGTTTTTTTTTTAATTTAAAAAGGAAAATTTTATTTAATAACTGTATACGCCGCCGCCGCTGACAAATTCGACGGCTTAGCCGCCGCCGCCGCCGCCGGTCCTCTCTGCCGGCTTAGCCGCCGCCGCCGGCTATTTCTGGCCTCTACGCCGCCGCCGAAGCTAACACAATCGGCGTAAACCTCTACTCTGTTCCTATCGCGATGTGCAATAAAAATAAGTTAAAATACTTTAGGTATAATAACAATAACAATCGGAGTAATACAAAGGATGCAGGATGTGCACGGTATGCTGCGGCTTTTTCCAATGGGCGTGGCAAAAGCGGGCAGTTGAATCGAAATAATTAAATAGCAGCAACAACAACCACTATGGAATTTCTTGAAATTGAAAAAATATCCATAATTATAAAAAGTAATGGGATAAAAACTTTTTTGTGGGTAAATGCAATGTGGCAACATTTTGCAGTTCTGCTGCACAAAAAATAAGAGAGAACTGCATCGCAGCTTAAGTCAAGGTAAGAGCATTAAAGTATTGTCATCTTCGTCATTCAATTGTTTTTAATGAGTTATGGACGTTAGTTGGACTTTACTACTGTCATCAGTTAATTCAAACTCAACCTTTAAATGCGTTATCCCAGTATTCCCACTATTATTTGATTAAAATTAAAATTAAATTAAATTTTTATTTAAATTTCGCGGCTATCTTAAATATGTGACGGCTTAATTTCGATTATAGAATAGAATAGATTAAATTAGAATAGAATAGAAAAGAATAGAAAATAATGGAATAGGATAGAATAGGTTAGATACATAAACTTTTAAACTTATTATTTATTTATAATATATTATTTTAGCCTAGAAATAATTCTAAATTACAATGTGGCTTAAAGCCAGAGCAGTGGAGGCCTTAAGGCTGACTTTTTCATTTAATATCTATAGATTACATTAAGAGATCCCATATCTTAAAATTACTTTCGAAAGGCATTTTATTTATTTATTTTTCATCGAAACTATAAAAAATCTTTGCCTACAAATTTAACTGACAACAATTATCTTTGCATGTTTTCTTAACCGCAATTTTTTTCGTCTATAAATGTTTCCCCAATCAAGTTTTGTAAAGTAAATCAGGGCTGCCACAGAAATCGCAGCGTTTTCAATAACATGGCTGCTAAGAGTTGACACCTTTTTAGATTAAATTATCCAGGGGTTTGGTTAGCAACTTTTTTAGGTTTGTTATTGCAGAACAATATGATTTTAATTTTTTTCCGTTTTAATTTAAATAATTTAATGTATTTAAATAATAATTGATTTTATTCAGATGAAAAAAAATTGAAAAGGAATTGGCGCGAGAAAATAAAAAATACTCTACAACTCTTGCAATTTTCCGCCATTAGTCTGGCAACTCCTCGTAACACTTTCACAATTTGCACAATAAATAAAAGGTTTTTTTCGGTAAAACTTGATTTACCTCAAAAGACCCATTTTTTTAATGCTTAATTTAAAGAAAACTGAAGTGGTTCCATATATTTTTGTTTAAAACCTTGTTTCAAATTCTGACATAAAATGTGGCATCGCTGACCCTGACTTCGAAAATCTAAATCGGACTAAGTGGCAGCATCGGACGCCAGCTATTTCGTTCCGCAAAAAATTATTTTGCGTATTGACCTGTGGCACAGCGGTATAAAATTAAAGCAAAATTTTTATGGAACAACTTCAGTTTTCTTTAAATTAAGCAATAAAAAAATCTCTTTTGAGTTTTACCAAAGAAAAATCATTAAATTATTGTGCAATTTGTGAAAACATTTGTCACGATGTGTTGACAGACTAATGGCAGACAGTTGCTAGAGTTGTCGAGAAATATTTATTTTCTCGCGCCAATTACTTTTAAATTTTTTTTAGCTAAATAAAAACAGCTGTTATATAAAAAGTTTAAATTATATAAATTAAAACGGAAAAAAATTAAAATCTTATTGTTCTGCAATAACAAACCTAAAAAAGTGGCTAAACAAACCCATGGATAATTTAATCTTATAAGGTGTCAACCCTTATTCTAGTTGGAAAAGGTTATTGAAAACGCAAAACGCTAAATCGCTGCGATTTCTGTGGCACCCCCGAATATCTAGTCAATAGCTCCATGTCCTTTTTGCCTTTGGCGGACACAAGTGAAACAAGTTTGTTGCTTATGTCCTGCTGCTGTTGCAGTTTTTAGTGTATGAATTAAAATGTTTGTGAGTTTTAGTGGTTTTGCTTGTTGCCAGCGACAATGTTGCCCAGAATAAATTACGAAATATATCAACAGAAAACAACAGCGGAGTATGTGTATGTGTATGAGTGTGTGGCTGTGGGTGTTTGTGTGAGTGCGTGTGTGTGGGAAAGCCATAAATCTGAACGCCTCAGTCTTGGCTCATTTGCAGCAGTAAATGTTCGAAAACCAACAGCAATTAAAAATGGCAAATGCCGAAGCACATAAAAGCGATGCCAAGACAACTTTGCCATGGTTTCTTCTTATGCTCTGTACTCATAAGAGATTGGTTGATTGGTGACACACACACACACACTTACACACGCATAGATCTATACTCGACTCTCGAGGCATTTTGGCAACTCTGTTGCTCAGTTACCAGTCGTAAAGTGAGATAAACTTGTGAGGGATAATGACATAATGCACGTTTCTGGATGCAGGACAGCAACTAGAATGCAACTAAAAGCAACAGTTAGATTACTTTGTGCGCTTGGACGCTGTTAAATTTGTGTTTATTTTTACAGCCAATATTAAAAACATTTGCCACAAAATATGTTTGTAGAACTATATTTGATGGAGTTGTATTTACACAACACATTGATGGTTTCTATGCTTAAACTGGTTGACAGTTGAAATGACTGACGAGTCGTATACGTAATATTTCTGCAGTTGCTAAGCGATTTCCTTTCCTCTTCTCCTTTTGCTTCTCTAACTAAAATCAAATTGCACTAATTTACTTTTAAATAGCCACATTACAACACTGTGCAATTGCATATAAAATTCATGCAATGCTCTGGTCAGAAAAGAGGAATCAGTGCAAAATGTTTCCATGTTTCTTTGCCTCTTTTCTTCTCTCCTCCCTTTCTCTTTTCCGCCCACATTTAGCTCTAGTTAAATGAGACGAGCGCTAACCGCAGCAAAGCGATTAAAATTCAACACAACAATATACTCAATTTATGAGCAACATAACTTTGAGACTCAATAAAAGGGGACATGGCTTTGGGTGGCGTTGACTGTTGCCATTGGCCTTTCTCCCTGCCACGCCCCTCTCTGAGGGCCGCCCAGCATTCCGAGAAGTGTTATAAAACCAAATGATTCTATTAAAATGAGATTTGTGCCATTCATGCGTAAATCAATCTGCTTTCATGTTGTTTCTGTCGTTGTCGTTGTTGTTGTTCTTCTCGTTGTCCTTCTCGTTGTTATCGTTGTGTTGGCCATAGGCCTGCTTTCTCTCTCTCAGCCCCTTAAATCATAAATTATTTTTGCCTACCTTGTTGCCAAACAAAATTTGTTGAAAGCAACAATAAAATATTCATTGCTTGTTTATTGAATGTAATTTAACAACAGTTAACCCGCTCAAACGCATCCCACTGCCGACAATCGAGCCGTGGCCAATCACAGTAAAATGCCAAAGGAAGAGACTCCTTTCCCTCCTTTCCCCCTTCCCCATCTCTTCACTCTATCAGCTCTCAGCGGGATTGGGATCTACATAATGGTGGCCGGCGACTTGCCCCAGAGTTGCCACCTAAGGGATCTATTACGTGGTATTTAATCAGATTTTTTACGACCGACCGACAATAAAAATGTAAATAGACACGAAAGGATTGCCATTGCCATTGCCTTTGCCTGCCAATTTTTTATTCATCTGCTGGGTACTTTATCGGTTGGCTGAGAGTAGACCTGGACCTCCAAGTTGAAGACAGGACACAGACACAGGCACAGACCATTGGCCAGTAGGAGTTTTCTGGTACGTTTAACGCCGTTGCCCTTAAGCGCTTCATTTTCCGCTGGTTCCACTTTTATGGCATATGCTCATAAAACATATTGTTATATGAATGCTAAAGGGCCAGCCAAAGCATACAGAGACGTTTAAGTGAATATCTGTGTCGATAAACACAATCAGTCGAAAGTTGTTTTTATTTATTTTTCTCAAATATGGGCAAATTTCAATCTTTCCAAAGACAAAGTTAGAACCTTTGAGCTGACATTATCCTCTTCTATCCTCCTGTCTTCTTCCGTTCCCACTCCCACTTTTATTTCTCCTCATCGTAGAGCTGAGAATTTGGAGAAACTGTCACTTGTCTGGCTGCCAGTTCAACTTGACAAATAATTAATTTCAGCAGAAAGAGCAGCAAAAAATTACTCTTACTTTATTGGCTGGTGGCGTATGAAATCTGTCAGGGCCAGCAGGGAGCTATATGAATTCCACCTTTCAGTTTGCATATTGTCAAACATAATTAATTAATTTCAAGCCAAACTCTTTGTTAACATTACACAGAGCGAAAGTTTTGCCATTTTCCCATTTGCCACCGCCCACGACCTGCCCATAAATATTGACACAATTAACACATTTTGAGCATTATTTATGACATTTCAATCAACTTCAAATGCCAATTGCTCGACTTATTTTGGCTATTTATTTACAAGATATCTAGTTGCCAGTATTTATTATCCAATTAAATTAAAGCCTAGCTCATAAATTTGAGCTCAATTTCATGTTTAATTTTTCGATGTTTAAGTTCAAACTAGACAATGACAATCAATCTAGATTTCCATTTACATTTAAGTGAAACAGTACATGATTAATTTAGGATATTGTTATTGATTGACCATTGACATCTCACTTTATTTGAAAGAATTGTGTTAAAAAAGATGAACAATATTTTCAGATAATTTCTATGACGGCAATTAAATTGTCTATTATTATAAGGATATTTTGCTTAGTTTGATTTAGATATCTTCAAAAAACAAAATCTTCTTTATCATAAGAATATAATTAGTATTCCTAAACTTAATTAAGATTTCTGAAAAGAAAATTATTTTCCATAAAAATACATAATATTATTATGTGTCAGCTATATAGCTATTCGACTTTAATAAGTTTTTTACGAAAATTTGTGTGATATCAATAATAAAGGTTTGCTTCTTATAATTGATATAGTATCAAAAAACAATACATCAACGTGTAGGCCAAACGTTAAAAGATAGAAAGCTGAAATTTTCACACAACAAAGCTGTAAGTGATATCCCAACCAAATTTTGCAGATTGTATATTTGGGACTGTTTTATGCATCCTGAGTTAATCACTGCGGACGGCAGTCCGCGCTAGTGACGAAAGCAGCACGAAGGGTGCGAAGGCGACTAGCATATATACACAGGAGGAAGAATGGAAAATTTGCTATGACTGTCCGATCAGGTCGAGCTATATACCGATCGAAAGGTATCAACTTAACTTACAAATGTGCATACTAAGACTTTTGAAAACTCACCTGGTTCGTGAGATAAACAGGTGTAAGTGGAAGGGGCAAAATTTAAATGATTGGAGCTAGTGGGGCCGTTGGAGCCTTTTGGTCAACATTTTTAATTTTTTAATATTTCTCATAAAAATACGCTTCGAATGACACCTCAATCATCAAAATCCGACTACTGGCTCAAAAGATAAATTATTTTGAAATTTTTGGTGCCCTTCTCAAAACGAGATGAAAAGTCAGTCTGTCTGTTTGTTTGTTTGTTTGTCTGTTTGTTTGTTTGTTTGTTTGTTTGTATAGATCAAATCGTTGTTTTAGCTTAAAAGTTTGAATGAGGACTTGTTCCCGCTCAAAAATCTAGAAACGTTTGTTCTACGACTTTTTCGAAAAATCGCTAGTTTAGCGGGAAATCGCTAAAAACCGCTAAAATTTTTAAACCCTCATAGCATCCAAACGATAGAAGCTATAGATGCGATCTATATATCGTTGCAAAGGTATTTTGAAGGGCTCTTAGGTATACCTTCAAAGTTTTTCTTTTAAGTAAAAAGGTAAACGGCTACAAGTGAAACAAGGTATTTTTTTACACATTTTGGCGATTTAAGAAAAATCTACACATGAGATCACTTTAAAATATGTTATATGTTATAGGCAATTTGATTCCGCGTTTTTTGACATATAACACGTATCTGTCAAAATTCGTTTGGACAAGATATTACCTATTAACTGAGTATACCTTTTACCTTTACACTACTGCATGTACATATGCAGTATGTACACTGCTTGCAGCGTAATGCGGAAATAAACTGCTTGCAAGTGGTGAATTCTTTTTGCGGCAGATAAATCATTTTATAATCAAAAATATAAAATCGTTTGTTCTACTTTTTCGAAAAATCGCTAGTTTAGCGGGAAATCGCTAAAAACCGCTAAAATTTAAGCCCCCATAGCATCCACAAATGATAGAAGCTACAGATGCGATCTATATGTATTTCGGTATTTCGAAGAGCTCTTAGACATACCTTAAAAGTTTTTTTTTAATTATAAGGGTAAACAGTTACAGGTTAAATAAGGTATTTTTTCCCACATTTTGACAATTTAAGAAAAATCTACACAACAAATCACATCAAATATTGCAATTTTAAAATTTCTGATGTCTTATTCAAAAATTTCTGATATCCCATAAAAAAACCTCTTTACGAGGTAAAAGTCTAGTGACGAAAACATTTTCATGCCCCAAAATTTCTGATATCCAATTTTGTGACGAATAATATTATATTAAGTTTTACACATAAATTATTTTAAACAAAATTTTTGCATTCGGCACTGCGCAAAACAGTGAGTTTTATTTAGTATTAGAATTGAAACATTTTAGCGCAATGTGCCGGGTGCCAAAATTTTGTTTAAAATAATTTATGTGTAAAACTTAATATAATATTATTCGTCACAAAATTGGATATCAGAAATTTTGGGGCACATGAAAATGTTTTCGTCACTAGACTTTTACCTCGTAAAGAGGTTTTTTTATGGGATTTGGTCCAATTTGGATTACTATATCATATAGCTGTCATAGGAACAATCGAATGAAAATAAACTTTAGTATGAAAACTTTGTTGTTGTATGAGATATCCTTACAAAACTCACATATTGACTCTTCTTGCTAAATCTGGACTCTTTCGCCAAATTCAGCTTTTTACCGCCAAATCTGGATAATACATTATGCACTCAGATTGTTGTTCTTGAAATGGTATGACACACTGCCCTTTAATTTATTCAGCAAATTATCAATTCAGATTCAATATATTTTCAGAAGAATTCATTGAATTCTGAGAATTCCGAGCTCTGTAAATTTAACGCAGAAATTCAAACATTTCATCAACGGTCTCAGATTTTCTCGATTTGATTTATCGAGTTTAGAATAATTTAATTTACAATCTAATAAATGGGATTTTAATAAGGAATTAACTTGTTATTAATTGTTTCGGTCTCAAGATTGTGCTGTAGAGTTGGACTCGTCCTCACTCAATTCCGCCAGAGTGGTTTCAACAACTCGATCTCCTGTCTCGATTGCCTTTGGGTTCATCTACTCGCCGTTGCCGATGTCCTGGTGCTTTCACATACTACCAAAAAAACATTAAGCAGCGTGTCTAACTGTACAGACACTCTGATTAGCCAGGCGTCCATGTGTGTGTTTCTCTCTCTCTCTCTCTCTCTCTCTCTCGCTCTCGCTTTTATTTTGTTTCTCCGTCATCTCGTTTTATTGCTTAATGTGTGTGCATCTCTTTTTGTGAAATGCCGAGAGAAAAAGTAAAGTACAAAATAATACGATACATAAATATAACAGTAACGTTTCGTGTGCTACATTTCGTTGTCCTGTAGCCTTGTTTTCACTTTGATTGCTACGTGTAGCCGCATCCCCTGTCCCCGCTGCCCCCTGGGCTGCCCCGGATCGAGCCAAGGAGCATGGCATGCAGGCAAATTGGATTTTCATGCATACTTGGTCACACGCGCGCTCCAGCGCCCCAAAAAGCCAGCCAGCAATGCTCGTTGTAGAAACATGACCAGGACAGAGCAGAACAGAACAGAACAGAACAGAACCAGCCAAGAGCAGTCTCTTCAGCCAGCTCAGTCATGGCCAAAGTCAGCGCCAACTCTTCTCGCCTCGTGCTAAACGTTGTTATCTGCCTTATTCCCCATCTGTCTCCTGTCCGTCCTACTGTCTTCTGTCCTCTGTCCTCTGTCCTTTGCCTTGTGTTTTATTTCCTCGTTCTGTTCGTTCGATTCCTTGTCGTTGTCGTTGTTGCCGCCTTGGCATAAATTTATTATAAAATAATTTGCATAATTCGTTATTACTCAGCATAAACAAAGTGAAATTAAGACGATTTCTTTTATGCCCCCATCCTTGTTCATGCCATTGTCTTTGGGCTCTCTTTTAGCATTTGTTTTCGCATTCGCATTCGTATTGTCTGTCTGTCTGTCTGTCTGTCTGTGCCCTGTGTCGTTGTGTTCTCTCTTTGTATCTGTGTTTCTTTGTATCTTTGTATCTGCTTATTTTGTCAATGTCATTTGCCTAAGCACGCCAGTCAAAGACTCACTCAACTCTCGGCCCTGCCAGTCATTTGGTTTGTCATTTGTTTGCAAGTGTGCACAACATTTCAACATTCCACCTTCCCTCACCTCAGCTCATCTCACCTCGTATTGGCTCACCCAGGTGTACACAGCTTTGCTCATTTCGGGATTTTCATTCGCCATCTTCATTCCCCCGACCTTGATTTAGTGGACAGCCTAAGCTATTTGCCTGAGCTTGCTTAATATTTATGATCAACCCTATTGCAAATCTATTTCCAACGCGTTGAACACAATCCGAAAAACAAACATCTGTTCAAAGACGGGCTTTCAACTACTCCGAATACGATAATCAGCTAAATTTCATAGTAGGTGAGTGTTAGTGAATAGGGGCTTAAGCTAGTAATTCGATTAACCATCGATATTTATTTACAAGATTAACTAGCAAGAGTTTTCCAAAAAGACTGTGGGGGTTTCATAATCAGCTAAAATCCACAGCACCTGAGTGATAACATAAAAACAAATTAACAGTGGCTTGAACTAGTAACTCAATTGCAATTCGATTGATAGATCTATCGACAGATTAATGTCAGAAAAACAGAACGCGACATTTGTGCGTCTTTAAATAAAAAAAAAGATTACAAAAGTTTACATTTTCAAAAATGTTTTTCGACGTGCTTAATGCATTTTATCAACACTATTTTTATTATAAAAGACAAGACTTGTCGTTTTTAAATTATTTATAGAAAACAATGCATCGCGAACGCCACGAAAAATGGAAGTCACGTTTGACTTCATCTTGACAAATGCGAAAGTCCGCGAAATGTGGCGAGTAATTCGGAAGAAAATACTGTTAAACTATAATAAAATAATGTAGTTTCCATTTTAGAAATAATTTTGATATGTTACTATAATTTTCTTTATTTTACAAGTTTTTTTACGTGACAAGATTTCCACCTAGTTTGTTCCAAGAATTTAATCATCAAATTTTATTCGATATATCGAAAACAGCTTCAAAGACGTGTATTTAATTAAACTTTCAATATATTTATATGTATTAAAATGGCTTATGCTACAATCTTACTATCTTTCTAAGTGTAATCGATAGAATACAAACGGTCCATTTTGGGAGTCAATTTTTAAGAAAATGGGCAAAAATGTGGAAAAAGTGAATTTATTCCAATAACTTGAATAAATTTTTGGAAGAAAATTTCACAAGATGTGAGTTTTTGATCAATTTTACGTTTTTGGGCGACCTTTATCTGGAAATTCCCATATCGGAAATGTGTTCATATCGCTCAATGTACATAGGTTTTCTAGCAAAAGTTGAACACACTTTGACCTAATCTAGATTGCAAGACACTAATCAGTTTACAATCGACTTACACACTCACACACACATTCAGACACACAACTCACACTCACACACACACACACTGTGGTAGGCTGGTCAACGATTTGTAGCTTTTGAACTGAAACTTAGTTTACTTTTCAATTTGATTGGGTCGTCTAAGCAAATAACGAAGGTAGCTCACAGGCATAAACAAATGGTTGAACTTACAGCTGCAATACAAGTCAACTTATACACACATATGGACACACATATGTGCAAATACATATATCTAGTTAGGATGATGTGTACCAGTGTGTGTGTGTGTGTGTCCTGCGTCCACTTTCATGGCAAGCTTTATTTATTATGCCAGTAAGTAAATGTTATTCCCGTTAACTTGTACAAATATAACCGACATACACACACACACATCATGCACACTCGCACACACATACAGATATACACAAATACACAGACAAGCGTAAAGAGAGACCCGAGCACTTGTGCCCATCAGCTAAAGTGAGTGGGCGTTGTTGCTACTGCTGCTGCTGATTTTCTTCCCTCTCTTTTTATTCTCTCCCTCTCTCTCTCACTCACTCACTCTCTCTATATCAATGTTATCTGTACAGTGAACAGACGTACTATATATTATCTTATTTATTGCCTGAAGCTTACCTTTGCACTTGAGTCTTGGATAAGAAAAAACACACACTACGAGAGAAAGAGAAAGAGACAGCAAACGAGAGAGAATAAAGAGACTACTTGTATCTTTTCAAGTTCAATGTGCCTTGAGTGCCATAAAACTGCTCTTTAATCAGCGTTTGAGAGCCAAAATTGAAGAACTAACTCAAGTATTTTGATATTGTTCAAATTTCTAAGGCTTTTTTTGGATTAAAAAGCAAAACCAGTTTCTAGCTGAGTCTTAGAGAATACTTTCTGTACTGTACAACCGACATCGAATATAGCTTTTAAGCCGATGCTCAGCAAAAACTTAAATTAAGCCCAAATCAGAAATCGACATATATAGTTTAAAGTTAGTGAGAGGATAGTATTGAATTAGATCAGATTTTAATGAATTAGAAAAAGTAATTTAAATAGAAATAAGTTAAAGAGTATTAGGAGTAATTACGTAATAAAGATTTCCCTTAGAATCAAAGGAATCGATATTGAAGCCCAGCATAAGTAATGTTTCAACTAGAGATGGGCGCGGGTCTCATATTTCAGGCCCGGCCCGACCCGAGCCCGAAATTCCCGATGGAAAAAAGGCCCAAGCCCGCCCGATACTTTTGTTATAAAGCCCGAAACCCGCCCAGCCCGCCCGAAAAATTAAAAAAAAACAAATTTATTTAAAAATAAAATCTTTTACAAAGTGGAACTTAGCAAGCCTAGTTATTTTTTCGCCCAAAACATTTCCAGATGTGGAAAATACCCTTTCACTACTGGCAGATTCAAATGAGCGCGTCGTACCAATAATTGAACTAGCTTATTTAGTCATTCGTGAGCTTAATCTTTCAAAAATGCAATAGATTTTAGTGTGCTCCGGGCTTTCGGGCTTTGAAGTTAGTCCCGAGCCCGGCCCGGCCCGACCCGAAAGGAGATTTTTCGGCCCGAACCCGACAATTTTGTAAAAGGCCCATGGGTCCCGAGGTTCGACCCGACCCGTGCCCATCTCTAGTTTCAACTATCATTAGTTTAACTTTTCAAACCTACATAAAGGCAACAACTCTCATTATTTTTTTAATATTGTACTGCCATTACTGTTAACTCAGCTGGATTTTGAAACTATGCAACATTTCATTGGCAACACCCCAAAAAGAGCTGCCCATTTCATAATTTGTGGTCCACAAATTTCTGACAAGTTTTAAGCCCTATGTAAAAGTATGGTATTAAGTGAACTGTAGCTAAAAAATTAGTTTCTTAAAAGCCCTGAAAACTTAACTGAATTAAACATAATAATAATTATAAAAAAGATTAAAAAAATAAAATAGTAAAATAAAAAAGAAATAAATAAATAAATAAATAAAAATTAATTAATAATAAAAAAAAAATAATAATAATAATAAAAGTAATAATATATTTTTATAATTTATCACAATAGATTATTTTAATTATAAAAATTGTAACTAAAATTAAAATTAATTTTAAAACTTAAAACTAAAGCAAAATTGATGTATGACAATTTATCTTTTATTCGTTATATTTTTTAGCTGTGAATTGTTTAATCTTAATAATATTTGAAAATCTATGTTTTGAATTAGTGCTTTAAATAATAAGCGATAGCTTGTAGCACTTGGCATCGAAATAAAGAAAATTAAATATTAAATTTATAAAAAATAAACAATTTTTGTTATATGAAAGTGATTCAACGCTCAAATTAAATTCTTGCGCTCAGACTCCATTTGAACGGATTCACAAACCGAAGCAGAATCTTGCTTTTTAGTTTAAGCTGAAACCTGAGGAGCGATGTTTCCTTTCATTAGCCAACTTAAAATATATATTATCACTTGCCATACCGAATTGTCAGCAACATTGAAGCGAGCTTGTTTAACTAGTTGACCAACACTTTCATGCCAATCCGATAAACACTAGATGCAAATTCCCACACATACACGCATATACACCCACTGTCTGTATTTACTGAGTTGCTCAAATGTTTTTCACTTATTTATGACTGTAAAATTTCTGTAGCCAAAAATGTACCGAGTATGTACAATATTTTTGGCATTCATTTCATTTCGTTGTTCGTTGCGTTGTTTTGTGTGTGTTTTGGCCTTATTTAATTACACATAATTTGCTGCTGCTGGTGTCTGTCTGCGTGTGCGTTTGTTCGTGTGTGTAGCTATGTGCGTGTAGCATAAATATGCCAACAATTTTGTAGCATACTTTTTGGGAGCGACATGAGCAGCCCGACTTGACTCTTTGGACATGGCTTTAGCTATTTGTCTGTCTGTCTCTCTGTCTGTCTGTCTGTCTGAGCGGTAGAGCATGCAAAATTAGCTAACACACTTATATACACGCACACCGGCACACACATGGGCACACACACGCACACACACACTCACACATGCCTGAGTGCGCTCATTAGGCACAATGTTGTTACTTTCATGGTGCTTGCCTTGTCCCGACTTTGACAGTCGTCGCTTCCGCCTGTTTTGACTTACACTTTCCACTCAAAAATGCTCATATTTAGAGAGACGCTCACACACACACGCACACACACACACACATGTGTGTACTTTTATGTGTGTATTTATGGCTGCTTTATGTTGTCGACTGTCGGTTGTTTTTCGGCTGCTTTCATTTTTGTTTCGAGCACGCAATGTTTTTGCATACTTTTGCCGCACAGTGCCTAAAATTTTCGACGCTTGGTCCTTGTCTTTATTAAAAGTTGTGAAAAGTTTCCACGCCCACACACACACATTCCGCAACTGCAAACAAGCAGAAAACAACACACAGAAAACAGAACAGAACAGACAGAGAGACGATGAGACAATCTAACCATTAATGTTTATTCTCTTTTTTTTTTTTTTATTTCACTTCTACTCGTATTTGATTCTCTGTTGTTTGTTTTGCCTTGGTTTCGGCCAACAGTTCCCTCTACCTCTTAAGATACGTGTGTGTGTGTGTGTTTGTGTGTGTTGGACTCCGGCTGAACAGTCTTGTGTGCTGACTTCCATTTTGGCCATTGCCGCCGGCCATTGTCCTTGCACGCTTCCCATTCACGGCACAGCATTTGACCCTCGGCCTTGTCTTTCAACTTGACTTTCTGCAAGTGTAACTTGCAGGCCTCCAATTGCTACATCTACACGGGCAACAGTGGCAACAGTGGGAAGTACACTGAAGAAGACAATTCGCGAATCCGGGCTAAAATCAATTCGATGCGGTAAGTTCGGCAACTTCAGATTTTCTTAAGCCCAATACGAAGGACTTGATTCAAGTACTAATTTTCAATTCCTTCTTCGCAAATATTTTGAATATTGGTTTTTAACTAAAATACATTTTTTTTTTAGATTTTTTTTGACTGTTTTATTGCTGATTGGTTGCCATTTAATCCGCATATTGCGTTAGTTCAACATTAACATCCTTGATACATGCATAAAAAATATATTTTCTTAAATCATAAATTTTAAATTTCTAATTTTAGAACAGTTTTTTTTTTCTGTGTATTTTGTGCACCTTCTACGCTGCCAAGGAAATGCATTTGGTATTCATGGCAACATGTGCGCAACACAAACTGGACACAAGGACATTCATAGTGGCCGTTTTTTTATGCTTCTCTCTTGTTCGTTCTGCTGTGAGCTTAAGGCACATATCCACACACACACACACACACACACACACATACACACATACGCACTGAAGCACTTTTGAACTTTTGATTTTTCGTTTGTGGCGCAGTTGCGGTGCTCTCTTGTCTTTGATTTTCTTTTTTGCTCAACGCTTTCTGTTGTCTCGGGCCGCCGCTGGCTATAAACTGGGCTCATAACGAGACCAAGTAACCAAGACGGCATAACAGACAGACGCACAGACCATGATAAAGCGAGGGAGACCGAGAGGAAGAGGGAAAGAGAGAGCGAGAGAGGAACAGCTGCTATGCAGACCCGTTTTTGCTTTTTGGTTTTTTAACCTTTATTACTTTTTAGCCAAAAGGCAGTTGGCTCTGCTTTAATGAGCACAATTTTATTAGCTGCTTTAACATTTTTGCCTCTTTCATATTTCGCAGATTCTGTTCTCGTCTTTCCGTTCTTTGCTTTTGCTTTGTGCCCGCTTCGTTTTTATGTACAAACGCAAAATTCGACTTTGTTTTCAAATTTTTGGCATATTTGCCTTATGAATGTCCGCCATATAAAAGGCAATCGTAATAAAGTTGACCAAGCGACCACACACAGACTTACATCAGTTTCCAGCCCACACAAGAACTAAGGACTTCCGTTTTAACTTCGCTCGAGCAAAAAGCTGCATTTTAAACTAAAGTCAAAGAATTTATTTTAATAAAAACTAATTTTTAAGCTATTTCTTTTATTTAAATCAAAGTCGTTTTTATATTACACATACGTCGCATGTTCCGGCAAGTTGTCGGCAGTGTTGGTTAATAGCGTAAAATCTTTGTATACTCAGCTTTTAATTTTCACTTATTTATTTAAATATTTACGTACATATTAGTTACAGCAGAAGTAAGCTAAAAATGTTCATTAAATAATCAATTAAATTTCAAATTTTTCTTAGCTTTAAATTAAAGACTAAAGATAGAAATAAAAAATAAATTAAGTAAATTAAATTATGTAAAGTAAGTATTTCCATCATTTATGCTGGATGCAATTGATTTCTGCCTGATTTGAATACGTTGTACAACACTGTTTTGCCCAGCTTAACCTTAGTTAATAAAGAAAAGAGATCTGTAGTTTAATAGCGCTACATATGGACTGGGCATGATATCATGGCTAGCACAAAACTTTGCCAAGTTTCAAGGACGCGGCCATTCCAGAAACTGAAAGCTGTTTACTTTTTGCCTACTTTTAGGGGCGTTATGATTTTAAACGCCTTTTTTCTCCCTTTCTCTTACTCTGCTTATCTCCGTGCTGTGTTTGCATAAAGTTGCCCCTCGTTTGGTGGAAGTGCTCTGTAGAATTAGTGTAAATTGCAAAAGTTGGTTTTATTCCTCAGTCTCTTTTGCTGCTTGGTTAGAGGTCTTTGTGGTTGCTATTCGCTCACTCATTATTAACGTCATGGTCATAACTCGAGGGGGGGGAAAACGACGGGATAGAGTGGGAAAGAGAAAAAGAGTGAGTAAGAGAGTGAGTGAGACATTTGACGAGCTTTCTAATTTGTTTTTAATTTTCAGTTTTGCTTTTTCTACTTTTCTGCCTGTCGCACGCATTAACTGTTTGCCGTCACCTTTTTGCACCTGCCTTGTGAAAGTTTCTTTTATTTTTTAATTCTTTTTGTCATACACTTGCTCACGGGCTGTCTCCCCATCTCTATCTCTTTTCGCTCTCTCTCTCTCGCTCTCTCTCTCTCGCTCTCTCTCTCGCTCTCTCTCTCTCACTCGCTTGTATGCCATGTGGCATATTAATGAGCTCGTCTTTAACACGCTTTTGAATTAGTTGGCAACCAACGCTGTCGTTTTCACCTTGACGCAACTTTCTTGATTTTGCTTCTAGACCGCTGATAAAAACTTTCAGTCCTCCTCCACCCTTCACCCTCCTGCTGCAACTCCTTGGCGTTTTAGCCGCCCGACCAGACACTTGCGGTTTGGTCTCGGCCCGTTGAAGCCGCCATTTTAATTTGTCCCAAGTTTTAGCGCCGCCATTTGCCATTCGCCAGCTTCGCCACGTGTTCCAGTTGTTGTTGTTGTAGTTACTCTGTGTCGTTGTTGTTGGTGTTTAGTTATTGCCATCACTTTGTGTTGAACAACTTATTCAAGTTCTTGTTGTTGGTCGTCGGTCGTTGCCTTTTGCTCATTTTGCGCCTAATTTCCGTTATAATTTGGTTCGTTTTATTCAAAACCTTTTTGGCTTCATTTCGCCTTTTGGCCACGTTCCTTGGCCGAAACGCGTCTAGAATTTTACTTGTCCTTTTCCATGCAGCGCCGACATTCGCATCATAACAATTAGGTAGCATTGGCAATCTCCCTCTCTCTGTCTCTGTCTCTCTATTTTTTTCTCTCTGTCTAATGCTCTCCTTTGGTCCAGTCTGTTCAATGCTTTATCCTTTCAACTTTCAAAAAGCTGCTGGCTGTAGCCTCCGTCTAACTAGCCTTATGCTCACTTCGAAGTTCTCCTCTTTTTTTATACCCTGTGCCGAGAGTATAATAAGTTTGGTCAAAGTATGCAACAGGCAGAAGAAGACGTGGCCAACTCTATCATATAGTATAAATTGATTTTTGACCAGCATCAAAATGTCCATTTGTCTGTCTGGCTGTATGAATAAGAATAAGCCAGAAGCACCATATTTGCATGCAGGCTCCTTATACTAGCTATGAAATTATCTGATTTGCACTTGATCTTAGTTTATTTTATTTTTTTTATAGCAGCTAACAAAATAATTTTGTGTACGCTGCATTTAGATTAAGTAATTTAATATTTTCGTAACGTAAGTTACATTCCCAAGTATTCACATTTATTCGAAAAATGTGCTTCCTCATAATACTAATTCTTATGATAAAATAATGCTAACACTAACTCAAATTTGAATACTTATTGATATCTGATAATATATTATACAGTATACATATACAAATTTTAATTTAAATACTTATATTAACGCTTTTGATCTGATTGATATTTTCTGGGCTTTCGCCAATCCATAATTCAAACTGTGATTTGCTTAATAATTTTTGAATACCGCCAGATTTTAAAACTTTGATGATTTAAAATTTAATTCTTTTCTATTCAGTTTTAAATTAAAATGTAAACATTTTTTTCCAACAGGTAATGTATTAAATGTTTCCCTATATTTTATTTGCAATTTAAATTTCTTTTGGTCAAATGCTAAAAATAAAAAATTAAGTAATAAATAATCAATAAACTCGGAAGATGTTCAGGAAAAGAAGACGTTTAGCAAATACATCTTGGGTTATCTTAGAGCATGGACACAGGGCGACTCGCAGTCGAGCACTTTCTGAGTTGTTTTTATTGTTGCTCTGGTTATTCATCAAATGCTGACGTCGGCACATACACACACCAACCCACCTCACCTACACATTATCGTACGTGTGTGTGAGTGTTTGCGTACAAATTTCATACGCCAGCAGAAATTCATTCGCGCGTGTTTCGTTTTGGCCAGAATTCTGTCAGCTTTCCATGGTCAGTCGTTCCACAGCTCGATATTGCCCACATGCAGGGTGTCCAGTCAAGTCGACAGCCTTTGACACATTGACCCGTGTATGTTGTGTCGGTGTGTGTGTGTGTGTGTATGAGTTTGCATGCGGTTAGGTTTGTTTATAATATAGAAATCAGCTGATGCTTTGGTGCTTGCCTTAAAGGACATTTTATTTACATTCGGTGCTGCAATCAGAGGCAGCAAAAGCTGAATTTCGAGCTATCAATAAATGCAGCAAGCTTCAGTCTTTAAACCACGTGGGGGTAAATAAATTTAATTAGAATTTGAAATGAATAATAAAATAAGAAAGTAAAGCTGACAAATATTTACTTACAACAATTATAATTCGTAGCTAAAATTACTTGAAAGCAGGAACCGCAAATAAGAGAAAATGAGAAACAGGATACATTTTATTTTCAATTTTTATTTAAAAATTATAGAATAAAAGTTATTTTTCACTTTTTACTATTAAAATTAAAAATAAAAGTTACTTTTAATTTTTATAATAAAAATTGCAAATAAAAATTATTTTTCAATTTTTATTTTAGCGATCGAAAATACAAGTTATTTTTAAATTTTTATTAAAAAAAATGGAAGATACAAATTATGTTTCTATTTTTTTTTTTTTTAAATTGAAAGTAAGAATTATTCTTAAATTTTTTTTATAAAAGTTGAAAAATACAAATTGAATGCAAATTTTTTTTGAACCTGAAGGTGTATTTCATTCCAAGGGGGTGGTGAAGGGTGGGAGGGTAATGTCGCTCCGACTCTCCTTGGCTATGACTTTGTATATACATGCCACTGTTGGAAATACAAAAAAAATATGCATTCAATTTTTATTTTTCAACTTATATAATAAAAATTGAAGAATAATTTTTATTTTCAATTTTTAAATTAAAAATTGAAAAATAATTTTTTTATTTTCAATTTTTATAATAAAAATTGAAAAAAACTTTAATTTTAAATTGCTAAAATAGAAATTGAAAATAACAGTTAAATTATAATTTTAAAATAAAAATTTAAATTTATTTATTATTTTATAATATTTTTATTTAGATCGAAAAATAAGAGTTTTCATTTAATTTTTTTGATAAAAATCAACAAATAACTTTTATTTAATAATTTATATTTTAAAAATTATAATCGTTACGGTACCTGCTTAAAAGCTTAAATTTCTTTTAAGTCTTTTCAATTACAAATTAAAATTGGTTAAACATAATTTAATAGTTAGTTTCAGTTAATTTCTATTTCAATTCTTTATTTTTTTCCTCTCTGTCGATTGTTTTAAGTCAACGTTAAGTAAGTAAACAAATAAAGAACTAGGCGAAATCATCATGGGAATTTAATTCGGATTGGTTTCTCAGAATATGATTTTTCCGTTTAACAGCTATCTTTAATTTAAACCTGCTTAAGTTTCATTCTGCTCGAACTATAACTGTCTTTAAGAGAATGAACTTGGTTTTTAATCATTATGCAGTTTAAAATTGAAAGTCAACGATTTTCGATTTTCTAAAAGCTGCACTTAAAATGTAAATCGAATGCTGTCAAGCATACAAGTTTTGATCAGTCTTATAAATAGTTCATAATTAGCTCAAAATCGAAGGCTTCAGTTGATGAACATTATTTGAGGCACCGAACAGAGGCTTTATAATACAATATGTGTTTAATGGAGCACATTCCCCCCCTCTTCTCCTTGATTGTCAGTTAGAGAACAACTAAGATTAATGCTATCTCTGCTACTTTTGAGGGATTTAAATCCAGTTGGAGCACATCAGCTTTTGTGTCTGTCTGTTGCGTATTGTTCTCTTGTCTGAGCTCAATCGCAGCTTGATACAGCTCAATCCTTCAATACCTGAGAGCTGTTTTCAATACTTGATTTAATTTCATGTTCGCAACAGTTACACTGACAGTTACATCAAAATCAGAATTAAAATCAAAATCAAAATCAAAATGAAACTCCAACGTATTATTTTTCGATTTTATAATTATTTTCGGTTGTTATTTCACCTCGCTGAATTTTCATTTCTCTTTCCTTCTCTCTCTCTATTTCTCTCTCTCTCTTTCTGTCTGTCTCTCATTTGCTTTAGATATAATGATTGTTGTTCATCTTGGTTTCAATTTTCCTGGGCGACGTCATTGAATTTTCAATTAAAAAGTATTAAATAACCAATAGATGGCTTATTCCACATGAATCATCTATGTGAATATGCCGGAATAAAGCAGGCTTAGGTTGTTGCCCTAGGCTCTGTGTGTGTGTGTGTGTGTGTGTGTGTGTATGTGATCATATTGCTGTCATACACTCGCACAAATACCTATGGACAGGTCCTTAAATATTCTCATCTCTCTGTCAGCTGTCATCTCTTGTAAATATTTTCGACCTTTGGCTTTGCTTTGTTGTCAATTTTCTCCATGTTTCGTAGTTGTTTTCATTGTTGTTGTTGTTGTTGTTATTGTGGGTCGTCAGCGTTTTCTGCTTTTGTCGACATATCAAAAAAAAAAAAAAAGGAAAAAGGAAAAGAAAAAAATAATAAAAATCTGATATTTCGACTGGGATATTCGTTAGTCTGAGAATGGTTCTAATGTCGCCTGCTTCAACGCTGAAACTAATCAGAAAATGTTTTGCTGCTATTGTTGTTGTCGTTGTTGTTGTTGTGGTTGTTGTCATTCGATATAACGACCAAAACACAGACAGAGCATACATAAGTATTTGTAGTTATATAGAGTGAGAAAGGGAAAGGGAGTGACAAAGACAAAAAAATGCCTAAGTATTTGTGTGCATATGTAATTTGCTTTGTTATTGTTGCTTGCTCATTGCACGCCATTTTCATTTTCATTTTTATTTTGATTTTCATGTTGATTTTCCTATCTCTTTTTCTCACAAATACAATCTCTTTCGCATTTTTCTGTGCTTTTCTTTTGCTTTTCGTTTTTCGCTTTGCTTTGGTTTCTTGCACCCTTTTTGAAGAGCAATGCAAAATATTGACTGACATTGATTATACTCGTTTTCAATGTATGTGTGTGCGAACGTGTGTGTGTGTAAGTATGAATGCGCTACATATTTGAATGTTGAATGCGAATGTACGAGCATTCGTACAAGGGGCTTATGGCCCCTCACAAGTTGCCAGCAGACACAGTTTTTCTATTATGCTCTGATATGTGCATGTTCTGTCTCTGTCTCTCCATCTGTCTGTCTCTGTCTGTCTGTCTGTTTGTCTGTTTGTCTGTCTGCCTGTCGAGAGTTGTCATCGTCGTCGTCTTGGTTGACGTTCTGCTTGTTGTCTTTTTGGGTGTCCCCATACAGCAGACAGTGAGGAGTGTTCTCTTTCTCGCTCTTTCTCATCACTCTCTCTCTCTCTGTCTGTCTCTCTCGCTCGTGTCCTGTCCGGTTAAGTTTAACAGTCAAGGACTTTGTTGTTGAAATGTTGATTTTTGTTGATTTGGCTTAGTGGCTGCCACTCGCATCACAACATCATGCGAATGTGTGTGTGTGTGTGTGTGTGTGTGTGTGTGTGTGTGTGTGTGTGTGTGTGTGTATGTGTGTGAGTATGGCGCCAGGAGTAAAAGAACAGAAGGCAGACAGAGGATTCTCTTGGTGCTGGCCATTGCCCACTGACTAACAAATTTTTTAAAAGCAACTAAACTGCTGATGAAATGGATTGTCATGTGCGTTTCAATTTCCGCCACTGACATTTTACACACACACACACACGCACACACACACACAGGCATAATGAGTAAATGCGAGTGTGTATAAAAAGTTAGCACAAAGTTTTGTGCCTCTTTTGTATCTGTGTGGGTGTCTGTGTGTGTGCTATCAGCAACTGGCACCGAAGAGGCGTCACAGTGTACAAAGGGGGCGTGGCAATCCGCCTCTGTTCGCACTGTGTTGCTTTGTGTTCCACTAATGAAAAGGATAATAAACTGTTGTGCAACATTCTGTGTGTGTGAATCGATGCGTGAGTGTGTTTGTATGTGTGTGTGTGTGTGTGTGCATGTCAAAATGAATCAAATGCTGGCAATTGAATATATGTACATAACCATAACTTGTAAACATGAATTACAATAGCAAACAGCTCAAGTTGCAATAAGAGTCAATTATTTCTATTCAAAGTCATTCTACAATTTAGGATTAAATAATGAATGAATAGAATCAATAAAGGCAGGTTTTTTTGTTTTGTTATGGACAGCCAATTGTAATGAATGACGAATGAATAGATTTAGATTTGGATACTTACTTTTTACACTTGAAAAAAAATTGATGATTGTGTAATAAACTTATATAATTATATTTTTGCAACTGCAAGCATTCAATTTGAAGGAATTTTTAATGCATTTTATCATGTAGTCCACTTTAAAAGCACCTGAAAGCTATGAGCACAGACTGAAGGGACAAAAAATATGATGCAACGATTATCCTTATTCACTCTGCATTATTTATAATGCGAACTTGAAAATATAAAGCTTCTCCAGTAGAAGCAACAGCAAATGTTCAGAGTGTTATTATTAATTTCATCAATTAAATGTCACGATTATTTAGTATTAAGCTTGACTAAAGATCTAAAAATAAGCAAAGTTATATCGAGCTATCCCAAGGGAAATTCTAAAGGAAAACATTCTACAGATAGAAAATCATCGCGTTAATTTTGACTTGCAAGTTTCTAAGTACCATAGATCGAAAATCACATCAAATTCAAACTTACAGATTTTCAATCGAAATGTCGTTTTTAGTATTCAATCTATTATGCGTTCAAGTTTAAGCAAAATGTGGGTCATAAACTTTTCTGAAAGTTCAAAGTTTTAAATCTTAAGCCTTGACATTTAGTAAAATTCTCATGTCATTATAAACTGAACTTAGCAGAATAAGTGAGCTACGATGAACTTACTAACTCCAGTGAGCTGTCGAATTTTACTGAGTATCGATTTAATTAACTAGATTGATAGTCAAAAAAATAATCGAGTTAAGAGACTCGAAAATCGCTTTAAATCACTTATATCGATTATATATCGCACGTGAATTGCTATTTCTCAACAATTTAATTGTAGATTCGCAGGCTTAAGTCAAATTTGCAAGCATCTTTCAGCTGGTGTCATTGGACCTAGGAAAAGGTAGAGTTGGATCTTATGGCCACGTTAATACTTAATACCAGATAATGGAGCAAGCCTATTCGAATAATATACATAAATGACTGGGCATTATCGGACATTCAGCTGGCAAAATGAGTTTGCCACAAAGTGTTGCAACATTAGCACAAACTCATCCGCAACAATAGATGCTGATATCTATGAATAGTCAACTCAAATTCCCCATCAAGGCCATTTGCCGGAGGGACTGGCAGTTTTTGTTGTTGCTGTGCAGACAAAACTTTCCATGTACTTGTGCATTTGATGTGACCGGGAAAGCGAAAGGAAATCAATGGGAAACAGGATTGTGAAAGGACAAGAGAAAGGGGGGAACCGGACTAATAGACAACTTGCAGAGATGTTTAACTATTTTGTTTATGAAAATTACACGCATTCAGCAAGACGAGACGAGACGAGACGAGAAGTGAATCTAAATGTTGATGATGACCTCAAGTCGAGCTTCAAGTTGAAGTTGAAGTTGAAGTTGCACGTTGAAGTTGAAGTTGCAAGTTGAGCAGCGCCATTTCTGGGTCTTTGACGACTTCCGTTGTGGCAGCTGTATCTCTGTCTCCAAAGTGGCAACTCTCTCTGTCTTTCTCTTTGTTTAACACTCTTTTTCTTTTGCTGACTGACTGACGGCAGTTTCAGTTTCAACAACACAAAATTGTTCACTTGCAAAAAAATAAGAATGCTACACAAAACAACATACTACAGGAAAAACGAAAGAAAAGAATAGAGAAGAAATGGGAAGAGGGCAAGAAATGAAAGCAAAAGGAATCAAGCCTTGGACCCGCAGGAGGTGATGACGGCAACAGAGACAGAGACAGAGACGGGTGATAGACAGGGGGGAAGGGGAACAGGAACAGGAACAGGAAGCAGAGGCAACTTTGCCACACATTCGCCATTCGGTTGTTGGCAGTTTGTGTGCCGTTAGAAAAGCGCGCAAAAGTAAAGTTTTTGCTTTGCAAACAACAACCAATAAAACTTTAAGCAATCTTCCACAGCTTGAGCGTGAAGGAGCGGACACGCCCCCACCCCTCCCCTTTTCTCTCTCTCTCTTTGTCTCTCACTCTCTCGCTTTCTGCTCAGTCTGTCGTCGGTTAGTTTCAGGGCATCATCAGAGCCGAAGGATAACAACTTTTGGGCGCAAATGCCTTGCATACGTTTCGCGGCAGCTCCTTTTGCTCCTTTTCATTTTCATTTTCAGTTTCCTTTTCTTTTTCTATTCGTTCTTCTCTTGCCTTCGCCTTTTTTCGACACTTTTTAAATTTGTTTTTGGACTTCTTTTAATTTATTTTCACTGCGCTTTTGGCCTCACCTTCTGCCGCAGCGCCGCCGTGACGATTCCTTTGAGCCACAAGCGCAGACATGCTGCCAGGTACATATGAGTACATGTATGAGTGCATGTGAATATCTACAAGTATGTGAGTGTCAGTATGAGTGTCAGTGTGTGATTGCGATTGTGTGACCTGCAGCCATCGGTCGAGAAGCCATCGGGAAGGAAGTTGTAGTAGCGGCGTTTTCCGGTTTCCGTTTTTGCTTTTCTTTTCTTTTCTCTCTTCTTTTTCTCCCTTTAATTTTTCACTTTTTTTACTCTCTGCCGACTGCTTTGGAAATTTACATGCCCAGTCACAGTCTGCACCGCCCCCTATTCCCCCCTTTGCTTGGACTGCGTCTACGCCACTGTGCCTGCCTCTTGCCACAGCTGCTGCTGCTGCTCCTTCAGCTCTGGCAACTGGCAACTGGCAACTCTTCTGCTGCAATTCGATAAAGGCAACAACAATATGCAACAAAATGCAAACAAATAAAGCGACCAACAATAACAACAACAGTGAAAAAACACATCAGAATTGTTTTTGTTTGCCATGCAACGTGTTTTAAAATTTATTTTTAAGTTTTGTAACAACTTGCCAAAATGTTTGCCAGCTCACTGTGCAGTCGGCTACATATCTGTGTGTGTGTGTGCATGTGTGTGTGCAGTTTTGGTTTTTTGCAGCTGCACTGCTTTCAGCCTTTTAGTAAGTGCTCTTTAGCACTTACCACACACACACCGCACACACCGCACACACACACACACACCACACAAACTATTATACCCCAGTTGCATATATTCAAAAAACAGATATCTAGGAGGCAGAAAAAGGCAGCTATAAATATGGTTTCATATGGTTTTGGGCCAGTTTAAGTCTTGTGGCAGCTGCAACTCCAATTTTATGACTTAAAATTATCGAATAAAATATAATAAAATCGAAATAATACTGCAGAATAATCTTTAGTGCATTTCAGCTTACTATATCCTGAAAAGGAGTTAAATAGATGCAGACTGAAAGCATTTTGCAGAAGAATGCACAGACAAGACATTCCCTTAGATTAAATCAAGTTATCTTCCAGAGATAAATGGCTTGGAATATTAACATAAACAAATAAATTGAGTCTCATGTCAATCTCAGTGTCTGCAATTTGTTTTATAAATTACACGCAAGTACTCTAAAAAAGCTAAACCTTTTATGCCCACGCTTAGAATGACCATGTGGGTCATCTCAAAAATAAAATTACAAAATATTGTTTTCCCTAAAAATATTGTTTTTCCAATCGCTCTATAAATGGCTAATTCAAATCTAGCTACACTTATTTTTACTATTCGATTTATCTATGCATTTGATTATCTGATTTTGTATCATTTTATTATATTCTTCAGTAACTTATAGTTATTCCAGTAACTAAAAAAATAAGTAAAAGAGTATATTGTATTCGTTGAAATGTATGCAACAGGGAGAAAGAAGCATCTCCGACCCTATAAAGTATATATATACGTCCGTATGTGTGAGGGCCTATATCTCAGAGACTATAAGAGCTAGAATTATTTTCCGAATGAGTCAAGAGATATAAAATTATACTGTCAAACTGTTAATTACTTATCTTTTCTAAAAAATTTTAAAATGCTGTCGCTATATATTTATGTGGTTTGCCTTTAATTCAAACACTTTTTACAATTTCATTTAAATTTTAAGCTGTGGATAATTAGATCTTTCAATAAAAAATAACTCGAGGTATGAGTTAATTTTAAATTGAGAATTCAACAGCGTTTACCTTTATTAAATTTAATAGTTGACTGTTAATGCTGTATAAAGGTAAATCCATCTTAAATTCCACTTTTCAGATCAAATAATCTGCATGCAAATGGAGGTTATTTGGTGAATTCATGTTTGTCTTAGCCGGCGGCAGCTGAAACTCAATTTAACCACTTGCTCTGCTCAGTGTGGGGCAATCTTAGTGGGTCAGCCAACTCCACGGCTTATGCATCTACTGATAATGCACCCTTCTCTTCTTCCTCTTGTGTCCCCTTCCCCTGACCCTTCCCTTGCCCCTGTGGCACCATTCCATACTGTCGAGTATAAAAACCATTTTATCCGGCTTCGTCCACTTTGACTCCGGCTGTGCTTACCTGAACTCACATACGTTACGGTAAATTGCCCCGAAACAAAATATGAAAACGCATTACCCGCTCCTATCAGCTGCCTCTCTCTCTCTCTCACTCACTCTCTCTGTATCTCACTGTATTTATCTCTTGCACTCTCCCATCTTCAACGTAAAAGTTTTGGCCTGCATCTTTGTGCCTTTTTAGTTGGTTGCTTCTTTTATTTTGTTTGAACTCTATTTTTATTTTTATTGGCCAGCCCAGCAACGACACAACTTTCTAGAGCGCCACTTGAGCAACGCGCCAACACAAACACATGTATGGAAACACACACACACACGCACACACATGCAAGGAGATACACACATATAGCAATACATACATATAAACATGCCATAAAGGAAAAGTTGTATTACATTTATGACACTTTTGAATATATTTTTATACATTTCTGTTGGCCTCGCATATACATACATAGTACATATATTTTTCGTATGTCTTGTGCCATTCCCTCAGCACGTTCTCTGTTTTATTTAACTCGCCATTACGTTTTTACAACCCTTTTTCTGACAGTGTTGACAAAGCGGAAAAGGCAAACAAAGCGACGAGTGCAAACAACACGACAGCCAACATTGGCCCTGACTGTAGTAAGAGTTGGGGGGCTCGAATCTGGATGAGAATGTGGAATGGAGAATGGGGATTGGGGAATGGGGATTGAGATGGAGATGGAGATGGAGATGAAGGAGGGGAAGGAGTAAATAGAATGTAGGCAAACATTTTAGTTGGCGACATTTCATCAAAATGGGCAATGAGTCAATCCTGGCAAGCGTTGGCAAGCGTTCTCGACGAGACGAGAAGGATACGCACTTAATCAAAGCATACTTTCTGGTACGTCGCCGATTTGTTGTCCTTCAAGCAAAAGGAGAAAAACGCTTTCCTTCTCTTTCCCTTCGTTTTCGTGCTTTCGTTTTTTGTATGCTGCCACAGAATAAATAAGCCGACAGCCAACAATAAAGAAAATGCAAATAAGTAAACAAATGACGAGTAGACAAATAAAATCTTAAGGTCGCAACTGAGACACAGCCCTTAAACGAAGGATAAATTGAGCCGAGCTAATGCATTAACCAGTCTCAGTCCTCAAATTCCAGACTCTATCTTATTAAGTGTTCCTCCCGTTGGCAAATAGTCCCCAAAATACATTTACTTTACACCTTTATTATCATATTTTTAATACAATTGTTAGAACAAAATTAATGGGGATAACAATGCGATAATGTTAATGTCAATTGTCAATCCCTTCTGCGGTCATTATTAATTAATGAGCTACTCACACGGTCGACAATCGACATGTAATTGAACCAAAACATTTCTTTTGTTTGTTTTTTTCATCTTCTTTATAATTAAATATTAACATCAACTGACATTTGACATGTGTTTGAGTACGTCGAGCGGAAAATTGATATGAAGTAACTTCATTACATTTTAAATTAAGTTTATGCCATGTGGATCAAAATATATATATATAATATAATATAATAATGATATATATATATATAATATAATATAATATAATATAATATAATATAATATAATATAATATAATATAATATAATATAATATAATATAATATAATATAATATAATATAATATAATATAATATAATATAATATAATATAATATAATATAATATAATATAATATAATATAATATAATATAATATAATATAATATAATATAATATAATATAATATAATATAATATAATATAATATAATATAATATAATATAATATAATATAATATAATATAATATAATATAATATAATATAATATAATATAATATAATATAATATAATATAATATAATATAATATAATATAATATAATATAATATAATATAATATAATATAATATAATATAATATAATATAATATAATATAATATAATATAATATAATATAATATAATATAATATAATATAATATAATATAATATAATATAATATAATATAATATAATATAATATAATATAATATATATATCTTTATATCTAAATCTAGTCAATACACTCTGCATTTCATTGTCCTATATTTACAATTTCCCGTTGTTTTCCTGATTCATCAGCGAGAACAGCTGCTGCTTATTTTGCACATTACCTGAGAACTGGGCCAAAAAGCAAATGGCGAATTTGCTGAGCCATTTGATAGGGTAATTAAATGAATTCAATCGAAATAATTGCACACAGACACCCACAACTAATTACACACATTTATATAGACTCAACACCAGTGTCGTTGTTGTTGTTGTTGTTGTTGCTGTTGTTTTTGTTGTTGCTAGTCTCTGATGTTGTTCGTTGCCAGTTGACGGTTTGCGATTTGTTTTTTTGCTATTGTTGCATGTAATTGAAAGCGGGCACGTTCTGTCACATCCGGTGTGTGTGTGTGTGTGTGTGAGTGAAAGTGTTGGGGGGAACCGAGGGTAGATCCTGCATTTCATCAGTGGCAAATCCAAAGAATTCACTTAAATGTTTACCATGCAAACGGAGCCAACTGCCAACATCTGCGTTGCCCGGAGTTTCATTTTCTGTTCGTACTCCAAAACACGCCCACAGATTCAACTATGAATGTGTGTGTGTGTGTGTGTGTGCTGTTTGTGTTGGTGTGATAACGATGGTAGCCTCGTCTTGTGGTTGTCATGTCCTTGCTGTCCTTGCTACTCATTTCGCCGTGCTGATGTTTCCTTCATTCGCGCAATTTATTTAACTTGATTTGCTGCAATTTATTTCAAGTGTTGTCGTTTATTTAAACACTTAACAGACAAACACACACACACACACTCGCACACACACGTACACTGATAGACAGTCTGAATGACACACGTACACCGCACGTAGGAAATACTTTTGGTGGAGCGTGTAAAATGCACCGCAAGAAAAATCTACTTGAAAGAGTTGCATAATTGTGCGCCACTTGCGGTGGCCAGGGAGCCAACGAGTCAAACCTGCCACTGATAGACGCACACAAATATACACACACACACACACATAGGCACGACTATGTATGCAATTAACTCTTTGATGTTATGGACGTCATGCAGTTGCATGAGCATCCTTTTCAGAAATTGCAACAGATGCGAGTAGTCAAGCAGCCAAAAGTGGCATGTGGCATGAGGAATGAGGCATGTGGCATTTAGCATTCTACAAACCAACTGTCTCTACTTAATTGAAATAGAAAATGTTTTAAATAATAATTAAACTTGTGTAAAAAAATAGTATATTTTATATTTATCTTTATCATCTTTCAATTTGCATCTAAGTCATAACTTTAAATACTCATAAAATTTATGTTCATCAATTGTATCCTATATTTTGAATCCTTCGTAGCTTTGGGTCCTTGAATCAATGTATCTACGCATTTATGTATTGTATCTTTCTATTTGTATCTCTATCCAAGTCAAACAACTATATCATATAAATAGCTGTTGAAGTGACGATAAATTAGCTCTATTAGTCTGTCTGCTCCCAGTATCTACAGTACCTCTATCCTAGAACATTCTACAGTATATCGTCGTCTACGAGAATTTGTGCCAGAGCTGCCAGCTCTACTTTCTAGTGTTCATCATTGTGCGCTGCTGCTTAATGACCCCTCATTTATTTTATTGACAGGCACTCTGTACATTTTTTTTCTCCACTTTTTATATATTTCTGTTTTTTTTTTTGCTGAGACGCTTTTTCTGGGCAGGACTCTGAATACAGTTGGCGGCTAAAGTGTGCAAATTAGTTGATTTTCATGTTATTTGATTTGGCAAATGAAAAATGAAGTGCGTTTAGTTGCTGAATTGCGATGTTTATGATGGCCAATTGAAGCTGCGATGCTCGAAGCTTGTGTCAGGACATGATCAAGAAACCGAGTGGCTGAAGGTTAAGAAAAAAAACGAAAACGCAGTTGCAAAATGATAAACAATTTGCATGTCCAAGCCGACTGACCCAACTGACAAACAATCGATGTGGCAAGTGGGCACAGTGACAGGGGGCGTGGCCAGGCAAGGCAATACAAGGCAAGACGATTGCATGAATGTTGGAAAAAACGAGCATGAATGTTGCTTATTTCGCTATAATTAAATTTATTGTATTTTATTTCCAGCAACGAGGCAACAATTCAGCGAGGCAGCTGCAGTCTGAGTTATTGGTGGCATTCCGTAATTGATAATATTGAATGCAGCGCACTGAGAAGCGAAATCCATTAGTGAGTATAAATTAAGCCTTGTATGAAACATTTAAAGCGAGGAAGATGGCTTTTGCCGGGAGTGATTGACTTCGAGATACCCTAATCACGAGCTGGGAATATTAATATTAAATTTTCTTTGATTAAATTGTTTTACTTAGTTGAATCTTCAAGCTGTACAATTTTATTTGGTGTAGTTAGTTCACTATTTAAGCAAACACTAAATTGGTCTGATTTTGTAATTTTAAAGGCTTTTTCCACTTGAGTTCTGAAATGCTCGGAAAACAGATTTTCAGTATATCCGGTGGGTTTCAGCACTGTAAAAGATATATTTATTCGCTTTCACACAAGTAAAGTTTTTTTTTGGGATATTTCTTACAATTACAATTTTACTTGAGATTTTTATATCCACTTAATTTTTGGTGGCATTTTTAATTTCCAGTAAATAATTTGTTGTGATTTTGATCGTCACTAGCTTTAAAGTTGTTCTTGAAATTCCATCAATTCCATGCTACCAAAATTTGAATTGAACTTAATCTGCCTGAATATACATTTAAGTAGTCTGCATACCAATTTTGGTGCTTCTAGCTCTGACCTTTTCTGAGATCGTTTCGCTCACACGGACAGACTCTGCTATTGATGGGGATAAAAAATGTGTATACTTAATAGGGTCTGGCTTTCATCGTTGCACTAACTTAATATTCCCTCGACCAGGTTATACAAACATAAAAAAAAAAACGAATCGATCGAATTCAGAATCCAGAATCCGACGCGACGTTAAGAGATGCAGCTGAAAATCTCTGCCTTGGTCCGAGTTCGAGTCCGAGTTTTTTATTTATTTTTTATCTGGGCTAGGGATAGGGCCAACGACTCATTCAATTCAATATTGTTAAAACTGATGACACAGGTGAAATGGATGTCTCTCTGTCTGTGTGTGCGTAAGCTTTAATTGAAGCTTTTACATTTGGCTTTGTGGCAACGAAAATAATTAATAATTGAAAGCGTCGGCCCCAAATGGCAAACGTGTTTATCCATCCATTTGACACAGTCGGCCGAAAGGACTTGACAGCAAAAAAAAGTGCTGTGTAAGTATGAGCATGCGTGTGTGTTTGTATATATTTGTGTGTTGATGTGTGCTGGTGTTGGCCTCTCATTTCCGACCACGTTAACATCAACAATCAAAATTCAACATGCCATATTCGACATGAAGCGTCTTTTTCCATCGCCTAGCAAAATTTGTTGGCCAAAACCGCAAAAGCACAATATGAATGCCAGACAGAGCAATGGCAATCTGTTTGGCATTTCGGTTTCTTCTACTCTTTATAATTGCAGCTGGTTAGGTGGCCCACCTCCCCACCTCCCCACTTCCCCTCTCCCCGGTTTTATTTTGTGAATGGCAAACACTTTATAAACCGAATAAACCGCAGACAAATTGAATTCTCTGAACGGCTTACAAACTACAATTTGTGCTGCAAAATGATGAACGATCGAAGAGGCATGTTGCAAGTACGAGTATACACAGTTTATATACTGTAGGTGGAGCTATTGTTGTTGCTATATTTGTTGTTGGTTGCTGTTCGTGGGGGATTTGTAAAATTATAATTTACGACTTTTTGACAAATTATCGGCATTGCTTGTCCAAATAAAACGCATACATAAATTTTGTAATCGCAATAAGCGCAAATTTCAATAAATTAATCATCGCAAGACGTCTGACATGGCATTTGCCGGGGCTGTGGCAGCTTCTGTGCCACAATAAGCGGTTTATGTGTACACAGCTCGCTTCGACTTGAGCATTTCATTTTCATTTTTATGAGCGCAGTCGTCGTTTCCCCAGCAACAGGCGAGTTGTTGCCAGAGTTGCCTCCTTCCCATAACATCCCTTCCCACTCTCTGATCCAGCTTGCAAACAATACTGTTAAGTGTTCTAAAATCAAATGCTTACGCACACTGAAAGCAGGCGAGGAATGGTGGAGAGCAGAGTAGAGAGAAGAGTAAAGAGAGAACAGAGAACAGAGAACAGAGAACAGGGAAGAGAGAGGAGGAATGGAAGAACGGAGGCTGTTGCAGGAAACGGATGCTTAGTTATGCTGAGCCGTGTCGAGTCATGTAGCAACAGCTGTTGTAGGCCATGTTTTGAGCCTTGTCAGCAAGGCTGTCATCAGAGCGGGCAACTGTAGGAATTGGAGCTCAAATTGGTTTGAAAGTGCAACCACCACATGGTTATCGAAGTGACATCGATTCAAGGATATTTGTGGCAATTTACTTATTTTAAAATTATTCTTTTTCAACCAGTATCAAATACGAGTAGTTATATCTACTAACATTAAATCAAAGTCTTTTGATTCAATCAGCTTCTTAATGCTGAAAAGTGTGCTATAGAAAGTTAAAAAAAATATTTAAAATATTTTGAGCAAATCAAAATGAAAAATACAAATTTTTAGATACTTTGAATTAAATTTTTAATAAAATCATAGAATCATAAAAAAAAACAATAAATTCATTCAAAGGATTTATGTAATTATTTCTGACCATGTTTATAGATATTTCAGGAGCTTAAATTGTTCTTTTAACTTTAAATCAAATCCAAAGCAATTTAGGGCTTAATTAAAATGATTGGAATGGATGGTTTGTATAATCATTATGTTGACTATTGATTTTCACTCAAAATATTATATTATATTTAAATATATTCAATATTAAACAAATATTATCTTATTACTTTCGAAACTAATTAAATGTAGGGTAAATTTAATAATCATTTTACTTGTATACTCAAATTTAATTTAAATTAAATTATATGTACTTAAGGTGTTTTATTTAAAAGTGAGCATCTCTCAAAGCTCAATGTAATTGAAGTTGTTTAGACTGGCAGGACTGCCCCACTGTATCGCATGCCGCGTGCCTTATGCCACATGGGCAACAGTTGCCCTTGTCAGAAGCGATGTGGAGGAGGAAAGAGCGGTGGAGAGGAGGAGGGCAGGAGGGCAGGAGGGGAACTGTGCAATTAAATTTGTTAGTGGCACACTTAACGGGAAATCGCCTTCGGTCGTACAAATGCCCGGAACCAAGACACACTCGAGGCAACAACAACAACAACAACTACAGCATCAGCAACAACAACAACAACAGCAACGAAGACAGGGACAACAGCAACAGGGACGTTTAAGGACGCCGCTGGCAGTAAATTGATGTGTCCTTATCAATTTCCGTTTCATTTGACATTCAGGAAATTGTTGACTGTAATTTCATTTCATTATATTTTTTATTTTCCATTTTCTTCATCTGCCAGAAATTATATTGTATTCTTTTTTTTGTATGCTGGTTTACTAATTATTTTCCATTTGACGTTGTGCAATCTCGAGGCCAGATTTCAGCTGCAATTGCAACTGCAGCTGCAGCTGCAACTAATCATGGCGATAGCAAATAAGCAAAAATCCTTTTTGGCAAAGCAGCAAAAGTTTCAAATTAAATTCTCATCCGATTCGAGAGTCCGTTCGAGTTGCCCAATTTCCATTTGGGATTTTGGCAACGCAGCGCAAAAATTGAAAGCAAAACCAAAAATCCAAACATAATCATCGGCTTCGTAGGTAGAACAAAAAAATAACAAAAACAAAAACAAAGAAATGAAATGACAGACAGAGACAAAGAAGAGGCAAAGAAGTTAAAGAAAAAGAAGCAAAGTAATTGCTGTTTGGGCAGGCAAACCTCATTTTTGGTCGTCGGCTTCGGCATTTGCGGCAAAAGTCAAACAAAAACTGTGCCATATATTATGTCAGAGGCGTCAGATAAGCGGCCAGACAACTACCATACACAAGCCCCCCTATCTCTCTCTCTCTCCCCACTCACTCTCTATCTCTGTCTGGCTTTGTGTCTGTCTCCCCTCTCTAGACGGCGGCAAACAAAAAGCTCAGGCGAATGTAAATCTGCTGCAAAATTGGTTTCTTCTTCCGAAAATGCGATTACAAGTTGATGAGCCGCCAGACAGTGGCAACCAAAAGTAGCTCAACATTGTTGAAAAAACAAAATTAAAGTATCACAAAACAAAAGGACGGAAAAAGAAAAAGATACAGAAATTACTCGCAATGCTCTTCTACCAAATCATTTAGCAAAGGATCATATTATTGTCATATGAGTAAGAAAACTCTTTCGGAGCTCCCTAATAGGAGAGAAGATCAAAGTTATGGCTAAATCTCTTAGCGAAATAACGGTATAAGGGCTCGTAAGGCACATAAAATACATGTAATCCATTTATTTAAGCATCGCTGTCACATTTTCCACCCTCAAACACAAAACTCAGCCAAGGAATACCATAAATTATAAATATGACGCAAAAATGCGACAGTTCCATCTCCAACTCCAACTTTGGCTTCAGCTTCGTCTCTGACTCCAGGTCCAAATCGGAGTGAGGACAGTAATCAGATGATTTGCATGCAACTTGTGGCAAATGATTTAAAATGGCCGCAGACGCAGTCTGCCAGGTGAATTCTAATGCCAGCGCTGCACAGTGGAGTGAATGGATTTAAAACTTATTCAAATCGAACGTAAAATATTTTAATAATAATAGTAATCATTAACATTTTGTGAATATATATATTTATAGCTTAACCTAATTAAATAATTTTAAATTATACCTATGCTCTTAGTCGGAGTTAAACAATTAAAAAAAATAAAAAAATCAATGAATAAATAATTAAATTTATAAAAAAATGTATTTTACTCAAATAGGGTCGTTTTTTCAATATCTAGATAATGTGTTTAATAACTTTTGAAAAGAAAATTTGAGATAAAATGTATAGAAATTAATCTCAAATTTGAAGCTATATGTTAAATAAAATTCATATGTACATTGAAAACGGTCCTTAAACTATTATTATACCTATAAAACAAAGCCCATCTAATTGAAAATTTTCGACACATAAACTTGCTTCAAGAATAATTCCGCATAAATATATTTTACTTTGAAAACTACTTTAATATTTTCAGTTGTTTTCAATAGATTGGCCACTGTGAGATGGTTTGCTTAGGGTAAAGTTTTAAAGCGGTTGCACGTTTGCAAATTGTGGCAAAGCGGCAGAAGCAAGTAGCAGGAAACAGCTTTGGGAGGCAGTGTAGAAGAGACTTAGGAGTACTTACAAGTATTATAGCTTTAAACTTGAGTGGTCGCCTCTGCACTTAAAGGCCAAAGTTGCCATCAGCTAGCAATTAAAGTAGTTAATTAACCGCAGCAACAATTAAGGCATGCAACACACTTACTCTCTGTCTCGCTCTGTTCCTTTCTCCCTCTCTTTTCCTCTCGCTCATACTGTTGATCCATATTTAAAAGCTAGCAAGCGATACACAGTACGAGTGAAGAGGTCCTTGCCGAGGTCCTTCACTTAGTCAGTGCAATGAAATGTGCACAGAATACTTTCTAATTAGAAAGGCAAACGACCACATATTCTCCTCTCTTTCCTTCTCCCTTCTCCCTTCTCAAGACCCCTGGTCCACCCTTGACACACACACATTTCTACAAGCACAACAAATATTTAACGAAATTATAAATGTACACAAGCGAAATTTATAACAAACTCAACGTTGATGTTGATGATGCTGATGATGATGATGATGATGATGATGATGATGATGATGATGCTGATGATGATGATGATGTTGAAGACATGAAAGCATTCATTACTCATTTTACAAGATGAAAAGCACAACATGCAGAAGTGGAAGGTAGGGAATGGAAGCGGGAGAAAAAGGGAGGGAGAGAGAAGTGGCTAAATAGTCGTGGCAATTGGGTGTGTTTAGATCCAAAAGTGCGCAACATTCCTAGAGTATACTCCATTCGAGTCTCCATTCCCCACTTCTCACTCTCCCCACTCTCTACACTCTCCTCTCTCCCTTTCCCCAAGTGATGCCTGCTCCGTTCAACGCAAAACAATTAAAAACCGTAAATGTCCCCACATGACAAAGTGTGAACTTAATTTCATTTTTGTAATTTACAAACGCAACAACAACATCGACAACAACAACAACGACAACAACAGGAACAACAACTAGTCCGACAACGAAAAAAGAGATGTGCAAGGGAACGTTGATAATGGGCCAGCCAAACAGACAGAAGAAGAGAAGGAAGAGATGAGAAGAGATGAGAAAGGCAACTAAATACAAATGAAAATGCTTTTGTATTGCCACAAAAACTACGCAACAGGGGCAAGAACTGTGGACACGAGAGGCATGTGGCATGCCACAGGAAAACGGGCAAGGGGTGCCAAAGGGGGGGAAGAGGGATAGGACATCCAACAACCAACCAACGAGTTACCAGAGAGCATTCAAAATAACGAGCAAAACGAAGCACGAATGAAAGTAATTTTCTAAATACTTATGTATACTCGGTACATACATACATACATACATGCATACATATGTGTGTGTGTATGCGAGTGTATCTCTGAGTAAGTGTGCTTGCCATTTTTCAAAGCGTAATTTCCAGAAATAAGTAACAAGTACTTGGCATTAGTAAAAAGAGATTCACCAAAGAAAAAAATGACATAAAGGGAAGCGAGATGAAAAAAAAAACACACACACACATAAAACAATAACAATAGAAATTACTGAGTCGATGGAGCTCAACTTGCAGATACCCGGTCTGAAGAAAGACAGTATATTAAAGCTTTAAATAAAAAAACTATATGTATTTAAAATTTATATATTATATATACATACATGCTCTTTATTACGCCTTTCAGTACAGCAATAGTTAAACAATTTCTCAAGAAGAGTTTTTAGTTTTTTCGATAATTATTATTTATTGATTTTAAGATAAATATAGCTTCCAATGCGTTAGTGTCCAAAGTGGAAGAATGAAATATACATGGGAGCAAATTCAAATCTGTGTTGATGAGAATCAGTTAAAATTAATTCATAGCAATTGCCAAACAAAATTTGCGATATTTATTTACATTTCTTTTATGACTTGAACTTTCTGCAATGTAAACTTGCAGCTTACAGTTTGAGGATGTACAAAATAAGTAATTGAAATTGAAACTTTTGTCTTGGACTGCTGAATTGATTGGTGCAACATGGGAGTATCCTTGAGAGGGTTGAAATAAGGGCGGGAGTCATACACAGTCACATATTCGATAATTTGTTTCCTGAATTCATTATATTGCATATATTCGCTCACTTTAATGCAGTGTCGGATAACGCAGTCAGCGCAGTTCTAATCAAAAGCAACGACAACAATTGTGTCAACAACAACAACAACAATAACAACAGCAACAAAAACAACTAGAAGGATTTGCTACAAATTACCAAAGCACTCGACTTCCGTTCAAAAAACGCATCACCGTCAAGAGCGCAAGTTGTTGAGGGAGAGTGAAAGAGTCTCCGAGAAATTCTCTGTGTTGGGCTCAGTGCTAACAAATTGCTGGAGAATGCGTGCCTGTGGCGTGTGTGCTTGTGTGTGTGCTTGTGAGTGTGTTTGGATTTTGAAAGTGCGCAGCTTTTTGTGTGTTGTGTTGACGCCACCTTCAGAGGCTGGCATTACGCATACGCCACGTTCGCCGCGACGACTAATGCGGCTTTGCGTGCACAAATGAAGTTAGTGCTGCACTTGGCGACTCCAACTTCAACTTTAACTTCGACTCCAAACTCAACTGCGTCTCCAACTGCGACTTTGACTTTGAGTCTGCTAAGTGGCGCATTTAAACGCGCTGCGAGCCAAACCGAACTGACTGTCTGCCTGTCTGTCTGTCTGTCTGACTGTCTGTGTGGCACAGGATGTTCATGAAACATTCATTAAGGACATTGTGTATTTCCGCTTTTAGTTTTTATCATGCGTCGTACAACGTTTTGCAAGCTAACAGCCGCAAGGTGTTGCAACAACTGCTACCTTTAAAGAAATGCGCTCTCTCTTCACTCTTTACCCCTATGTCTCTCTCACTCTATCTCTCTCTTTCTCTTACTCCGCATCTCCCTCCGTGTTGATGTGCAAAGTGAACTGAATAATGCGATCAGGATACGCAGCAGGACAACAACAATGCGATACAACTGACTGTTTGTGTGTATTTGGCCAGAACTCATTTTGGCATTGGTTTCAGAGCTCCCCCCTCCCCCACTCCCCCCTGTCCCCCATTCCATGTGGCCGTAAAGGACCCTCGTGCTCGTTACGCTCTGTCGTCGATGCCACACGGCGACGGGGTCACTGCTCGGCGTCGTATTGAAATCTAGCCACATGCAAATGCTTTCAAATTCGCAATACTCGTATCGGGCTGCACTTGATGCACATTATGCTCATCCTCAACTTCAAATTCAACTTCAGCTCAGACGCAGACTCAGACTCAGCCTCAGACATGGCAGCTGTGTGGATTTGTGGTCGCCAATGGTTGCCCCTGGGCATGACCCTTGGATTCCATGGGGTAAACACTTAAGTGAAAGATTCTTCTTTCTTCTTTATTGTGTGGCAAAAACTTTTATCTCAAATTACTGGATTAAGCCCGCAAAAAAGTTCAGCAAAACAAAACCCAAAAGCTGAACATTAAATGAACTGAAATTTGGTAAAGCAACTCTTAAATTGGGGAGAGTCACTGAGCTGAACTCTTAAAGTCGAAAGCATCGTTCAAAGTAATAAAAAAATCTATATAATTAGATTAGCCTTTCTTATTGTTTTGTTGCTTTATTTTGTGTTTTATTAAAAGCTGCGAAAATCAATTTCGAATAAAAAGCTTCTTAAGTAGACAAAGTATATTTTGATCTTTTTTAAATTAATATTATAATTCAGATGTAAAATAATTAGTTTAATTCAATATTCAGGGAATTTCTAAATCAAAAATATTTTACATTACTTGAGTAAACATCATTCAGCAAATATCTTACATAATTTAAATTTTTAACAAATACAGTCGAGCTTCCCTGGCTCGAATCACCATTATCCAAAGAAAAAGTTTGACTTATGGAGACATCAACTTATGGAAATATTTTTTCAAAGATTTTTAAAAGAAACAACAATTTCATTCATTCATAAATACAATTCAAATTGCAAACTTTTCTTGTTGTTTTCAACAAAAACCGATTCCAGTTTGTTCAAGACCTGTCGATATTCTCAAAAATCGTTTTTTTCGTTCTTTTGCTGTATCCAGAAGAAGTTCCCTATTCAAATGACATAGTAATTAATTTTATATTTTTTAATATAATGAAAACTGTTTTCGCTGAGATACCATATTTTCGGCCACTTCAATTTTTTGGTCAACTTTCGAATTCCTTAACTAATAAGTTTGAATATTTCTTTAAGCGATAAACATTTTAATACACGTGCTGGTGCTGCGCTGATGCGCTGACAAAAAAGTACATTGCGAACATCTTTCCCATAGCAATTTCACAAGCTTAAGTAAGGGTTGATGAAATATTCTATCATATTACATCACCATATGTGATACTGCACATCAATATCACATATCCAAACGAGCCGGTAACAAAAACATAAAACAGAAACGAAAAACAATTCAAACTTTATTGGGGATTTTCCCGAAAAATTCGACTTACAGAAGCACGGGCCAATATATTTGTTCGAGCTATGGAGAAATTCGACATATGGAAGTTCGAGTTACGGAAGCGGAGTTAGAGAAAATTCGAGTTATAGAAGTCCGAGTTATGGAAGTTGAACTGTATAATATATATTTTAAAGATAACCGGACCTTATGAACTGAAAGCTCTTTTCTTTCTTATTAGAATTTAATCTGCCATGTATTTTAAGTACACGCACTTGAAGAAAACAAAAGCGAAATAAATACAGTTAAAGAGCGGAAAAGCTTAAAGTCCTTGCATTTATTGCATGTACTGTAAAAAAGACATTTAAACGATGCCTTAACTGTTATTGGCACATTGAAAGCAACTTAAAGCTTGTGACTGTCGAAATGTGAGAAACTTTTGTGATCTGTTCTAATGTTCTACGTACAGCTTGTGTCTTTTTATATCTTTATTCTCAATCTCTGACTGCCTGTCTCTGTCCCCCTATTTTTCGCTCTCTCCTTCTCTCACTCCCACTCTTTCTGTCTCTTTCTCACTCTGCAGGCATTTAATGTTGTGAAGTGCATTCAGCTCGAAATGTGAGTACATGTTATAGCTTTTTGCTATTGTTGTTGTTAAAAGTTTAAACTGAAGCTCTTATCAAAGTCTTGCACGAAACTGGCGAGTTCATAATGAAGCCAGAGATGCAGGCCAAGCAAATAATTAGGGCTCACATTTGGTCAGCTCGTGCTGTCCTGGACATGGCCAATGGCAATCCAGAAAAGCCCTATCCATAACCTAAGCTTCTTCTCAGTGTTGTCCGTGTTCAATACTAGCAAGCAAAGTTAACGAAACGAAAACGATTCAATTCTGATAGATGAATGACTTATAGATACCCAATATCTACCCGGCACGAGCAGCGACTATTCCCCAGATAAGCAAATAATCATAATACATGGGATTACAGTAAATATCGATTCTTTGCTAGATCTGTCGATTGTGTATGGTAATTCCTTATTACATTAAGTTAGCTGGAAAACTTAACACATAAGTTAGCTCCGAATTAGCTGCCATAAATACAAGGACTTAAAGTTTTATTCTCAGTCATTATCCCATGCAAAGATTCTTGCCGAATCAAAGACCTACACAAAAAAAAAAACAAATAATTCGGGACTCCACGAATAAAATAAATGCCAAACTATGTTAAAAATTCGGTAATTTCGAAATTACAGAAATTAAAAATTAAATCAAGAACGATTTTTCCGAATATATTCTTTCTCCGAAAATATTTTATCCCCATTTTGTATTAATTTTAATTAGCATTAAAAAAAAGAAGTAACAATTAAATAAAAATAAATTAAATCCTGAAAGTATACTTTAAAAATACATGCTAAAATCCAGCATTTTTTATGGAGAGACAGACAACCCTACTTTAAGAGCTACAGGGTATGTTAAAGCGAAAAAAGTTGAACTGAAATTCGAGAATCATCAACTAGTCACACACACACACACTCACACGCATGTACATGCACATGCATGGGTGTACAAAGCAAAGTTTGTCCTTTATGCGCCAGGCAACAACGACAACAGCAACGAAAACAACAACAACAACAACGACAACAACAACGACAACAAAAGTTGCGGTTGTACTCGACGTTGTTGTCGTTGTTGACAGGCGTGGCAAAAGCGAGAAGTTGCCAAGCATTAGGCAAAAGTGTCACAGCCACAACAAGTGCAACAGCAACAGCAACAACAACTGCAACCTTGACAACAAGAACAACAACTGCAACACTAACAACAACAACATTCAACGAGATCTCGAGTAATTTCATTGTTGTTCGAATACTTTTGCCGCCTTTTGTCATGCACTTATTTATTATTTGGCTAATTCGCGCGTTTCCAAAGTGGCTTTACAAACAATAACAATATAAAAGTAAAGAGTAACAATAACAACTGTTGGCACAAAAAAAAGAAGAAAAAAAACAATAGAAAATACTAAAAAAAAGAAAAAGAAGGGAAACAGTTGGAATAAAAAAGTGGCCAAGAAACTTTGGTGACCAAGTGGCGTCCGTTGCTGGTGGCAGCGTCGCCTTTTGCCACTTGCCTCTTGCCTGTCCAATTCTATTTCACATTTGCACAAACTTTAAACAATACCAACAAAGCGAGGCACAGACAGATATAAAGAGAATGAGTGAGGGAGAGAGTGAGAGAGTAAGATAGAGAGGGGAATGTGGATAACTTTGGCAGCGCCTAGAAAACTTTTAGCTGCAGCTTCCACTTGGAGTTACAAAGAAGCCGCCAACGCCGCCAACTTGCAACTAATTTGTCTTTGCTTTTCATTTTGGGGCGTGGCAGCAACTTTGCGTGCTCCAACAACAACAACTGCAACTCCCTCATCTTCCCTCTTCCTCTTCCTCTCCCTTTCCCTACCCCCTTTGGCCCTGTCCACTCCTCGTCTCGTCCCATCTCGTCTCATCTGTACTCGTCTCGTCTCGTGTGTCACTTTGGCTTTTGTTTACAGCTGATTGTATTTAGCTTTTGTTTGGCCATTGCAAAAGTTGTCACGTCGTTGTTGTGGCCTAATGAATTGAAAGTTAAGCCACGCTCATCTCCCCTTTCCCCTTTCCCCTACCCCCCACACCTTCTGTCCGTCCATTCATTGCATTTGGCCTTGTTATTGCATTAATTCGCCTGCTCTCACCGCTTTCCACACTCTACAAATAAATAAAAAAAAAAAATTATTTCAAAGTTTGGCGAATTCATTTTACTTCATTTTCCTAAGCCAACATGCATTTTCAGCTAAATTAAATTTCATTTGGCGTGTTAATCAAATTTTTGCCTTTGCTTTCACAGTCTTTTGGTTCTGTTTGCTTTCCAGTTGCAACTGACAGTGACAGTACCGACCACAGTTGCAGCTTGAAGCTCTTAAAGACAACACTAGACAACAAAAAATTCAATTATGTAATATACGCGCATTAAAAGTGTTTTTTATTTTGTATTCTTGCCGAGGTTAATCAAGTTAATTAATATTTATTACTTTAAGCATTAAAGATTAAGTAATATTGATTTTTTACCCTGTACTTAAAGAGTATTTCAGCGTACCATTTTGGTTATAAATTTTCAGTCATCATAATCACAAAATTTTGAAATCATGATTGCTTATCACTGCCGTTCACCAGAATAATCATACAAATTGTATCGAACTTTTGTTGTCGATTTGTCCTGGTGAACGCGGCCATTATTTGGTATATTAATTTTTGTTTTAATCAAAATAAGAATAAAATTATATAAGGATTTCATGCGATCTTACATCTTTTTTTGCGCATAAACAGGAAGTACAGGGTCTCTCACAGTGGGGTTCATTCGACTGTAGCCCTTTCTTCGATTGCGTTATTATAGAAACTCAGTTATTTGAAAATTCTTTTGAATATTTTCTGGATCATCGCTTATTGAATTAGCCATTCGGTATTCTTGTGGCACTTGCAAAGATGCCACTAAAGATTCGCACTGGCGTCTCATCTCATCTAAGATGCTCATCAGCGAATTATGGGCAGGCAGGGACTTAGCAGTGGGGAGGGACAAATCCTGTAAAGCTCTTGCTCTGCTTGTCAGTGCTTAAGCTCATTGGCAATTTCATTTTGTGGTTAAGCATACAATAAATTAGGCAATTTTGTGGCACGGACTCCAATCAGCATCGGCATTGGCATCGGCATCGGCAACAGTATCGACATCGACATCCACATCCACATCCGTGAGCAGATGCATGAATCAATGCACCAAATGTGCTAATAGTACTACGTATCGTAGCTGCCCCTTCCTATCCGATCCGCTTTTGCAGCATTGTCACTGGCCCCAACGTGAAACGTATGCTCCTCGTAGTATTCCAACCGTAGCCCGCCAACTTTCTCTCCTTGCCCCTCTCCTGTTTATGCCACGGCACTTAACATAAATTGAAACTGTGCCCAGCTACCGTCAACATCCAACAACAGCAACAACAGAAGCAACAACAACAACAACAACAACATCATCATCATCATTAATATCATCATCATCGTCATTATCATTGTCGAAGCTCATCGATAACTGGATTTGCAGCAAACAAATCGACGGCACACTTGAACACGCCACGCAGCAATAGCCCCCCTCTTACCCCCCTTAGCCCCCTCTGTCACGTCTCTTTAAGGACAATGAGTAGAAGAAGGGGGAAAAGGATACTGAGGAGGGGGAGAGGAATTGGTAACTTATGACGCCGGCGCGTGTGTTTTTCGGCAACTTCATTATCGATTGCTGATCCATTGGATTAGAGTAGACAATGGCAACAAGGCGTTGCTTCCTCTGCTCTCCTGCTTCTGTCCGCTCTGCTCCTTTCCCATTGCTTTCACTTCCTTCCCCACTTCCTCTCTCTCTCTCTATCTCTATCTGGCGACAACTTCCGTTGCGGCGCACAAATTTGTCCACAAATTAACACAAAGCGCCCAATGTGAAGAGGCAGCAGCAACGGCACCTAAATTGTTCTAGTTAGCATTTAGGCCCGTTAGCCAGGTTCTTCTTGACCAACTGGACCAAGAGAGAGAGAGAGAGAGAGAGAGAGAGAGAGAGATAGAGAGTCCTTCCAGGCATTTTGGACATTTTGTAGGCACGCACATTTGGCTGGTAACATTTATCGCCGGATTTCCACTGTCATGCCGAATTGTGGACATACACACACATACACACACGCACACACACCAATACACTCATGTACTGCCAGAGGCATAGAGAAAGGTATGGGCATTGAGGGGATTGGGGGAGGGGGAGGGGGGAATCTACTTGTTTTGCGGCTCGCTTGTCGTTTTGTCTCGTATGTTGAATAGAAATAAATTTGAGACTTAAGTCCTTGCGCGCATTAATTCGGCCTAATGTCGTGTAGTCGCATCCGCATCTCCCCCCCATCCAATCCTATACTAAACTGTGCTCGGACTAGCATTTTATTTATGGGCAACTAACAAAGAGAGAGAGAGAGAGGGACAGAGAGCGAGAGTGAGAGAGAATGGTCAGTGGGTCCTCTGACCGCAGTTGGTTGGCATAAGCCAGCGATACACAAACAACTCTGATGTGATCTCTATGTGTGTGTGTGTGTGTGTGTGTATATGTGCTGGTCAACAAAGCCGATTTATGATTGCACATGTGTGTGTGTGTGTGTGTGTGTGTGTGAGTGTGTTTGCCGTGGGCCATTCGAATGCGTGGCGTGCGTGCGTTGTGGCTATTAAATTATTTGTAAACAATTTTTGATATCTGATTTTATGCACACACACAAGCACACACACAAACGTGCCAGCACAGCATGAGAGAGAGTGACAAAAGGCAGCTTGAGGGGCTAAAGGGCAGACAGGGAGGAAGAGAAAAGAAGAGAAAGAGGGTTGAAGTTGATGCTGGAACTTTGCTTGTTGTGCTGTCATAACTCGATTCGAACATTTTGCGAGTCGTTGCCCAAAACTGTAACACACACACACACATATTTTTATGGTAATTCAAAGTCGTTTGGCTTGGACAAAGGCAGCAAACAAAAAAAAAAACCGAGTTGGCGTTTTTATTTTGGGCTTAGGCAAAAGAAAAGCGTCGTCGGGAGCAGAAAGAGAACGAGGGCGAGGGTAAAGGAGAGTGTCTTCGTTTCCTGAAAATTGCTTGCCAAACGGCATAAGTAGATAATAGCTCATAGTTGGGCCTCCAGCCCAAGGATATGTATGTACATCCGAGGAGGCCGAGGAGAAGAGGGAAAGAGAGTGAGAGAAATCAAGTAGCATTGCAAATATACACTAGGATAATCAGGGATTAGAGAAATCAGGCATACACATCATGTTCTCTGAGTTGTTAAATGGACAAAAAACTTTCCATTTCTAAGTACTTCCGGCTCCTCTGCCCTCCTTAAGATGAATATGCTCCACACGGGACTATGTTAGCTAGCTAAACTGAGGAACTCAGTTGTCAGTTGTGGTTCCAACGGGTCGGAAATACTTGTATCGGTATTTATTATAAGTATTTAAAGCTAATGCAACTCCTTCAATTAGTCAAATTTATTTAATTAATTTAAGATTATTTGGAGACAAAGAAGCAAAATTTTAATGTACATATTTTGAACACAACAACACTAAATATAATGCGAATTTATCCCGAAAATCGTAAAAGTCATGAGAAATTAACAAATAAGACAAATCAATTGGCCCTATAAATTGAGATCGAAATTTAAGTTGATCTGCTTTAATGTAACTGTATTTCGTAGTTTATCGTTGGGAGTTTGGAAAAAGATAATTAAATTTTGTTTAGAGTCTAGTTTATATCAAATTATTCATTCTCAGACGATCCATCTGTTACACTACTTAAGTAACAATCAGATTGCAAATTGTACCAATCCCCTATCTTTCTTATACATCTGAGAAAAAAATAACTTTTAACATTTTCCTTTAGTAATATGTTTTCTTTCATAATTTGTAGTATTTTTCAGAGATTTTTTAAAAGGTGAAGAAAAGTCTAAGCAAAACCGACTTGAACGGACTAAGGATTTTAATAATATAAGAAATAAAATGAAAAATCAAAAAAATTAAATGTATACTATTTTGTTCCCTAATGTAATTGATTCCAAAGTGAACTTCAGAACATAACTGTAAATAATATGTGGAATTTATTTACTTAAATTTTCATATTCCCCATTTTGGCAACCACAAAATGACAATATCAAATGCATAACTCAAATATTTTCCTTATCGGTTAAAATGCCACAAGTAAATACGCAAACTGCAATCAAAGAAGCTGTGTTTGCTTTGCTTTGTCTTTCACTGATTAGACATGATTAGAACGGAATTTATTGGCTTGAATTGAAAATATTTTGTTAAAGAGTTGTTTTCAATTAAGCCTGAAATATTCGTTCGTTTGGCAATTGGCAACAATTCGAGCAAATCGATGCAGTGAAGCCTCGAATAGTTGTACTAATGCCACCAAATGCTGGGCATAACTAATGCGAATACATTGTTGACAAAGCTTTTAGGCCAACGGTTAAGCAGGTAGCGAAATTGGCTGAAAGTAATATCGCGCATACGCAGCGTTTGCCGCTGGGAAGCGAAATGTTTGCATCATGTGGCAAATGGCGGAATGACATTAATGCACCAAAATTTATACTCGATATGCAAATGCAGCATATATTATGTGGCAGCAGTGCTTGCCACGTGGCATCTGCCACGTAGGGCCCATAAGCTCGCCAATCGCATGTGCAATCAAATTTCAAAGAGCCAAATGAGCCACACGGCCTGTCTGGTAATGGCAGCCACTGACTGAATGGCAGGCCCATCAGCAGAAGCCCACCCACTGCACCACACTCCCTCTTCTTACTGCCTCCTTTCCCCATCCACATCCACATCCAGTGTGAACACCACAAATGGTGCCAAGCCCATTCATGTGGCTGCAGCACGAAATAGCATAATATTGACTACGAAAACTATTAAACTGTCAATCGTCCAGTTCAGTCAGTTCTGCCACAACTCGAAGCTTTGAGCTTTTGGTTTAGCTCCGCTTAAAGCCTGGTTTTATTCAATTTCACCCAGTTGCCTGCATTTCGACAGACTCTTTCGTACTGTCCGAGTTAGAGCTCACTCAAGAGTAACAAAAAGAAATTCAAACCAGCGGAGATGTGCTATCAATGAATGACTCAAAATATAGAAAGAATCTACCATTAAAAAAATAAAACTGATAAGTAAAAGTGTATTAGTCGAGTGTGCCCGGCAAAAAGCTACCCTGTGTCCCAATCGGGTGTGCTCTACAAATCTGTAACAGCATAAAAGCAACCCAATAGCATTTGTCGGTACTTTTGAAACCCAACAATCGCTTTCAACTGTCAAACAAATTATTGACAGATTTAATAAACAAATTAATAAATATCAATTGAATAAAATAGTTTTTATTTATATGTATTTACATTTATTTTTTTTAATTTAAATAAAAATGCTTAAAATACATTTGAAATTAATTTTTAAATTATTTAGATACATATATTATTATATTATATTATTAGATTAAATATTTTTATATTATTATATTATTACATTATTATAGTATTATATTATTACATTATTAAGTATATTCTTATAGTATTTAGATATATGTATATGCGTTGCCTTTAAGGGAATTAGATAATTTGTTCCACAGGTATAGCTGTTCAAAAATAGTCCGACCTTTAGTAGAATTATCGATGAATAACTGAACATTTATATTTGAATATATTTACATATTTATACACATATTTGCCATACCATTGTACCCCTTAGTTTGGCATTATGAGGACTCCCATACGGAACTGACAGACTGAAAGCTAGGCAAAGTTAGAATGGTCAGCAGGGGGGAAAATGTGGCAACGAGGGTTGGAGAAGAATAGTGAGGTGGGGGGAGTGTGAGAAAGCAACCAGCGCAGCTCATCAACAAAAATACTAAAAAGGCGTCGAGTCCGAACTGTCCATGTAAAAAGAAGGGAAGAAAGGGAAACTGATTGCACCACATCGACGCTCGCTTCCCTTCTGGCCGATAGATGGCGTTCGCTTGTTGCTTTTGTTGTAGTCGATTCACATAGTATATATTTCCAGCGTCACGTGCGCACTTAAACATCAGCATCATGATGGTATTCAGAGCATTGAAGCGCAACGTTGCCAGCAGCGAGAAAATAGAAAGGGAACAGGAACGGGAACGGGAATGGAAATGCGAATGGAGATGGAGATGGGAATGGGAATGGGAATGAGGACAGGAGTTCAAGGAAGGCCTTGTAGCTGCAATGTGGCACAGAGAGGAGTACAATCAACTTGGCCCAGACATACGAGTACTCGTACATACAAACATATGTATTATATATCACAGTCAGTTTAGAATCAATAAAATATAACTTTGGGTGCTGATTTCTGGGTACGCCCGAAGGCCGAATGATGTGGCGGCTCAAGGTAGGACTCCCTACGCTACACATACACACATAGCATTTGCCACTTGCTACTTGCCACATGCCTCATACCCCGTGCTTAGCACTTGGCAGCTGTGAAATGTATTCATAAACATCGCAGGCGACATGAGAGCTAAAGTCCCGGAACCAACAACCGACTGACAGCAGCACGTGCATCCATCTGTCTGTCTATACACACATATACACATATGTATGTATTTGTGTGTGTGTAAGTAAGGCGTTTTGTCTGCGCTCTGGGGTTTCCGCTCGAATGCGAATTTGATATGCGCAATAAAATATTAAAAAATCGACAAAATTGTTTTTAAAGCGCGTAATTCAACAGACGACGCTCCAAAGAAGAACAGTCAGACAGACAGTCAAGGCAACACGCACACACACTCACACACAAATAAATGCAAGTGTGCGTGTGTGAGTGTGGTTAAAACAAAAACCAAAACCGAACGCGTTTCCCGTCGCATTTGAAACGCGTTGCGCATGCAAAATGAACTCCTTAAATGTGATTCAATGCTTTTGCCACTGACTTGCGAGTAAGTGTGGGTATGAATATTTGTTAGTGTGCGTGTTAGTGTGAGTGTGAGGGTGAGTGTGAGTGAGTGTGTGTTATGGCCTGTGGCCTATTATGCCATTGGGTTTTGAGGCTCTAAATGAATTCGGGCAGCAAACTGTTTAAAACTTTCAACACGAGTTTAAGTAACTGCAGCCGGAAAACGGATTTAAATGCTGAGTTCCTGTCTAGTTGCTGCTTTATTCCCTTCCTTAGTGCGGCACATAAGTTTCAGGGTCAGCAGGGTGACAGTTTTAAGATACTGATTGGCTTTTCTTAAATACATATAGATGAGTTTCAGCTGCAACTAATTTACAGCAATTATAATTAGTTTAGCATATGGTACAGCTGTATATACCCACATGTGACAAACCATGTGCAGGGTATATGCCAACCCAACAACATCCAACAGCTGCGGACTGTGAAATGCGCTGACAAACTTGGTCCAAACATCAACAGCAACAAAATGGTCATGTTAAAGTTGACAATCAGAAATGAGCTGGAGAAAGAGTTCAAGTGAGAGAGAGAGAGAGAGAGAGAGAGAGAGAGAGAGAGAGAGAGAGAGAGAGAAGATAGAGTGAAAGCTCAAATGCAAATGAGTGGCACATTGGCGCTGACGTTGACATAATTGTCATTCAAGTTAGTTTTAAATGCGCCACTTGGCAACACTTTTTGACTATTGCAAATTGATTTTTGCACTAAGACCACGCCCCCCCCCCCCCCAGCTCCCGCCCCTTTTCACCGTTTGCACATCGATTTTCAGTTCTTTTATGCAATAAATACTACTATGACTGGTAAGAGGAAGAGAGAGGGAGATGCGGAAGAGAGAGCCGCTCAAAAGTTTGCACAAATTGTGGCGCAAATTTGCAACTTTCGCATAAAGTTTGACTCAAATTACCTAAGCGTCGACGTCGACAGCGACAGCGACGTCAGCAGCGCGTCAACAGCTCAAATATCCAAAGCTGTTGAAAAGTGAAAAGCGCAAAGTACTTGCCCAAAAGTTGTCAGTTTGTTTGACAAATGCGGCACAAATACAAACAAGTAAAGGAAAGATAGAGAGAAATGGAGAGAGAATTAATTTTAGCTATTCCAAAAAAAAAAAAAAAGTCCCAAAGGATTAAAAATAAGGCAATCAATGCTATAATATATTTTACATATATGTATTTTTATACCCGTTACTTAAAAAATAGGTAAAAGGGTATACTTTATTCGTTGAAATGTACATATGTAACAGGAAGAAGGAAGGAAGCATTTCAGAACCTATAATGTATTCTTGATCAGCCGAGTCGATATAGCCATGAATGTTTGTCCGTCCGTCTGTGTGATGGCCTAGATCTCAGAGACTATAACAGCTAAAGCGATCAAATTTGGCACACAGACTTTTTTTCACGCCCTTTTTCGCCTCCGTTAATCGCGAAAAGCAACCACACGCACGGTTTTCAAGATATTAGAATTTTCTTCACTAATTAGCATTTACTACTATTATAACCCATCATCCTCCTTAATCATAACAAGATCGGACAAATAGAAAGGTGGTAATGACTGATTAAAATTTTTAAGCAATAAAAGTGCCTAAAAGCATACCAAATTTTTTTTTACATTTTTATTTAGTTAATGAACGATATCCTATAGTCGGGAGCTCGTTTTTCTTTTCCCACTTGTTTTTAAATAAAATTTATTTTTATTTTGTTTTAAATTTTTTATGAATGTTTTTTTCTTATTTTTTTTTAATATTTAGCTAGAAATTAGAATACAATTTTAACCAGGGATTAAAATCCTAACCGAAACCGTAACCTTTAACCTGTAAAAACCGATTGAAATTTATAACCGTAACTGAAACCGTAACCGAAAAAAAATTTTAATTTCACCGAAACCTTAAAACCGAAACTTTGTAAACCGAAATAACCGTTTAGTAACCGTTTCATTTATAAGGGTTAATTTCGGTTTTTCATACATCCAAAAATTCATTTTTATTTCCAATGCTTATAATAAAAATTTAAAAAAGTTTCATTTTTAGTTTTTTTTTTTAAAAATTGCAAATAAGAGTTATGGTATAACTTTAAAATACAATTTTAAATGCATGTTTTATGTTCAATTTTCATAAATAAAATTAAAAAAACATGCCAAAAATAATTTAAAACTAAAAATTTTGAACTGTTTCCATTTTGTGCGACTCAAAAGTCTTGTTTGCGATTTCTGATATTTTGTTATTAGTTTTGTATTTTATTTTTGATTTTCATTTTTATTTTTAATTTTTGTGAAACATAATGAAAGTAAAGCCTTTTTAATTATTATTTTTATATTATTAACATAGCTATATTTTTGAAAAGAAATTTATTTTTTATAAAACCAAAACCATACCGGTATTTCAAAACCGAAACATACAAAAACCGGTGCACCGTTACGAAACCTTTACTCAAAGATTTTGCGTAACCTGTTACCGAAAACATAAATGCGAACATAACCGAAACCGTACCTGAAACCGATATTCGTTTCGGTTTTAATCCCTGATTTTAACTAATAGAGAATGGGAAGATCGCAGCTGATTAACCACCAAAAACAAGAATAGATTTTTAAAATGTGTACTACCTTATTTTTAATTTTTTTGATTATTTCAAGAAAATAAATATAATATTAACATATTTAATTGATTTTATACTTTTCTCGCTTTTATTTACATATGTGTAGATAGTGATGCTGATTGGTTTAGCAAACACTCTAATAAAGCCAATTTAAACTTTTCACAGTTCGATTATAATGCTAATTGCTATAACTTAAATTTGCGTTTAGTTTGTTTACTAGGCATGAACACACAAAAGAGAGATATCTCTTACTCTTAGAAATCTCTCAAATTAAGTGTGTCCATTTCGAGTTAAGTTCCGCGCTCCAATGACAGACCTCACACTCATCCATATGCAAATTTGATGTGCGCGTTGGCATATGAAATGATGTCAACGCTGGAGCACAAAGCGCCATCCAAGTGGGTGGGGCACGCTAAAAAGTGCGAAACTTTTTTTAATACAGACAGACCCAAAATCTGGCGAAAGCAGGCAGAAACCAGTGGATTCCCTTAACCTCAACCCGAAACGAGGCCAAATTCCCATAACCCAGCTCGGCACAAGCCCCTGCGTCGGCGATATGGCTAATGTCGTTGTTGTGGGCAAAATTCAATTTACTGCCTGAGTCCATAAACACACACACACACACATACAAACACACGCATAACAGCACCAGCAGCTACAACAACAACAACAATAATAATAATAGCAACATTGAAGGCAACTACAACAACAACAGCAACTACAACAGCAACTACAACAGCAACTACAACAAGTTGAGGCAACCTGCGTTGAAGCGTATGGGCTGAGTATGTTGGCAGCTCTGTGAAGCATATAATCGACAATACACACATACACACACACACACACGCAGTGGGCACTGGCACTGAGGATAGGCCACATTGCGTATACGCAACCAGCACAAAGCGAGAGGCGAACGCGCAAACCGCTTAAAGCCAACGAAAATTGCCAGCGACAACATCAAAAACTCAATATGTATTCAATCCATTTGACTTTTTGCCATCGCCGCCATCGTTGACGTGCTTGCCGCATCAGTGGGCGTGGCAGGCACCGCGCCCAAATCAAAAAGAAGGCACATCAGCAAAAAAAAAATAAAAAAAAATGGATTTCTTTCTTTTTCGCTCGCATTGATTTTCAGACACTGATTGTGTTGTGTCTAACCGATTGATTTGTGTGTATGTGTATGCCACAAATAGTGTGTGTGTGTGCGTGTGTGTGGCAGGCATCATGTAAAGCATGTGGCAAAGCATTCGATATAGACATTGGCATGACCAAAAACCAACGCGACTAACAATAGATCAACAAGCATACCAATCCAATGAAATACTGACCGAATGACTGACTGATTGACTGACTGACTGACTGACTGACTGGTTGACTGACCAGCTGGCTGATTAAGAATGCTGCTACATGCGGCATGTGGCAAGCTGATGCAGGCAAGTTTTGCATTTTATGCAAATGTCGAAACAATCAACTTTTTAGTTGAGTTTCCGGTGCATTCGTAATAAGCATCAAATGCATTTTTAAGTGCAACACCATCACGAATCTGCAAACATTTTGTCTGTCTGTCAGTCTGTGAGTTTACGTTTGTACGATTATGTGTGTGTAAGTATGGTTGTGTGTGTTTGTCTATCTTTGGGTGCGTTGATATCTTGCAGAATGTTCTGTCGTTTGATTAACCTGCGAAAGTAGGCAACAGTTTTATGAAATTGCTTATTGATAACTTATGAAAATATTTTGATGAATTTTCGACAATTAATTTACATACATAATTTTTATTTTAAATCATTGTCAACCCATTGCGATAAATCGAATAGTTTACAGTATCCCTAACTAAAAACTGCGCTCCGATAGCATAAAAGTACAGTATAATAGTTATTCGGAAGAGATATATTTATAATTCAATATTCTCTCGCACACGCAAGTCACTCATTAAAAGCTTTGCCAGATAATCGATTAATTGCATCGCTTATTTAATTGAATGGAAACCCGTTTAACGCATTAACACAATACGCATTTAAATGTATTTCCATTTCGCTGGTATCTCGTTTCCATTGGCCCAGAAGGATTTAAATCTCATTGTTGTTCACTTGTTGTTCTCATTGTTGTTATTGTTGTTGTCATTGTTCTTGTCCAGTTTTAGTCTATTGACAACATTTCTGTTGGCAACTCGCACATATGTACGCACACACACACACCCTCACACACATGCTTCGTGAGGCACAAATACATTTTAAAAGTTATTGAAATAACAGAATTAAAAAAAAAAAAAAATAAAAATAACATTCGGGAAAGGAAACAGTCGAGCGCACTCGACTATGCTCAGTTCTATGCTCATTAGAATGCTAAAAATAAATATAAAAAAGAAGGATATTACAAGAAATTCAAATGGTCACCTGATTTAATCTAATTCTTTCAGTCTGTGAAAAATAGTAAGTGTTCAAAGGGCTAAATAAAATTACAAAAGCCATAAATGCATAAACTCTTGCACAATTTGGGTACTGGGCTAAAAAATGTAGTCTAAATAAAAATCCAACAGACACACAAAATTGAGAACTGACTCGACCAAATGTTCTCAGCCAACAGCTGGAGTTTTCCCTCTACAAAGCTGTTTCCAATGTGTGTGTGTGTGTGTTCTGTATGTGTGTGTCTGGCAAATGGCAGTCTCTTTTTGGAAATTTTATCATTGCATTTGGGTTTTGGCTTCGATCGGCGCAACGCTTTGGCAGTTAAGCATTTCTCTAGTGCCAGGCGTTTTTGTTGAGCGATTTCGCTTGCCCCCGATTGTGGCACTTACAGTCGCGTCATTTTGACAACTCTCGCTCTCTCTCTCTCTCTCTCTCCTCTCTCTCTCTCTCTTCCTCGCTCTCTCTCTATTTCCCTTTCTGTTTGCAGTTATATATTTTTTTGTTGTTATTTTTTCATTGCACTGTGCCTTCTGTCATGGCTGAGTGCCTCTTTAGCGTGGCTCGAGTGGTGTCTGTGTGTGTGTGTCTGTGTGTGTGTGTCTGTGTGTGTGTGTGTGTGTGTGTGAGTGTGTGACTGTATGTATTAATGTGTGTGTTTAGGTATGAAATGGATGAAGAAGAGTAGACCAGCCACGTGCATATGTGTCCTCGCTGCTTGTTTAGTAACTGCTCAAATCAGACGGGCGTCGTTCTCCATTCCCCATTACCGAGTTTATTCCTCCTCTCTTGATGATGCTGCTTTTGCTCCTGCTCCCGATCCTTGTCGATGTCATTTTCAATGCTTATTGCCGAGCTTTTTGCCATTGATTTGTGTCGTCTCTCAGAGCAAAAGCCCCAGACGTACAACAGCCAGAGACAGTAAAGTTAAGGCCCCAAACCGCTTGGCACATTTCGCTTGATTGCCCAATTCGGGCAGCACGAAATGATTTTCCTCGGCGCCCCCTGTTCCCCGACCCCGCCTACTTTGCAGCCTACCAGCAGCGCATTAAAAAACGACAAGTGAGTGTATTTACATATAAACACACACACATTTCTACATAGGTGTATATACACCCAGAAAAATATTCGATCCTAAAATTAATTGTTAAATTGTAATCAAACTTAGTCAGAATATATTAACTATAAGTTTGCTTAAAGTTTAATAATACTTAAGATTTGATTTTAATTTGAGTTTCCGTCAAAATTTTTAATCTGATCTTTTACACATGTTAATTACCCCAGAAAATCTTGATTTAAGATTTCCGGGATTGCGAAAAGCGAACTTAAAATAAGATTTTTGTTTTCTGTTTTTGGAAATTCCGAGCTCAGTCAGCTCATAAAATTGCTTGTACTCTATTATCTCCTATTTTAGTACGAGAATCTTGAATTTTTTCCAAGTGTATATAAGTGCATATGTATATGCCTGCTTTTTTAAGTCAATTTCTGAGCAGGAGGCAACGAAGCAAGAGGCAATCAGGCAAAGTTCATCCAAGCACCCACACACTCAAACACACAGACCAACACACACACACACACATATGGCCCCATTCCAGCTTTATCATTATCGGCAAAGCAGTCATCATCATTGCGAGAGAAGGGAAGGGGCAGGAGAAGATGAACTCTCATAAAACGGCGCATAAAGTTCGCTTCCTTCACGACTTCAACCTCAGTTCAGCATCAGTTTCAGCTTCAGCTTCAGTTTCAGCTTCAGTTTCAACTTTGCACCCAAGCTAATAAAAACATTAACGTTCGTACATATGTTTTGGGGGCGAGAGGAAGACAAGTTTACTCATAAATAAATATTTCCTCGGCTAACATTTTAAGCAGACGCGGAACAATGCGGCGCCTTAAAGCCAGACATGGCTTTGAACTCGGCCCGGACACCGCGTGCCAATTTGTTAATAGAAGAAAACTTAGTTGTTGTAATTTGAAACTGTTTACATTTGCCTGAAGGGGTTACTTCTAAAAGGGGCACCAAATAGGGGCGGGGGGTGAGTAAAGGAAGTCAAAGGGCGGAATTGCTTGTCCAATTGTGTAACTTTCCGAGAATTTCATCAGATAACAAAGGGGGGATGCGGAAGGGGAGGGGTAGGGGGCAACAAAGGAGGGCGCGAGGCAAAACTTTTTGGCCCTGCCGCATGTAACAATGGCATTTAAGTTTTCCCACAATGGCGACAAGGGGCATCCCCCCGCCCCCTCTGCCGCCCTCTCCCTGTGCTCCTCTCTTTTTCTACTCTCCTCTGGGCTGGCACTTAGTTGAAGCCATGCTTGATTGACTGATTGACTTGGCAATGGCCCGCGGCATTCTTAATTGTTCAGTGCTCGTGCAACTATTTGCCACAGTTTGAGATCTTCGAAGTGGCTGTAGAGACGACCCGAAGTGCAAAAGTAACCACAGCATTAGGTTCAACAGCCAAAACTTCGTCCATGATCAATCGATAAACCTATCGACAAACTTAAGCATGCATTTCAGCCTGACTCTAAATGATGTATTTTCACTATGAAAAGTTTGGAGCTTGCTTCCAATCTCATACAAAATCATAGGCAGTTGGGAAAAGGATATTTCCATTTTTTATGTTACTTCTGATACATTGAGTAACTTTTCAAATGTATTGATAAATATTTTGTTATAGCAGTTTTTATAGATTATAAAATTCATGAAAATAAAAAATCAGTTAAGAAAATAAAAATTGATTTTTGATCTAAAATTTAAGGTTCGAAGCCGAGCCACCTCAAAGAACTATGTATGTTTGCAGTCTTGGTATGTTTATCATTCATGAAATCACGAAATCGGACATAGAAATTTGTCTCAATGCATGAACTGCAGAGGCGCAACCAACTTAACTTGCTACTGAAATTCGGTGGCAACGCTGAACTTACAATTCAACAGTGCACATTTTTAAACAAATAATTGCAGAGTAATTAAAGCTGATCAAATAAAGCCTGAAAAAAAAAACAAAACCAAATAGTGAGCCTGATATTTACCACTTTTTGAAAATGATTCATATTTGCTCCCTTTATTTGGTGAATTTCCGTGTGTGGTACAAAATGAGGAAAAATTTGGCTTCGCATTTTTAAGAATTCATAAAATGAACCGTATAAACGTAATAAAAATTAACGCCGTCATTGAAAATTGAATTTGGAGGCCATCGTCATTTCACTATCTCTACTCTACTCTCTCCACTCTTCTCACTTTCTCTGTCTCTATTTCTCTTGCTCTTTTTTTCTTTCTATCTCTTATTTGCTGATAAATTACCGTTCCTTAACTTCATATGGTTGTTCAAGCTCACACTTTATATATACATATATATGATTTGCTCCTGCACTCTCTTTCTGTCTCTCCCTCCTTCTCTCTCACACACTTTCACTGTATGTCTATCTCTTTCTATCGCTGTGTATCACATGCTGCGACTGGCATGTTGCACGCTTCACTGAGCAATAAGCTCGACAAACTCATTTCATTAAGCTCACAGCTGCATAAAAAACGAGCTAATGCGCTGCCGTTGCCTTGTAAAAGTTCTCCACATCCCTCTACTCCCTCCTCCATTTCCTCCTTCTCCTACTTTTGGCTCCTCCCTCCCAGATCCCCTTCAATCGATTCCCCACGCTGCTCGGTTAGTGCATGCAACATTGCTGCCGTTGCTGTTGCTCGTTTCCATTGCTGAGATGTCTCATCATTTATTGGCAAGCGCTTTTCAACGGATTGGCAGCAGCAACATACGCGTCGATACACACACATACACAGACACACACATAAACTTGGCTCAAAGTGCCTTAGGCCTCAGCAGCAGAATCAGCTTAAACTGAGACTGCGACTGAGACTGAAGCAAAGTCTGAGACTGAGACTGAGACTCTCCCAGCTTCAGCTTCAGCTATGGATTCAGTTCCAGGGCCATGGCCAGGACACGCCAGGACAGAACAGGACAGGACAGGATATCTTCCTGTTGGTATTTATTGCCAGACGGCAGTCTCAATGTGCCGCACTCTAAAGCCATCAATTTCTTATTAGATTAAATAAAATTTACCAACGATTTATCTAAGCTCATGGTCGCGCCTGTCTCCTGTCTCCTGTCTTCGGTATCCTGTCTTCGGTATCCTGTCTCCTGTCTTCTGTCTCCTGTCACCAGATTCAGCTTCTACTCCCACGTGTATTTTGCCTGGCCCTGTTTATCCGTCTGGCAAGGCCAATAACAGTAGCCGGATGTATTGGTTGCACTTAATGCATCCGATTAACATTAATACTTAGAAGACTTTAATAAAAAACTTTTAATAATTAGGCAGCAAAAAAACACCAATTCCAAAATTAACAAAAATAAACCTGATGGCAGTTGCATAAAGTATTGTACACAAAGCGGGAGTTGCTTGAATATTTATTTGATCGTAAATAATTGCTTGAAAATAAAAGCTAAAATGTACCTAGAAGTAGATTTGAAAATTTTATTTGGTAACGTGTTTCACTCATTTAATATACTCTGGATTTAACAAGATATTATAAGTCTCAAAAGCATAAATTCCATTTTATTCTTCAGTGTTTATCGTGTAATATTCAAATCGGTCACATAATCCAATCAAACTATGAAATAAACTTGAGTTGCAAAAGATTTGTTAGCTTTTCTGAAAATTAATTCGAGTACGGCTTACGAAAAATGTAAATTTCGAATAATCATGTTTTCAATAACCGTGCCGTTATTTTGCTTAACTATTCGCTCTCTGATGCATGTGCCTTGTGTTAATTATGTAAGCTGCAATATTGTTTATTTTATCGAATACAAATAAAAACCATTAATCGCATTTCCCAAGTGGCAGACTCTGTCACTGCCCTCCTCTCTCCTCGCCTCTGCTCCCTCTGCTCATTTGCAATTGCTATTGAGCTGGCCCGCCGATCAAACTACGAGTACTTGTATTCGTATTGTACATTCGAAACTCTCAACCAAACTCATTCGCAATTCATTGATTGCTCTTTCTTTCTTTCTATCTTTTTTTTTTGTATTTTGTGCCATTGCCAAAATGGAATTCTTACGTCGAAGCTCAGCTGCAGTTCTTCTTTTTCTTCGTCTTCTTGTGCTGCTGCCACGCCCATTGGACGCACATCTCCCCTGGGCGTCAGACGTTGCACAGACTGCGGCAACTTTGGCGTCTTGTCGTTGTTTTTGTCGTTGTTTCTGCTTTACCTCAGCAGCTGCGATGAAAATACATTAAAATGCAGTTGCAATTGCTTTTGCAGTTGCCATTGCCACGCCCACACTCACACTGACACTCACACCGACACTGACACTCACACTCACACTCACAGATGTACTCAAGAATGCCAAACGTAGTCGCTGCAGTGGCATTCATCAGAGTTATCCTGGCTCGTTATCCTTGTGCTTTACATGCAATACGAGCAGCACGACGGAAAAGCCACTTAGCATTTTCCCCCTTCCCCCCGGCCCACATTTGTGTACACATTTTCTCACGGCATTCTCCCACGACTCACTATTGTTGTTGTACACGATTCACATTCATCTTAGAATAAACAACTGAATGAAAATGAATTATATAATTGATTTCAATGCATTTGTTTCGCTTCTTTCCTTTTAGCCAACGCGCCTTTCAACGTCTTCTCCCCCCTCTGGACAGCATTGAGGTAAGTCGAGGAAACTGCATTCATCGACTGCATTTCGATGGCAATGAAAATTACATTGCAACTCGCACCTTTTGGCAAGTGAAACAGTTAAATGAAAAAAGTGTTTGTTTGTGCCCCAAAAAGTAAGCAATACATTTTATTACAAACATTTAGTTTGAATTGTGTTTAAAATGTAAGCAAATGCAAAGAAGCTGCCAAATATTGAGAAAAGCAACAAAAATATTTATGGGAATTTATAGAAATCGAAAAAGGACTTTTAATTTATTGAATGCGTATCCTTTTTGCATGCCATTTCTTTGGCAATTGTTGTGAGTGTTGTGCGAATGCGAATGAGAGTGAATGCGAACGTAAATGTGTGAGTGTTTTTATGTAATCAAAAACGTTGTCGATTTATTGGCAAGGACATTAGTCCTGCTGCTCTCCTAATGCGATGCGCTGTCGTTAAAAGCGGCAGCCAAAGAAATTGCCACTAAATGTTATTGAAATCGAAAACCAGCCAGATCCACTTATCATTTATCCCTAATGTATGTATGTATGAGTGTGTGTGTGTGTGCTTGTGTGTGTGGGTGTGTGATCAGCTGCTGCGATGTCTCACAAGGTATATCTTTTATAATCACAAATTGATTCGCCGCCAAACAGCGAGCAATGCCCACAGCTGATTCACTTCCTTCCGTCCGTCTGTCCATCAGCAGGAGGAGGAAAAGGACATTAGCAATGCAACAACAACAAACCAAACGGACAACAGACTGGACAGCATACATACATATGTGTATGTGGTATGTACACATATGTATCTGTGTATTGTGCTTTTGACTTACGAGTATTGCCCGCAACTAATTCCTAATTATAATTTCAATTAAATATTTATTTTAATTAAAAAGCAACTTCAAATACGAGTACACAACCCACATCCGTTTGGCAATGCCACTGCCATCAGTTCAACTCTGTTTTGCAGAGCCAGGCAAGCAAGCAACAAACCATGCACATCTCGGCCAGGCCAATACAATCGAGCCCTAATACACAGAAAAAAAAAGCAATCCGGAGTCCAGGAAAAGCGGTGTCAGAAGTTCGATAACTCTGGATTTTTTTAACCTAGTTCAAAATACTTGACTCAAGTACAATTTTTAAATTTCTTCTTCTACTTTTTCCAGATTTATAATTATTTTAATTTATCTTTTAATCCTTTTAGTTTATTTATAAATGTATATATATAATTTAAATTAATTGAATAACGTATTGTGTAATAGATTCTTTTTTTAATTTGTAATATTCAACTGCTCTTAGTTGACATTAAATAAATAAAATAAATATATATAATAATAATAATAATATATCGTGGCTCAAAAATAATTTTTTTCAGTGAAATCAAATGTTTTAGGCTTTATTGACTATTTTATTGCTGCGTGGTTACCATTTTATCCATTATGCTTAAGAAAGACATGCTAAAATCAAGAATTTTAAGCTTAAATTCTAGAATGTTTTTTTTTCGGTGTACGAGGCAGATGCCATCCTTCCAGCCAGCCTTCAGTCAGAGCATTCAGCTTGCCTGCTTCATTAAATTTCATGAATCGCCCGCAGCGTTACCCCATATCCTGTGCATGTTGTTGATGGCTATACACACACACAACATACACACACGCACACGCACATTGAGCTTTAGAAAGATAGAGAGACAGAGACAGAGAGAGAGGGAGAGAGAGAGAGAGACTCTTTGTTGTCTGCTGGCTGAAACATGCGAATATAACTCAGCGAATCGCGCGACCCCTATGCCCTATATCCCTTCCCCTTTCTTTCCCTCCCTTCCCTTCCCTTCCCTTCCCCTCTCCCCATCCCATCCCCCTTTGACTCTGACCAGCTGACCATGTGCTGGCCAGGCCCGTATCTTGGCTGGCATATCGCTCCACGTTTCTGTTGTTTCAGTGAAAGCCACAAAAACTGTTTGCGCTTTTATTTATTTGCTATTGATTTCCACAGTCCCAGGACGCAATTTGTTTGCAATAAACTTCATAACAATAATTCATGTCCACACAAATAAATAATTCATGGTTTCACTCGATACCAGTCGCTGTTGGCACTGTCCCCCCATATGCCCCACCCATTTGTTCTTCCCCTCTGACCCTCTGTCCCTCTTTGCTGCATTTGCTGACCATCATCATCATCAGCTCGATCCAATCTGTGCCTCTCTCTGCCTTGAGGCCTGGCTAATGCCTTTTCAGCGCATATACATACATACATGTGTATATCTCGGCCAAGTTAGATAATTTCATTGCGCAACGTTAGACAGAACGAATGGCCAAGAATATTGGCCCAAGATATTTGGGAATGCGCAGGACGCACATAAAACTCAGTCGCCAGTTAATAAATTCAGCGCGCGTTGCGATAATAAAAACTAAACATTAAATTAAAAAGGTGTTTCATGCGATGTCAATGCCATTCATGCATTTAAAAGCAGTCCCAGAAATATGAATGAGTGCACAGTGTCCTCAACACGCTAGAGCACGGTGGGGCAGCAGTGAAATTTTGAAGTCTTTGTCTTTGTATTAGTTTTCCCTTTTAAAATACCATTCCCTTTTAATATACATGCAGCCCAAATCGTTGTTTTTAATATTTCAGACAAGAGAATGATGCGACCAAGTCAACAGACTTAATTTTTGACCAAAAATAAATTATTTTACCACTCACAGCGACCTAAGAGGGCTTACAACTTTCTAAATCTAACAACTACGTGTGCTTTATAATGCTCGTAATATAAGTATAGAAATTTATGTTTGCATGTAATAGAAGTACATCTCAATTGAAGTTCCTTATTAAACTCTGCATAACAATTGACAATTTACCAGAATAGACCTGGACGGGATGCACCTGATCGAACCTGGATCCCTTCCTGACCCGCTTGCTTCCATTGCGTTCCCGCATATTCGCCGATCGCAGCCAAGGTGAATCCCTTGTTTGCGGAAACACACACATTATAAGAGACGGTATCCAAATGTTTCTTATAGCTCTCATCGCAGTCCTTTTGACCTAGCTCCAAAGATTTTATAATTTCATTTATTGCATGAGTTTTTGGCGGCAGAATTGTATCAAGAGCCAATTTCCAAGTTTGCAAAGTATTTTGGGAATTTTTCAAAACCTCTTCAACTGTGCTGTTTTGAGCGCGTGTCTGCAGCTGCTGCAAGATGATGAAGTTTATATTCAACTCATTGTTATTTGAAAATATTTATTCTCACCGGACAGATCACAAGAAACAGCACGAACAGCGTTGCAGTCAACATTTTATAGCCAAGTTTCGTAAGTGACTGTGTGGACCAGCTTTTAAATGAGTTCAAATTGCATCAAGTATTAGGTATCTAATATCTACTTACTGTTATCTTGTATATTATCTTCAGCTTTAAGAAAATTTAAAACAATATTAAAAAGCTTATTATAAAGTACTTACGCTGACATTGATAAGCTGTTATGCAATTAGCTAAAAGTCAATACAAATATGACAGGCTTGATGTCAGGTAAGAAATGTAAATAGTGGCTATAGATGGGAGTCAGCGAATGATTGCTGCTGGTCACTCAGTACTTTCAACCATCCATTTTTCTTAATTTTTACTCTCTCTCTCTACAAGTATACCCTCCATCTTCAACCCCCTTTCCGACCCTCTTCACACAGCACTATGGGGCATTTGACCAGTTTTTGTGGCATAAATTAATTTTTAGAAGTACCCAAATCTAATGTTAAGTTAACAGTCCCATGCTAAAATAACAGCTGTTAAAATGAAGCCGCTGCAACCGAAGATCTGGTGCTTTGTCAAATTGAAAATTGGCAGTGCATTTTAGAATTAATGAACATCAAAGAAAACCATTTTAAAAACACAAGCTTGTAATAAGTGTTAACTGTTAAGGTTTAAACTTTGTGCTCCTGCTTATCTTTTGTTGCTTTTGTACGTGTCTTGTTCATAATTTGTGGATTTAGCAAGTGCTTGCAACGGATAACCGCATCAAATTATCTTTTGTAGTTTACTAATAAATTAATGCCACAAGAACTGGTCAAATGTCCCATGGTGCACTGTGAATAACTATTAGAATAGTTGAGTGGTTTTGTGAGTATGTTTGAGTAACTTTACTCTGTGACTCCGGCGATTCTCCGACTCGACAAATGGGTTTGAAGGGGTGGGAGGCATATGATATCGCTAAGTAATCGAAAACAAAAAAAAACAATAACCGATGCAGACGCCGCAATGCTGATGACATTCTGTGTGTGTAAGTGTGTGTGTGTGCTTGTGAGTGTGCGAGTGTGTGTATGTGGGAGCGTGTGCGTACTGCCATTAGCATTTCCACAGCCATTGTCATTTCCATTACCCCTTTTTTGCGAAGGCGAGAGAAAGCGAGAGAAGACGAAAGTAGGCGACAGAGACATACGCCAAATGTGTCGGACGCTATGCATGGAAAATTGAATTTCCCATTATCGTATAAATTAAAATTAATGAAATTTTGGCGAGCTTCAAGCTCTTTGCTCGCATTTGTAATTCCAGAGCTTGGGGAGGTAAAACTTTCAGCGCTGTTAGCTGATTGAATGCATAAAGTGACATGAGCAAGCCGAAGATATATATAGAGAGAGAGATAGAGGGTGAAAGAGATGGAGATAAAAAGAGGGAGAGCTGGTCAGTTAGTGAGAGTGTGTGACAAATGAATAGAGAGACTGGATTCTCGAAATGAAGCTGCGACGTTAGTGTGTTGAATACGCCGATGCCACATTACTCATACGCCACGTGCAGCGCTTTGATTTTTGCTGTGCTGTCATAAAAAGGCAGTCGGATGAATGGGACACTCATTCGAATTGATTTCGTATGTGGCGCATAAGTCAAACGTATCAATGAGCCCAGAAGGACACACAGGACGCGAAGCCAATGGGATCGAGGAGAATGGGAGACTGGGGGACTGGGGAACGGGTGCGGTCGAGAGCCGGTCAGTCGGGCAAATATAATAAAAATGAAAAGAAAATAAAATATTTACACATGCGAGTACAAACAAATAAATAAACACAAATAAAATAAAATATGGCACGGCGTGGCGATGACAACGATAAGGACAACGACAACGACATCGACATCGAAATGGACAAGAGCCAATTGAGAAAATGAATTTACTATGTACGAAATGGTTAAGTACAAATATGTTGAGACACAGCAACAACAAATCCAATACCAACCATGTTTAAGGGCCACTGGCACAGTGGTACTATGTCAATGCGAATTCATTGAATAAGGAGTACAACACTGTTAATAGCATTTAAGCCCTGGCCACGTTTAATAACAGAAAATTAATGGAATTGATATGTTTGATTGTTTTGGCAATAAAAAATTCTAATTGTGATAGCTGAAAATTCATCATCAAAATGGTATATTGAAATTGTGATGCTATGTTATAAGCAGGGATTAAAACCGAAACAAATATCGGTTTCAGTTACGGTTTCGGTTATGTTCGCATTTAGGTTTTCGGTTAACCTTTGAATAAAGGTTTCGTAACGGTGAACCGGTTTTTGTATGTTTCGGTTTTGAAATACCGGTATGGTTTCGGTTCAGAAAAAAATTTTCATTTTGCAAGAATATTATTTTAATAATAATTAAAAAGGCAGTACTTTCTTAATGTTGCATTCACACATTTATTTCACATATAAATCAAAATTAAAAAATTAAAGAAAATCAAAAAAAAAAAAAAAACCAATAACAAATTATCAGAGATCGCAAACAAGAATAATGAGTCGGAAAAAATAGAAACAGCTCAAAACTTTTCGGTATAAATTATTTTTAGCTTGTTTTTTAAATTTTTATAATAAAAATTAAAATAAAAACATGCTTTTAAAATTGTTTTTGTTAGTTATGTATAACATATCTCTTATTTGCAATTTGTAAAACAAAAATTAAAAATAAAATTTTTTTTCAGTTTTTATGTTTAAAATTTGGAAGTAAAAATTTATTTTTGGATGTATGAAAAACCGAAATTAACCCTTATAAATGAAACGGTTACTAAACGGTTGTTTCGGTTTACAGAGTTTCGGTTTTAGGGTTTCGGTGAAATGAAAATTTTTCTTTTCGGTTACGGTTTCAGTTACGGTTTTAAATTTCAATCGGTTTTTACCGGTTAAAGGTTACGGTTTCGGTTAGGGTTTTATTCCCTGGTTATAAGTATATGAAAAGAAATAAGCACTATATTTGGCATTGTAACAAGACCCTTGAGACAATGCTATCTATGAATTTTTGAAGCTGAAAATAAATTATAGTCAGAGCTCACTTAAAGGTTGTCTAAAAAAATCAACTCTTATGTCAGACACATCAAGCAACTTGTCGAAATTTTAAATTTAATTCTGTTTCTCCTGTTAATGCTCAAGCGAATAACATTTTTGCCATTTTCCAAGAAGACAAATTTTGAGGCCGTTTTTTTTAATGGACATATGAATATTATCATGGCAGCAGCTTAAAATTTGACATAATATTCTATACATTTTACGTAACAATACATGTCAATAAGTAATCAAACATTAACAGCAAGAGTTTTTCTTAAAGATCAGAGAAATAGTAACAGTCAATTAAACAAGTCTCATTGGACAATAAATTAATCAGCTTGATAGATGCTAAATCAAAAAGGGTAATTTACGTGTAAATAGACGATTCTTCCTCACTGCATGTCTGTGTGTCAGAGTTGTCAGTGTGTCTTTTGACTGCCCTTCATTCTAATCCCCGTCCGAGGTACTATCTGCCTGATGGCTGGGTAGACTCTGAATAGGTCCTGGCAACTGCTGGCAAGTCCTGGCAACTCCTGGCTGCACCTGACTGCGCTGCCTGCGAAAGCATGACGCTCCTTTAACTGTTTGCTCTGAAACTGGAGCTGCAACCGGAGCTGAAGCTGAAGCTGATGCTGATGCTGATTGAGGAAATGCGCATCAAGCGCTCTGAGGCACTGCCAATAAACTATGCCCCTGTCTCCGTTTCCTTAACTCTCTGTGTGTCTCTGCATTGATCTCGAGAGAACGAGAGAGCGAGAGAGAGAGAGAGACAGACAGAAATGGAGAGAGTTTAAGCGAAATCCTATAAATATGCCATTTGAAAGATAATGCAGCAATAACAAAGTGAAGCCCAGGAGCTCGCAGGACATGGCAGGACGAGCAGGACGAAGCTTTGGCCAAAGATAAATAGGCTGCAGTAGGCAAACAAGATGAGCAAACAAACGTCGACGAGGCTGTTGCCAGGACGCGATTGCGAATCCTCTGCTCCCTCACCCTCTCCCTCTGCCAACCACCTTTGCATGTTACTGCAAGAGCTGCAAGGACTCCGAGACAGTGGACAGTGGAGCAAAACGTTTGCAGGAAGGCACGAAAGGCAGCGCCAAAGGCGGCGAAACGCATTTGGAAACGCAATGAGAAACAGCAACAACACACACACAGTCACACATACATGCATATACCCAGTCACATAAAAATGCCAACTGTCCGCTTGTGTGACTGAGCCTGTCAGCAGGACATGTGCATGAGACACAAGAAAATAGATAGATTTCGACGACGACGAGCTGGGATTTTGAAAAAGGAAAAATTAGAAATGCAACAGAGCAAAGGGAAGTGCACATTAAACAGAAAGCAAGAGAGAGACAGAGAGTGGGAGACAAGGAGAGAGAGAGGGAGAGGGAAAGAGGAGAGGGAAAGATGAGAGTTAAGTCAGCAACAGCGAGCAAATAACAACAACAAAAATAGTAAATAGTTGGCCCGTTTGAAAATTGTAGCGTATTTTATATGAGCTTCGGCCAAAAAGAAAAGTAAGTGCAGAGTTGTAGATGTCTTGACTTATACACACACAAACACAAGCACACACTTACACACACATGCATAGATACAAATACACACAGTTGTTTGCTAGATTAAATTTACTACATTTGAAATTGAATAACTAAAGCTCCCGAAGGATCATCTTCATTTTGTATTTATTCAGAATGAATGGTAAACGACAGTTGGAATAACACACACACACACACACACACACACACACACACACACAAGTGAAGACCAAGAAAAAGAGAGAGAGAGAGGGAGAGTAGGGCAAAAGAGAGAGAGGAATAGGCAATGGATTGATGATAGAAGCAGCCGTAGCAATACCAAACAAAATATTGCAGAAATACGACTGAAAGTCAACGACAGGACAAACGGCAGGCAGACGGTGGGACAGACGGTAAGATAGAAAGACGGACAGACCGACACACATATGAAAACAATCAGTAATGTAATAGAAGTGCCGACGAACGAGGCATGCAGCATGCGGCATGAGGCAAGAGGCAATAGGCAACATTGCCTTGGTAAGCCTCTGGGGCAGCACGACGGAGCGACAGAAAAAGTGAGAGAGAGAGAAAGATTTTCAGAGGCAGAGAGAGAGAGAGAGAGATGAACTAAAAGGCCGCAGGATTCAGGACTCGAAACGCTGGAGAAGCTGTTGGCATTCTGCAGGAAGCAGCTTGACAAGCCGTTGAAATTTATATTGAAAGATGTTTGTCTGGTTGCATGGATTAAGTAACTGTACTCGTACTTGCATTTACCTCTGCAAATCCAGCAGAGAGTCACCGCAATCTCTTCGTATTCATTAAAGAATACCTAGAAGTACTTTAACTAATCATTCGCGACGAGCAGATACCCCTCGAATAATCCAACGCGAGTTAAGACCTGTTTAGATACATTGCATATGGTTAAAATTAGCTTAACTTTCTAAAGGCTATTTTTAAATTATATAACTTTCTTTCTAAATTAACACACCGAATTTATCTAGTTAATATATATGCGCATCAGATAGATAATTCGATTGATATCGGTCTACTCTTAACAAATGAATTATATTTTAATTAGATATAATATTCTTTCTCTTTATTTTAAATGTTTATATTAATTGATTATTTTGTTATTTAGCTTGTGTTTGTAATTTAACTTGAGGCAGCATTGTGTTTGCTTCTTAAATAAAATGAAATAAAAAATCGAAAAAAGGTAAAGCAACAGTTGATGGAGCTAAAAGCTTAAAATAAATTTTTATCTCTTAAATGTTTAAAAATGTTCCACAATCTTTTTAAATAAGTGCGGATTTATTTAAACTAAAGCTTATTTATTTTTGACAAATATCTTTAATGCTAAAATATTCAACAATTTCGGGCGAGAGTTTTTAGATATTTTCCCTTAAGTGGGTCTGAAATAAATATCATATAACACTTAAGTCATCTGCATTTTTTTTTTTTAATTTTTGTTATATATGTATAGTTTTTCTATGCCTGAACTAAATGTAAATTAGTCAACCAACTTTATTTTATAGTAAGCCAACTTTAACCCATTAAGAGGGGTATCAAGAGTGGGACCAAGGGTTTGTAAATGTGCGCTGATTACGGATTTAGCGATTTGACAAAACACCTGCCATGTGTTCGCGAAATCGCGTCCATTCAAAGGTATTCAAATCGCAGCCACACACACACACACACACCACACACACTCACACCGCCGTTAAAGGATATGCAAAAGAGGCCGTCAAATGCTTAAGCCAATGCGTGTTTATGTATGTATATTACCCAACTGAGAGTGAATGTGTGTGTGTGTAAGCCATTTTGCAACAATGGATAAAAAGGGTAGCTGCTTTGGGCCTGAGAATTGGGTATTATGCATGGAGTATTGGGTGAATTGTGTGTGTCAAGACATGCGGATGCGGATGTCAAGTTTCTTTTTTCTGCTTTTCTTTTCTTTTCATTTCGCTTTCTCTTCTTTCTTCTGCCGTTTTCTGCCGTTTTTTTCTCTGTAGCCAATGTTATGAATAAACATAAAAGCGTTTTGGCTTCTTATCGCGCAAAGCATCGAAAATTCAATTGTATTTAGTACACTCACACACACACACACACATGCACAATCGATTGGCAAGCACAAAAGAAAATGTTTCATATTGCGGAGCATAAAACGGAATATTACTCATACGCCAGCGTAACCCAACGAGAGGGGGAATAAGCATTTGATTAGCAGAAGCCGCAGTCAAATTGAAAGAATTTCAGCATGAACTGAAGCTTCCCCGAAAATATGATATTAGATTAAAACTTGGCACAAGGAAAAAGCTCAAAATAAGCCTAAGGACTTTGGCTTGTTATAAATATATTTTTTGTTCAAAGGATAAGTTTGACTTCAATTGTGAATGCATTTGTCAGTGTTTAATGGTTTTGTTGACCAAAAGTTAAGCATGCCCAGCAGGTAACTGTCAATCTGTGGCTATTAAAGATTTTGCTGCCAAAAGCGATAAATATATTGCATAGGTTTTTGATTTGTATCTTCTTCTCCAACTCCAACTCCAACTCAACTGTCTCAACTGCTGTTGCAATAAATTTTCTTGGTTTTTGCATATTCTTAGCTACCTGGGGATTGTGTCATTTGACTGTACCGTACGGTGACTAAATTGCATTTGAATATAAATCAAATATATTTGAATTAAATTAGAAATCGAAACCAAAAACCGAATTGCAATTAATGAACAAACCTCTAGGCCAAATCTCATTCAAATTTAATGTTTGTATTTTGCACTTTATTGTTTTTGTCATTTTCGAGAGACAGAGTAAAAGAGAGAAAGATAAGAATCATGTTTCAGAATAAATAGTATGGTATAGACTCCAATTTAAATCGCATTTCATCTTTTGATTTGGTTCTCTTGACATAACTCCTCTTTAAACTCAGCCTGGACTCAAATGAAAATTCAAAGGAAATTACCGCAGAGTCACTTTTCATTTGCTGCCACTTTCAACTTCAATTCAACTTTGTTTAACTTTGCTCCACTCGCTCACAAACAACAACAACAAAGAATAAAACATTTTTCAACTTGAGCTTATTGTTGTTGCCCCATTCCAAATAATTCAGTTGAGTTCAGTTGAATTCGGTTTCCGCCTTTTTGGCTTTTGGCTGGCCTCAAACACGTGTTTAAGTGCATCACCTGAGCCTCGACTTGCTAACTTGGCGTATCCTTAACATGCCCCTCCCCATCTTCCCACCTCGCTTCCTCCCTCTGCCCCTCGTGCCGGTCAAGCGGATTCGTTTCGTCTTTATCATGATCCCGATTCGTTCGTCGGCGACCTACGTTAAGTGTCAAACACATTTTGCTTTGGCAATTTCTTGGGTCGTTCCCCTACCCTCCCCGCCTTTCCCTTCCCGCATCCCTAGTTCCTCGTCTCCCATGCCACTGAGTCAACCCCTAGACGCGCAAAGTTCTCATGTCTCATGGTCATGTCGTAGGCGTTGCCAACTCTAATGAAATGATTCATTTCCGTTTTCCGTTCTATTTGTATGCAAGGTTGTGTGTATCTGTGGGTGTGCGTCTCTCAGTGTGTGTGTGTGTGTGTGTGTGTGTGTGTGTGTGTGTGTGTGTGTGTGTGTGTGTGTGGCTTCACACACTTGACACTTTCTTTCCGCTTTGGCTTTGGCTTTGGCTCGTGGCTGCGGCTTTGCTTCGTTGGCTTTGACTTTGCCACGTTGATAAATTTGTGTAAATCCGTTTTAGCCAATTTCCACACACACTCACACTCACACACACACACGCACACACATGCTCACACGTGCTAATGTCCTTGGAGAGCAGCGCACACCTTTTTTTGCTGCCACAGCTTGTGGTTTTTCGCTCTTCTCTTTTGGGTTTTCCCACTTGGGACCTTGGTCGCTCCTCTTCCTCCTCTCGCTACTTCTGCTTTTTTTCTGTTTTCTTTTCCCTTGTATCAGCTCCCCTTTTCGACTTCCCACAAAGATAAACGATCACTGATATGTTTTTCGATCATTTCGTTTGCTTTCGCTTCGCGTTAGCTTAAACTTTTGACAGCAGATCTCATTTGTCAAATGAATATGTTCTGAATTGGAAATAAATTTTCCAAAATTTACATACTGAATTCCTTCAATTCCATGAATTTATTCTGAATCGGAAATATGTAAATTGTTCAAAATTTATAAGCCGAATTTCTTAAGCATTAAAATCTGATGAACTTAAGCATTCCAACTAATTTAGAAGCAACTTCAAACATAAATCGATTTCAAACACTTAACGACCAAATTTTAAATATATCAAATACTATCCAAAAAAAACTTTGGTAGTTTTTAATTTGTTTTTGATAGAACCTTCTTTGATTGTTACAACAATTGTTGTAAAGATTTCCCTCACATGACTCTTGAGCTGAGATAGGGGATCCCCCAAGGTCCTTTGGCATCCTTACAGCCGTATACAACTCGAGAAATTGCCTCGTGTTTAAATAATTTGTGCAACTTCTTTTTCCGACGCTGTGTTAAACGTTTTTCGCCTTGTTTGGCATTTTTAACGTTGCGATACGACTTTTTCTCTGCTCTGCTCATTTTTTGCTTTTTTTTTTGCCATTCGGAGCCACTGGTCTGTGGTTTCATCTGCAGGCGACAGGGGGCGGCTGTGTGCCTGGCCTGGGCCTGGTCAGAGCTGTCGCGGCTTCGGCTTCGGTCACATGTTTCATGCCAGCTACAACATGTGGAAGACGAGCAACGTGCCCCATAGTACCCTCTATCCCTGCTCCCATCCCTGCCTCTACCCCTACCAGAGTTGACCACGCTGTAGGCCCTCTTCCTGGTCGTCCCTATGGTTGTTGGCCCCGGCTCATAACTTATGCCAGAGGCGGCAAAAATGTGCCAGGCCCAAAATGGCAAATGGCGGGCAGCGCAGCGCATTTGTTACCACCAATGGCAGTGGCAATGTTGTCACACACACACAGATACACACACACACACACACATTCCCCTTCACCCTGCGCCCCCTCCTGCCCTTATTGCCTAGGGGCTTCACTTTTGAAACATTTACTTTATGTTGTTCACAGGAAATTAGATTTTTTTTCTCGCTGCTGCTGTTGTAGCTGCTGCTACTGCCACGCCCACATTGAGCAGCAGCCCCCTTTTTGCAGCCAGTGTTGTGCAGCACATTTAGTTTTAGCTGAGTTGTCAATGGCAGGAGCAGCAATGTCGCTGCCATGTCCTTGCGGACAGGAAGCAAACTCATTGCGGAAACAGCTTTTTAGCCATAACAGCTCGCAAACACACACACACACACACACACACACACACACACACACACACACACACACACACACACACACACACACACACACACACACACACACACACACACACACACACTGATCAGCAGAGTTGCCAGTTTGTTTGCCATGCTAATTTATTTATAGACACTTTAAGGGGGCAGATGCAAGTGAGAAGCGAGGTGAAAGACGACCTGGACTGGGAGTGGGCGTGGCTGGATGCAGGAGGCATAACCTGGTCAGCAGCACAGTGTCTTCTACTCTATTTTTCTATTTGTCCTTTTTTTTTGCACTCCTATTTATTTTGTATTAGTTCCGTGCAAATTTCCGCCGCAGACGACAAATTACTTACGTGCAATGTTCAGCTGAATTCGGCTTAATTTCAGTCTCAGCTCCAAGTTGTCCTTGGGTCCATCTGGAGGATTGGCGATCGGGCTGGATGCTGTTTTCTGGGCTGATTTTTTTCCCTGCCCTATTTTTTTTTTTTTTTTTTTATATAACATGTCGGGGTGACGGTTCTCGGGCTGCACAAACAAATCATTAAATATCTAATAAGCTCATTTGTAAGAGAAGTGAAGTGTGCTCCACTCCGGGGTACCCGGACTAAGACTCATACTTAGAAAAGTTTAAGACCCTTAGGCCCGTTTTTTCAATGTCTAAATAAGGTGTTTGATAACTATTGTAAAGAGAATTTGACATGAAAAGTATGAAAATTAATGTCAAATTTAAAATTATTTGTTATATAAAACTAATATGTACATTGAAAAAACGACCCTAAACTTTAGCATGTATTTTAAAAATAACACAATATGCGTATAGAATGACATCCTCGCATCATTGAAATAGTAAAAAAAAAACCTAAGGCCCGTTTTTTCAATGTCTAAATAAGGTGTTTAAAAGCTATTGAAAAGAGAATTTTACGTTAAATGTATAGAAATTAATGTCAAATTTGTTACTATATGTCAAATAAAATGAATATGTGCATTAAAAAAACGGCCCTAATAAAATTTTTTTTTTCTAAAAAAATATTTTTAAAATCAAGGATTTTGTACTTAAGGGATTTTTGAGAATGATTAACGAAATTCTGACATTGTTTGGCATTGATATTATTCCGGAATTCCGATCTTTTTTTTCTGTGTTGTCTTTCTTTCTTTCCTTTAGCTAAAGAGTTTAAATGTGATGAAGTTTAAGGAACACATCGACCCTTTAGATACTTATTAAAGATGTTCAAATTCCGAATTATAATTGATCTGCCTGCTAAGTTTAACAGCCTACGTATCAAATTCAATGTCTCTAGCTCTTACCATAGCTGAGATTCTTTCGACGGACAGTTATACAGACGGACATGGCTAAATCGACTTGGCTGTTCATTCTGTTCAAGAAGAGATATACTGTACATGTATGCGGTCTGCCACCCCTTCTACTTTTTAAATACTTTGCATCACTTGATATACCCTCGACCAGGGTATAAAGAGCATATTTGGGTCAGTTGCGCTTCTGCTTTTTATTTGGGAATGGAAGGAGTGAAGGAGGGAGGGAGGTAAGCACTTCTGGTATACCGTTTTCCATTACGCTGCCATTACTGACCTACCTGCAGAGGCCCCTCTATCCCCTTCCCCTCCAAGCCCCTCTACTTCACATACTCGTTCAGCAAAACGAGTGAAAAAGTGAAAAATGTGCTGCGAGAAATACTTCGTCGGTTGCAGATCTCAGCCTCTTCCCTCTGGATGGACAAGAGGAGTTGTTAGGCCCACGTGGCATGTTGCTTGTTGCAGTTGCAGTTGCAGCTGCAGCTGCAGCTGTAGTTGTATTTGTAGTTGTCGTTGTAGTTGTCGTTGTAGAACATGATAAGTAGCATAACCATTAAAATCAAAAGCAGCGAACAGAACGCCCGCCCGCCAGTTGCAAATGGAACGCGACCACTTTGGTTAATGTTCAGCTGGCAGCAGAAACAGTAAAAGCATATCGCTAACAGGCAACAACACGGACATGGACACGGACACGGACACGGATCCGGATACGCCCCATCGTCCACCTTGCCACCTTGCCACATGCCACTGCCACTGCCATCTTGCCACAGACCGTGGCATGCATTCATTTTGGCCGAGTTCTCGCTGGGCGTTGTTTTGTGTATTTGCGGTGTCATCCCAAAAGGTAAAACTGGTTGCAACTTTCAAACGTTGCTGTTTGTGTGTGTGTGTGTGTGGCATCTGCAGCTGCAGCACACGAAGCGTGGCAGATGCACAGCATTCAAAATACCCGATAACAATTGGCATGCATCATTGGACATTACTTCCAATTGTCCATGTCGCTTGAGAGTTTGCTAATGAATGGATTCACCCAACAAATGATTAAACTGAGCTCCCGCTAAGTCACTTCCCATTTCTCTTTATATACACTATTATCGCTATCTTTCTTTCTCTATTCTCGTTTCTTTTTGTACTGTGGATAAAAACAATTAAGCTTCTTATTAATACACACATATGTATGTTTAATATTATATTTAATTGGTCGTGTCTAGATCAATTGACCTCAAAGGCTGCTCTAAATTGAGAAAAAGTCTAAATGATAATTTTAATCAAAAAATGCGATCAGCTCGAGTTTTTTGTGCTACTAGAATCGGATCATAAGTCGATCTCTTAAAAATATAAGCTCGTCGTACACGAATCATTTTTAAAAAGATGGGTTTGAAACTAAAATTAAATATTTGCATCAATTCTATGACTTTTTATATATTGCGCCACTATTGAAGTTTTCGACCAAAAAAATAGTATTTTAGCAGAGTCTCAAGTTATGTTCTTAAAATTAAATTAGAAATTTTTTAAAAAACCATTATATCAAGAGTCAGATTTAATAATAATCAAAAGTTTCTTAAGTTAACAATTTCAATAGAAATTTTGTTTAAGCAATTTAATCGACTTAAAAATCAATGACGAATAAAATACGGTGTTTTATTAAATCGAAGCAAGGCTCAGGCCAGGTTTGAAGGTCTGCAGCCTTAAATCAATCTATGATGCATCGCCCAATCAATAAATAATTAACTTTTACTGCTACCACAATTGAAATTAATTCGGTTCCACTGTGCAGACTGTTTCTTTGCACCAGCAGGAGACTGGGCTGATCCTGGTGCTCCATCTGCTGTTCTCTGAGTCCGGGTCTGAGTCAGAGTCCGGGTCTGGATCTCTGAGTCCGCCCAAGTGAAATTCGTTTCAATTTGTAAAGCGTTTTCATTGTGGAAATTTCATATTTTTTGAGGGGGGCGAAGCGGCGGACGAAACAGTTGCAACTTGCAACGTTTGGACACGACAGCTGTTGACGCCACCTTGGTTTTCAGTGGCAACAAATGAAAAGCAATTTACGCCGGACATAAATGCAACTGGACAGTGGGTCAGAAGGACTAAGAGACTGAGAGACTGAGAGATGGAGCAAGTTGAAGGGGCAAGTGAATCAAGCTGCACAAAGCATTTGCCACATTCAGTGGCGTCTATTGCAATGCCCCCGAAAAGGGGAAAAACAGCAACCCCCCAGCCCATCTCCTTTACGTCCCACTCACTTTTTTTGGCGGCATTGTTGCTGCTTTTGTATATAACATTCTAAACAGCTTTAATGGTCTACAACATTTTTGAATATTAAAATGTTTGCCGCATCATAATGCTGGGGCATGCCACAAGGGGGACAAGGGGGTGTGGCCTTGGCTGAGTGTTGGAGACTCGACTCGACTCGCAGCAGAAGCAGCAATAAATAAGACAATTTTCTTAAGCGACTTTCTACTAACACAAAACTTTGCCGCCACATTTGAAGCGCACAACGTGGCGCAACAAATCGAAGCAGCTTCCTTTCAAGTGGCAGTTGAAAAGAAGAAGCAGATGTAGGGGCTGGGGCAGAAGCAGAAGCAATGGCCCAATGGGGGACGGGGTGATAAAGGGGGGCTTGGATCGCTGGGGACGTCGCTGCGGTCGCACACCTTTTGTTGGCCTCTGGAATTTATATAAAATATAATTTCATTTTATTTTATTTCGCATTTCGTTCTTCTTTTGAAAGCAGCAAGAAAACGTAGAGAAAAGCAACGAAAATAAATACAACAACTACAAAAACAAGAACAAACACAACACGTTTACAAATTTTCGCTATAAAAATTTATGCAAATTAAAAAATGCTCCATTCGACCTATAAACCGCAGTTCCTTGTTCCATGTTCCTCTTTGCCGTTGTTGTGTTTCCTTGTTGTTGTTGTTGTTGTCCGTGCTTGCCACAGCATGTGGAATTTATGGTTAAGGAAATGCAAATGCAAAAGGTCCAAAACTGATTTGGCAGTTGAGTATTGGGCGCATTCGCTAGACTGCCCCCACATCATCATCATTTTATGGCCTTCGAACTTAATCCAAACAGCTACAAAGTTTAACCATCTGCCATACTTTTGATTAGCTTAAGCTCAAGATGATGTTTCTAGCAACTAAATAGATAAATGTCAGTATGTTTGATTTTGATGGCAAATTGAAATATGATTAAAATCTTTCAAGAAATTTTAAGTTTGACTGGAGTTTATCAGCACTTTGATGAGCTTTAATTTGTAAAATGAACTTTGTAGTTCATAGGAATAAAAGCTTCTTTACACGATTTCAATTTTTTTAAACATATGTGTTAAACATGTCAAAAATCTGGAAGTCAAAGCTTAATAAGACAAAATTAATTAAATTACTAGAGTTTAAAGCTCAATCAGTCAGCTTTCCTTGCCTTCCATTGCTTTTATCAAGTGAGCTTTAAGATAGATTTTGACATCGCTTCTTTCCAACAATCAGCTGATTAATTTGACTGACACACACCAGCTAAATAGCCGTGAAATCCTGTAGTGAAATTCTAGTAGTTACTGAATCTAAATGAAAAGCTCGCTGAAAGCTTAACAGCTCCCTTAATCAGCTGTTCTTTCATTGCTGATAAAGTGTACAGTAATGCGATACCCACTGTACAAAAGCTCTGAAAGCACATTAAAGCTTCAGTATTAAGTCGAGCTTAATGTGCGTTTAATGAGACTTTCTAATCCGTTCGTCTGATTAATGGTCGTAGTGGAGTTGAGTGAAAACTTTCTTACTAAATAAAAAAAAAAGACAGCTGATTGAGTTGCAACTTTTCGGGCCATTTGGCAAAGTAAATATATGTGAGTGTGTGTGTGTCTGCGTGTGTGCGTGCGTGTGTGTCTGCGTGTGTGCATGCGTGTGTGTGTGTATGTGTGTTGTTGTCAGTTTTCTAAGTATTTTAGCAATTTTCATTGCTCAACTGATGCGACAGTCATTCTTCAGCTGCTTCCGGCACTCACAGTCACAGTCATAATTATCTATCTCTTTGTGCTCTTCGTGCCAGACAAATCCTGCGAGAATCCTGTCATCTTTAACGTGTTCATTTGCGACGCCTTTTTCTGTTTTCGGTTCTCTGTCATGCGGCTCTTTATCCGCAACCCTCTTTTAACCACAGTACACAGTACACACTGTGGGGCACAGTGGGACAAGAGCAGCCAAATGCGTTGTGACATATACAATTGCGTGGTAATTGAGTTGAGTTGAGTTGAGTTGGGGCAGTGTGCGAGCAACCCAAAAATGGACATCGGGACAGGCGGCGGCAGCTTTTAAGGATGTCCCAGAGCCCCAAAAAAATGGCAACTTCACATTTCCAGCTGCCTGTGCCTGCGTCTCATTTCATTTCATTTCGTTTCATTTCATTTTGTTTTAATAAATTAAAATGTCAAGTTGATAAATGAAGGTTCCCCGAGTTCCGAGTCGTGTGTCGTTGTCGGCGACGTTGGCGGCATTTTTGAAGCCCCATCAGCCAAAGCCCAAAAAGTGTCGTATTGTTGTAGGCGCTCCTTTACTCACAGACAGAGAGAGAGAGAGAGAGAGAGAGAGAGAGAGAGAGAGAGAGAGAGCGAGAGAGACAGAGCATCACATTAGCGTTTGCCGGACAGTGTCCTGTGTCCATTGTCCTGCTTCTGTCCTTATTCTGCGCACATCCGCTTCAGTCGTTTGTGGTCGCTCACTAAATTATTGTGTTGTTAGTTGTTGCAGCAGGACTCAGGACTAAGGAGGCACATGTGGGAGTTGGAGGCGTGGCATGCTGCCCGCAACATGAGCATGGGGGACATCATTTAACGAGGCTCTGGGACCCGCTGTGGTTCTCTAAGTGGTTATGAGTTAATTTTATTTATTTATTTATATTTTATTGTTATCATTTATATCCACTTTTTTTCACTCTCTGCACTCGCTGAGGCAGTACTTGGTTTTCCTTTTGGTCTGCGGTTCTGTAAGTGCGCATTATTTTATTTCCCATTTGCCAAACATATGTATGTTCAAGTATTTGTATTCACATTCACATTCACTTTCGCATTCGCATTCGTTTCTGTATTCGCATTTATTTCTGTTGCTCTTGCTGGACTCGTATCTTTAGCTTGGTGTAGGTTTGATTTCTATCCGGACCGTAATTTTTATGGAGCGTTATTGCCCTTGGCTTAAAAAAGGTCCAAGACCTCGTCTCCATCACCATCTCCATCGCCATCTTCATCTCCTCCGGCTCATAAATTCGCCGGACAGGCCGGGCAAACGAATGGGAAAAGCAGAATGAAAAGACATTTCCGCCGCTCATTAAATTTGTCTACGCATTTATTTGTCAGCAAGTCGTAAAACTCGAACACGAATTTTATTAGTGGACGCCAACAAATACTAAAATATTCGACGAAGAGGGGAGTCTTCAGGGACTGCTTTTAGGTATTTTTCCTTTTCCTGGCATTTTCGGCTTAAGCACACACACACACACACACACCTGTTTGCCCCCAGTTCTTGTGAGTGTCAGTTTCTAGGATCTAGGATCTGTGCTCAGTCCAGAGTGTCAACAGGCAGATGGGGCAGATGAGGCAAAAAGGTCGCTTTGATGACCTGGAATAAATGACATATGCGTAATGTGCGGATAATGAAACGACAAACAGGTGAGAGACGACAGATGACAAGCCATCAAATAGTTTACTCACCATCGCCGTTTATTCAGCCATCAACTCTTTGGCAAATTTCAAGATGTCCTCGCATTCATACTATCAATGTTTGATCAATAGCTTGTACCTATTTGTCAACTTTCAATGTGGCAAATATCAACCATTCCTCTGTTAGCCACATCTTAGCATACTATCGATTGTATCCACTGACTCCAAGAATTATCGATTTACTATCGGTTTGCGTGCTTGAATGGTGCTAATATCAGTTCTTAACTGAAAAACACGAGTATTTTGTTTCTTACTGAATTACTGATAGCATCTATAGCATTTTTTGACTATCGCGTTATATATATAATATATTTGCTTGAGCACATCAATTATCCATCACCTATCAAAACCATGACCTATCAAAAATATGATAAAAGTAAAAGCTATCGCTTTTTTCACATATATTTTTCAGTATTATATTAATCAACATGAAAAGTATATAATGAACGACAGAAATTAAGTGAACGGTGAATGTAAAATTTTTGTGATGGATTTTTATCATTATACTTTCTAAGTTTGGAAGTCAAGATGTCTTTCATCGATGTGTTGTGGTAAATGCAGCGGATGAATTATTTATTCACTTAAAATGAAATTCAAATGCTTTAGTATAAAATTTAAATATTTTTGAAAATGACAAAGAAACATGTAATTATCATAATTGAGTTACAATTGATATTGTTGCTCGTTTCTTAGAAATAACGCCGCAAACAGCGCAGTGAAAACTTTTGTGATGAATAAGCTTTATTTATTTATATTACCCGGGGGCAAGAAAGATAAAGAGAGAGACGATGTAGGGAAAGGGAGACGGTGCTTTATTTAATTGTTGTAAAAAGTGAGAAAAAAGAGACACAACGTCGCCAGAGAATTTGATAGGCGACGAATCAACAAACTTGACTTTAAATAAATGCACTCAGCCATGCACTTGGACGAGTTAAGTGAGACAGGAGAGAGGGGGCAAGAGAGAGAGAGAGAGGGAGGGAGAGGGAAAGGGTTGCTACTGTGCGCTTGAACTCGGCCTACATCGAGCAAATGCAAAAGTTTTTGTATTAAATTAAAACGCTGAGCGCTGAGAAGTTTGCAACGCACCCAAGGGTCGAGTGGAGTGAAGTGGAGAGGAGGGGAGTGAGTGGCCAACCTGGCGTATGCGCAATGCTCTGGGCCGCAGTGGAAAAGGCCAACTTTGGGCCATTGTTGCCAGTTTGCAACGTAAATCGTTTTTGTTCGTCGTCATTCCTGGGCCTGCTAAGCATTTGGCCGTCTCGTATTGCAACTATTATTAGCAGCAGGCGGCAGGCGGCAAGTGGCAAGTGGCAAGTGGCAGGCAACTGAGGCAAGGCATCTTCTGACTGCTGACTGCTGACTTCCAGCCTGCCTTTCTACCGTCTGGTGCTCGTGTGGCGTCTCTGAAGTGCAAGTGCAACAACAGCAGCTTCGAAAATCCCAAAGCAAAACTTTTTCTTACCACGCGGTTAGTTACTGCTAAGACCGGTTCTTTATCTTCATGTTGCTCGTGTTGTTCTTGTTGTTGGTGGTGCTTCTGTTGCATTTGTTGTTGTTGGCGTTGGCGTTGGCGTTGCAAGATCTTGTTTGGGTCTAGCGCACAAAGGCATTGATGCCTGCGGCTTCAGTCTCAGCTTCAGCTTCAGTCGGCTGTGGCAGCAACTTGAGCCCGAATACCGATATAAGTACGATATTTGAGATGGGGTCTTAAAGCGCCCAAAACTTGTTTAAATCACTCGAATTTATAACAACGCTGCAAACTGTTCGATATTGAACGGCTTAACTGCAACTTGCCAAGGGATTTTGTGCAGCAGCCATTTCTCTTATTAAAAGCGCTATAAATTCCACAAAGTCCTTTGAAAATAAGTATTGTTTAACAACACCATTGAGAGAAACTTGCTTAATCAAAGCAAATTAAATATTTATTAATTTTATATTAAGTGAAATGAAAGTAAAGTGAGCTCTAAGCTTCACTTCTTTCATTTGTATAAGAACAAAGCTAAATCTGCTTATATAATTAGACGTTTAATCGTTTTTATATGCAATAAATTATATGCTCGTACACTGATTGAATAACTGACTAAAAGCTTACTTTAAGCCACGAGCTTAAATTATTTATTTGTATGCAATGAATTAAATTACTTAGCTGTAATTGTTTTTCATAAATGTTAATTTCATATTTTAAACTAAAGCCCATTGAGCTGAAAATAGTTGTATTCATAAGTAATTTATTCTTTCACTCATTATGAAACCTAGCTCTCACTTATTTATTCAATCAATGTAAGCTCTACTAATCAACTGGAATCAATGACTAAGTAAGAGTTAAAAACAAAACCAACTACAAAAAAAGTTGCATAAATTATCTTAAATATTTAAAAATTGATTATAATATTTGACACGATTTTAATCATTCGAAATGCACAATGCTTAATAATTCAATTTCGAATCTTATCATTGCAGCAATAATTAAAGTCAATGCTGTCGGCAGACATTCATAATAAGTGTAAAAATAATAAACTCTTACGCTCACACATGCATATAGTATATTGAAATGAGTATAAAAAGTACAATTTATGAAAATCAAACACACAAAAATAACGCAATTAGTGGCTGGTTGGGGCATTAATAAATTGTTCCTTGTCTGTGTGTCTGTGTGTGTGGGTGTGTGGGTTATTTTATGAGTTTTACGCTTTAATTTCCTCCTGTTAATGGAAAAAACTCTCTCTTTCTCTCGCTCGCCCTCTCTCTCGCTCGCATATAAAATACGACGTATAATAAATATGAGTTTGATACGAAAAATGCAATTAAAATGTATGAAAGAAACTCTGCAAAGACGCACACTCATACACACACACACATAAACACAGGCACACGCACATACGTATGCTCACGCACACACTCATACACACACATACACACAGACTGTGGAAGCCATTCATGCAAAACATCAAAGTGCCAGCGAGTTCTGGCAGTTTAAAATATTCGTAGCATACTTTTAGGCGCTCGTCTATAGCAGAAAGTTAAAAATCTGAAATCGAAATATACAAATGAAATTAAATGTGCTCTAGTCTGAATACATATGTGTGTGTGTGCATATATATGTGTATTAGTGTAGCTTTAAGTGAGTTTTCATTCATTAACAGACGCCTCGCAAAACAGCAAAAACTGCGTCACTTTAAAGCGACAAAACACTATACGGAAGAGGGGTAAAGGGAGCAGGGCACTTGGTAGAGAGCGTAAAGAAATTGAAGTCAGGGCTTCCAGCTGAAGCTGAATCTGCGCTTGACTTTGACTTCAATTCAACGCCTTTGAAATTGCCCAAAAGGCGCGAGTGAAGAGTGAAAAAGTTGATGCTTTGCTTCTTCGACTTCAACTTCACTTTGTTCCTTTTTGCCTTGCCCAGAGCCAGTTGTGCATTGTTGTGCTCTATGAGTATGTGTGTGTGTCTGTGTGGGTGTTGTACACGGCTTACAGTTCATAAATAGTCGACAACCGCAAGGAGAGCTCAGCACAATAAAGCTGCTGTTTTCCTTTCTTTGTCTCTCTTTCTCTTGCAGACACTCGCTCCCTCTCTCTCTCTCTCCCTTTCTCCTTCTCTTCTGCATTCGCTTTCTCTTTTTTGGCCTCATCGTTTGCTGTCGCTGGCGGCCTTTCACATGCGATTTCCTTATTGTTGCCATTATGTGATTTGCAGTGAAAGTGCAGCGTCCCCTCCCTCTCTCTCTCTCTCCCTGTCTCTTTCTCATCTTAGTGCCTCCGGCTTCCGCTGGCTTGGCAGCTGCCTTCAATAAGCAGCCGCTTTATGCCTCACTTCCGTCAGTCGCCCTTCGTTGATGGCCAACCTCATGCCCTTCAAGCGATTGGGACTCATTGTTGTTGCCAAAGTGTCAACGGAAAACGGAAGTCAACAGGCAGAAAGGCAGAAGGAGAGGCTGTAACTGAGCGAGTGGGGCATCTGTCCTGTCCACACCCATCTTGCCACATTTTCCAGCCTGCCACGCCCATTGCCACTGCTTGGCATTCGCATTGTTGCGCTTTGTGTTGTACATTTTTATTAGCGGCAATCAATCGGCTTAAATGGCTGCCTGACAGATGACGACCGGGCTAAAAGAGGCATATTCAAGTGTGTACATCTAAGTGTGTGTGTGTGTGCGTGTGTGTGTGTGCAACTGTGCACCTTAACGAGCCTGTTGATTACAACAAGTCCTGAGCACAAAAACATCTGAAAGGCAACTTCAACAATGAGTTTGAGGATGAGAACTTCAATTTTGTAGCTGCCAATTTCCACAAGGAAATTCAGTTGCAACAATGTGTGGCAAGTATGTTTGAATGTTTGTGTGTGTGTGTGTATGGCAGCTGAAATTATTAGAGCAGTTTAACTTAACAGTTATTTAGCCTGGCCTTCGACGATTTACTGATATACAGATGAGATTTGTCATATCATACTAAGAGTATCTATGTGATGTGTATGTGTGTGCGTGTGTATGAATGTGTATCTTTATGCTGCTTTCTGGCTATAAACATGACAGTCTTTCGGGCATGCCAAGCAGAGGCATAAACAAGCAAAAGGAAATCCAAACACGCTGCCGAAATCATTTGCATTCCAAGCCAAATGTCAATGAGTTTTCATTCATTTGCCCACAAACACACATATACATAGTATACAGACATTCTCATACATGTATATACACAGAGAGAAAAAAATGCGTGCTATAATCAATCTCAAATGCTTAAAATCATAAATATAAGTACGAATTACTGGAATTGGGCATGAAAATTCATTAACCAAGTACCATCAATCTTGATATAAGAACAAACAAATTTGAATCAAGTTAGAGTCTAGATTTACTAGAAATGAGTACGAAAATTCTTTCTATAAGTTCGAAACTCAGGTTCGATTCGTTGAAAATCTTGATTAATACGTATATTATGTTTTACCTTGGCAGGCTTTTAATTCGATGGGCACCTAGAAACTATAGCTACATTTGACATGATTTTATCTAAAGCAAATCTGATATACTTCTATACTAACTGAAAGTTTTTCACACTCAAGCTGATCATTTCGATTCAATCAAGTCTACACAATAAGTTTGAAATAAGATTGCCATTCTCGACTTTAGTAATTTTTTACATAATGAGGAATTAAATTAGAAATTTTGCAATTTATATCCGAGGTACTGGATTATTTTGCTGTCTGTATATGTATACATATGGGTGTGTGTGTGTGTGGATTGAGTTTGCTTTATTTGCGTGTTAAGCTGTGGCTGCCACATTGAACACCAAATGGCCATTTGGTGCACAGCTGCAGTTGCCACACACACACTCACAGTGTCTGCCACACACACACACACACACACACACACACACACACCGGAGACTGAAATCCGTTTGTAATTTACATATGTAAGCCACTCGTTCGTGTTCCCAATGAAATCCCAATGAAATACTTAAATGAAATCACAAACTGTTAACCGGGGCACAAACATCGAACATCAAGCAAACATTGATGCGAATCTGGATGTTGCATGCAACATCGGAATCCGTATGTGATGCGGCATTGTCAGCAACCGATGAAGGCCAAGATTAATTGCCAGGACTCGGCTAGGCCATCTCCAGCTGTACTCTTAGTCCTTGACAGCGAAATGCAATCCGAAATGTGCACAAATGTGAAACAATGTGGTTGGGTCGGCGTCTGGTAAATGGTAAATGGCAAATGGCAAATGGCAATTGGTAAATGGTAAATGGTATTCCATCATTCCGATATCTCGACAGCATACAAACATTCTTGCCACGCCCCCCGCTGGCGACCCTGAACTCCTGCTAATTGATTGGGGCATTTATTTTAACAATCGCAAACTCACTTATGTTAATTTATGCTAATTCATCTCATCGCTCCCCATCGATGAGCTCCCACAACTCATTAAATTCTCTGCTACCAATTAAGCACATATTAATAGACTGGAGGCAATTCGTAAGGCGTTAATCATACGATCCAAAAACTATGTATGGAAATTAGTGTTCCGTTTTGTGAAGGTATTAGAGATGCAATCTCTCCGATTTTAAATATAATACCTACTTCGTTTTAAAACGTTTTTACTTCCTAAAATTAAAATAAGGCAGCTTCTTTCGGAGTATTTATTCAGTATATTTTTAGTATCTTTGTTTCTACTAAATATCTGATTTTCTGAGTTTTGTATTACAGAAAATAAATTGTGTCGTAGGTAAAAACAGTCCATACATTTTTTAATCCCTATTGTGGATCAAGAGATGCGGGCAGTAGACGTTATATTTTAAGGTTTACGAAAAATCCACTAAGACTAATATGAATTTAAGGCTATTTAGCTATTTCTTAAATATAGCAAAAACTTTAATTGACCCTTAATATAATTTTTCACGAATTTTTTAACTAAATCAAAATAGGTTAATAGAGTTAGAGAATTTTGTTATTTTGAAAAATTATGCTTATATTTTTATGTTGTGTTGCAAATTTAAAATCTAACAATTTTATTAATGTTCCCACATTAAAAAACCGCACATTTTGATTTCGATTTGGTTTCACAGTTCTCGGGAGCGCATTGAGAGTTGAGTGTAATAAAAGGTTCTCTCATGACATGATGATGATAGCATCGCCATAACCATAACTCTTGCGAGGGCGAACCTTTACCCTTCCCCCTTTTGTCCATCAGTGGTCCATAGCAAAAATGCAATTTTGCGAGAGAAAGAATGAAAACCAGAGAAAAACTGTTGTGGTGTCCGAGGTGTGCGTATTAGAAGGATTCTCTTCTTTTTTTTGTTGTTTCCCAGTTCTGCGTGTGGAATTCAACTTGAGCTGCATCTTTTTCTGTTGTGTGTGTGTGTGTGTGTGTGTGTGTGTACAGTCGATATATCAACAACTTTCATTTGCGTGTGCTGAAACCTCGTCCCCTGCTCCCTCCATTACCATTTCCATTTCCATTCCCTTGCCGAGAATGGGAGCAGCCCTTTAAATGCATTTATGTCTGCTGTTTGCATGCGTTTAGCTTCGTTAGTTGTCGTTAGTCTCTGAGCCGCTTGCCAGTTGCCAGTTGCCAGCTGTCCCGATTCCAGTTGGCAGCTCGAACACCACAGGCGTACGCTAAAAGTGTTGACAGGGGGGGTGGCATGAAACTAGAGACCGGAATGTGGAGAGGGACAATGCACTATGGTGCATTTTCCCACTTTTTCTTGGCATTAATTTTTGTTTCATACCAAAAATGTCGGCATAACATTGCAATGTTAAAATAACAGCTGTTAAAGTTAGCTGTTGCAACCAAAGATCTCGTGCTTTGTTAAAGTGTAACTTTGTAGTGCCTTTTAAAATTAAAAAAAAATTCCAAAAAATTATTTTAAAAATACACGTTTGTAATTACTGTTATAAGTAACCTGGAAATGGGTGTCTGGTAACATTTCTATCAAATATGTTATGCTCACAACCATTTAAGAGGACTCGCATCTTTCTGTTTGCTTGTGAATTTTTAATTAATGCCACAAAAACTTATCAAGTGCCCCATAGTGCAGTGGTATGTGTGTGTTTGAGTGCGTGTGTGTGTGTGTGTTTAATTGTCGCAATGCGACCGGCAACAAAAGCGCGCCAGACTGCAATCGCATCACAGAGACACCCCCAAACAATCCATTCCCCTCCCCTTCCTTCTCTCCCACCGCCTGTCCGCTCCACAGTATTTTTCAGTCAGACATTTTTCAATGCATGTGTGTGCTTCTCTGTGTGTGTGTGTGTGTGTATTCAACGTAAATCGCCAAAATTGTCCCGACTACGTCGTTCTGTCTGTCGCCTTTCGACGAAATTTGCCTACAATTTTTACCAGTTGCCAGCAAACTTGGCACGGCAAAAAGGACCAAGACAAATATTTTCGTTGCTTGTGTGATAGCAACTGCACATGCAAGGTTGTGTGTATCTGTGTGTGTGTGTGTTTGTATGTGTATGTGTATGTGTATGTGTATGTGTATGTGTATGTGCGTATGACGCTTGAGAAAATATGGTGCAATAAACTTTGTGCCTGCGACATGCGCGCATTTTTGAAGGCTCCTGTTGAGCGCCACTAACACCCAACCAAACTCACACACACACACACACACACACACACACACACACACTAACCAACAGATACACGCACTAACACACATTTTTGTTGCTTCCAAAATTTTTAATTTCAAGTTACTCCCGAGGCCTTTTTAAGTCAAGAGTAGTTTCAGCTGCAACGCGTCTGTATTGTCGGGGAGAGCAGGTGGGGAAAATGGGGGCATCAAGGTGTGTGCCTGGGCGTGGCTGTATGCTCGGGCGGTGTGCTAATATCTGGGCTAACGACAACAACAACAAATACAGCTGCAAAACTTATGTTAAAGACAAGGCGTTGAAGGCTGAAAGCTGAAAGCGTGTAAGCCATAAAGTTAAAAGAAACTTAAATTGCGAGAAGATATCAGCGAAAACGAGAGAATGAGAGAGGGAGAGAGAGAAAAAAGTATTAGAAGTACATATGTATGTGGACTTCGGGTTGTTGTAATAAGGAAATTTCGTTTGAGTTTTTCTCAAAGCAGTCCATTCACCTCGGACTCTCGATCAGAACTCTTGAGCTTCACTCAGCTGCTCGATAGTTATCGTCATATCGAATACTGTGATGGGAGGGCTGACCGGCGTTGCCATACCCATTCCCTCATATGTATGTATATATGTATTTGTAGGCAAGCATATTCAATTAATTGGTATGAATTAATTGCCTAAATATTAAATTAATAAAGTTATTGTTCCTTTGAAATTTTCACTTTTTCCTAATTTATTAAGCCATTTATTGAGAATTAAGTAGAATTAATAATTCGCCATTGTAAAATTTATGATTTATTTAAAAGAATTCGTTCGGTATCAGAAAAGTCAAGGGGATTTTTTTCTAATGTTAGTTTGTTTTTATTATTTTACAATATATGTACATACATATGTATGTTCTTATTAAATTTGACTTTAATATATTTAAAATACAAAGTTTGTACAAACTTTCTCACTATGAATATGTTTCTTAATTGAAACTCTGTTTTTCAAGGTACACATAAATTTTATTTAACATATAGTTTAAAATTTGACAATAAGTTCTATACATTTTAAAAACGGGCCTTAGTTTTACTAATTTTATTTGCTAATTTTATTTGTGGAATTTTTCTTAAATATTTTTATAATATTCGTAATTCGAAATATTCTAAATTACAGCAATCGCATTATCAATAACAGAATCATGAAGTGATGAGACAGCTTTGAAAATATGTGCCGATTGTTAACATATGTGATTTCAGGATATAGCCATATTAGCAGAAACAGCTTTTGTAATAATAGCAGATACAGTAAAAGATTGTACATATGTAAAATGTAAATGTCACTGAAGGTGAAAAGCAACTGCCTGTGGAAAATCATCAGTTGCAGTAAGAGTACACTAAAAAAAGAACAACAACAGCAACAGTAACAACAACAATAACTATAAAGACAACAGCAATAACAGTAACAGTTACATCAATAACTGCAGCCACAATAACATAAACGAGCGTAACAGCTACAGTAATAGTAACAGTAACAGTTGCAGAATAACAGCGATAATAAACCACATTGAGGAATGAAGAAGTACAAGAAGAGGAAATAACAGAGCGAGGGAAATCGTATAGAAGCTTAGATAATTTGACGCCAAGGCGTCTAAGCTGAGAAAGGATAAATAAACGGAATAAAGGGTGTGAAGCAGGAATGTGAGGAAGGGGAAGCGAAGAATTGGAAGAGGCTGATAGCAAGAACAACAACAGGTGTCTCCGGCTCAGCGTTAATGCCGAGCCATAAGCTCAGTCGCAGACGGCAGCCAATTGGCCAGATTTATGACGTGTGGCGGGACTGATGCTCGTAAAGACAAAGGGGGGAACGGAGGCGGAGGGGGCAGAGAGGATGTTGGGGATGGGGGATATGCTTAGACGGCGCTTAGGCAAAACAAAGCAAAATCCATGCACACAAATTGTGCAAACAAACAAGCTGAAAATGGGGGCGAGCAAGGGTTAGCGGGCCACGCCCACAGTAAGGCGATTTGTAACACTATGAGGCAGAAGAAAAAAAAACCAAAAAAAGAGCTGGGATTTCGTTGGAATTCGGAGACTCGCAGGTAACATTTTTATTAACAATAACTTATTTTGTATAATAAACAATGTCTGCATTGTCTGTTTCCGCCCTGGATTGCGGTCTGTGCAATCTGAAGTCAAGAGAGAGAAAGAGACAGAGATGGAGACGCTGCCTGAGCTGGCACTTGAGGCGCCGCTTCAGCTGCTCGACATGGAAAGCAAATTCATGTTGCGAGCTGTGTGCCGAGGACTTTGTTGGCAGGATTACCTCAATTCCTGGCTGCTGCTGCTGCTGCTGTTGGCTTCCGGTTATGCGAACGAAGCTCCATGCTCCGACTGCTTAAGTTGCCTACTATGGCTACAGCTTGCCACTTGCCACTTGGCCCATTCCTGTGGCTGCCACCCGTTGGCATTTTGTGCGCTCACCTAATAAAAGCTACAAATAATCACGCATTTATTATGCTGCCTTCCCTCTCTCTCTCTCTCTCTACCTCTCACTCTCTTTGTGTGTGTGTGTGTGTGGCATTGTTGTCGTTTATCATATAATGCCAGGAAAAAATGTTACAAATTTGCCGCAAGTTGTCTTTTGTTCTAAGCTCCAGCTGCCCTCGAGATTCCATTGCTGATTCTGATTCCAATTCTTCTCTTTTGCTCTCGCATTATCTCTTACTCTATCTATCTCTCTCCCTCTCTCTCTTTCTATCTCTTGCTCGTTCTGCTGCTTCGCATTTTTGCACATTGCCTTCTCCTTTATGATTAACATTATAATGAAAATTCTCGCTTTGTTTTTGCTCCAAGTCTTGGCCTTATTCAACACAGATTTTCCATCTTTAGGGATTGCAATCTTACTCCCATTCCCAATCTATTCTCCCAATCTCCTCTGCCTAGTATTTGTAGACCTTTTGAGGACCCTCTGACCCCCATAATCTGCCTGCTTGATATTATTATTTATTTTAGCTGTTTGCTGGCTCCGAAATGTGATTCCGTTTATTGCCCAAGTCGATAATTATGACTTGTATTCGAATTATGATAAATTATTCTTGAAATAAGTTTCAAATTATTTTATACGCTATGCGCATTTCATATTTCGGCTTATGAGACAATAGGGAGATTAGATAAAATTACTGTGAAAACAAAATAGTAATATTATTAAAGTTATTTAGCTTAAGAAGTATTTAGTTAACAAGTTAGTTACTTAAAAAAAAAAATTCAAATACTTAAAAAAAATTGAAATAAAAATAAAATAAAGTATCCAATACTTTCATGATTCTTAGCACTTTATAGCATTTTAATAGATATTACGTTATACTTAAAATACACATAATATAAGTGAGCTAAAAGCTTTTGTAAATAGCAAAAGACACTGGAAATTTTTAATTTTGGTTATCTGTAAGCTGTTTATAGATTATAATTTAGATTATTATTGATTTGTGTTAATATTCGTTTTTCTCCTCAACTTTTATATTGCTGCTGGTTTTTCTTTATTATTACTTTTAAGTTTAATCAAACGCAATTCGATGAGTTTTAGTATAAAGTCCGCTAAAGTTTGTTATGTTTTATAGCTGTCCATCCTTCCCTTTTTAGAGTCGATCTTCTGCAGTCGTTGGGTACTTTGGAGTCAGCTTTTTGTCCAAATTCAGCGACGTGTCCATTGCGAATCAGGTAAGCTGTTCTGTCCAAGTCCAAGAGTCCAATGTTCAAGTGTACCCAGTGCAATGCTCATCATCCAGAGCAGCTGTCGTGGAATTTTTGTGTTTAGCCAGGACACATTGGCCAGTCCCTTTCTCTAAGGCAATCGACCCAAAAAGTTGGTCAATTGGCAATAAAATCAAAAGCGAAAAAACTTGAAGAGCAACAGTAGCTGAGATGGAGGATGAGGGGGTTTGGGGATGACCGGGGATGACGACGTGGAACATAAGCAGGGCCAGAATGGCGGAAAGTTATTCGACAAAGTCCACGCGGCGTGTCTGGCATCCCAAATGCGAAGCGGTCAGCGGACTGCTCAATGGAGAGAGGGGGAGGGAGGGTGCAGGGATACTGTACGGTATATCAGGGATCCGGAGTTGGTTCATAAAACGCTTTGTACGCTCAAACAGACACAGTAATTGGCGATACACCAACATGCACACACCACACACACACACTCATACACACACACCACACACACACAAACATGTGTTTTGATCCTTAGCCACCACTTTGTCTTACGAAGAGGGCGGGCCAGGGGACAGGGGACAGGGAACAGGGAACTTGGCAAAAAGAAGAAAAAAGAAAGAAAAACTTTGGCGGCGACGCGCCTTTCATAAACTTTGAGTGTTTCTGGTTCTGGCATGCACTTATTTTCTTTATATTTATTTATATTTCGCTCAGCATCGAAATCAACCTCCCTATTCCTCCCATCCCCTTCCGCTTCCGCTTCCCTTTTCCCTTGACCGCCTTGGTCACTCGATGTCCATGCTGTCCCCTTTTGCCCTTTTCCCCATACTTCATAGCGCACATATTTTCATCATTCTCCTCTCACTCTCAGTTTCTCCTCATCCTCGGCGACGTTCCTACTTCTTATTGAGTGGTCATAAGTTTTGGCCAGTCTTTCCAGCTGCTTCCATCTGTCAGTTCTTGGTCGCGAGCTGCTGTTTTCTTTCTGCAATTTTGATACAAAAACAAAAAAAAACACTCTTAAAAATAATAATATTTATAATAAAATACACCAACGAAATTATGTTGGAAATTTCTGCTCTTTGGCTGCTGCTGCTGTGCAAAATTTATTTCGCATTCACTTTGCTCAAAATATGTGCCAGAAATTGTTGGGCCTTTATATTATTATGCTCATCCCAACCCCACCTCCCCCCCCTCTAAAGCCATGCCTGTCCCTGACGAAGTTACAAATCGCTATTGCATTTCAATGCAATAAGCAAAGTTATTCCTTTGCATTGCCAATTGCCAGCCAGTGCAGCAGAAGCAGGAGCATCCTTGAAATTCGACTTCCTCTAGGAGCTGCCCTTCACTACACTATCTGTATCCTGACTAAACCATACTAGTGTATGTGTGTGTGTTTGCGGAGTCGGAGTGAAAATTGTTTCACATTTGCAGACATAATACAATTCAAGGAAGGCTGCATAACTGCTGCAAACTGTTTTCCAAATGAGCCCGAAATGCCCATAAAATACCAGCCGAAACAGCAGCTATTGCTTTCATGATATTTCAGGATATTCAACGCCTTCATATCGTATAATATAAATATCAATGTTCAGAAGTACAGCTTCAACGGCATTGTCTTCAACAACACATTCTCTACTAAAAACTAATCGGCTGGCAAATATCTTAAGCTTCTTTTACCACTGCTTCTATACTCCAATTAAAAGTTTCTGAATGAGCTTATGCAGTAGGAAATGAGATTAATAAATAAATTATAAATCAAGTAAAAAAAAAAGTTTAAGTTTCAGTTAAGTTAAAATCATGCAACTAGATTAGTCAAGCCTTGAATTCCAAAAATTTCCTTCTTTCCTAGTAAATCTCATTGTAGAGAGTTAAAATAATACTGGCTGATAAAAAATGTAGGTATTTATTAAATAATGTAACAATATACAATAAATGATTACTAACGTAAATTGTAGTAACTTTAGTAGATTTAATTTTATTTGACGGCTAAGCTAAGGCTATTTAAATAGCTTTTAAACATAATTATTACTCTCATTTCACCAAAGATGAGCTTTAAAAGCACTTGGAGACCTTCCACCATTTAGGTCCGCTTATATAATGTCTGAATAAGGTGTCTGATAACTATTGAAAATATATTTTAACGTAAAATGTATAGAAATTACTGTCAAATTTAAAATTATATCTTAGATACAGTTTATATGAATGTACATTGAAAAACGGCCCTTAGTCTTTACCATAGTCTTCAGCAAACAGAAATAAAAGTGATTTAAGGCTAACCTTGCCGTAAATTTAATTGATTATCTATTATAATAAAAACCAATAGCATTTTCCGAAAGGTGGAAATAATCTGTTTTTAGATTGAAAGCTGAAATTGCTCACAAATTATTTGAAACTAGTTTCTAACTATATACTTAATGGGAACGAAATATAAACAAAGCGGCAAATTAAAATGTGCAAATACGAAATGAAAGTCAGAATTAAAACCGAGAACCAAAACCAAAAGCATTTGAAAAACGAAATCTAAATTTGAATTGAAATTGAAATCACATTATGACAGTTGAAAATTGAAACGACAATGCGGAACGGAAAATCAAATTTCCAAACGCCCCCAAAAATTGGAGAGGAAACAATGGGCGAAATGTGGGAGCAAAGATGCAACAAAATGTTGCACATTCAGTTGGCAATTTACCACTCATTAATTTGCGTTTCATGCATCTGTATTGGTCGAGTATCTGTGTGGCTTCAATGCGTGCTAAAAACTAAATGCTACTGAGATGTGATGAAGAAAGTCGAGTGGTGCATCATTCTAATGCATTTGCACTTTCGTCGACGTCACAAAGGAGTAATTACTTAATGCACGATGAGTTGCAAGGACAACGATGAGTTCAGGCCGAGTCCATTGACTGAGTCCAAAGACCGACCGCAAAATCAAAGCCCAGTTGCAGTTGCAAGTGTCAGTGCCACAAATCAAAAGCAAAGGCCAAGCTACGTTGGGTGGAAAAGCGGATGAAACTGCTGACTGACTCACTGACTGATAGACAGACAGACAGATAGACGGACGGACGGAAGGATTGGTTGACTGACTGTCCGGCTGACTGACTGGGCTGTTGGCTCTTGTAGCACTTTTCAAGCCCCAAGCAGAGGCAGAGGTAGCAGCCAAACCAAACTAAACCAAGAGTCAAATGAGTTCAGCGCCCTCTTGTCCAGTTTCAAAAGGGGCCCTGGATGCAGGATGTGCAACGAACAAAGACGAGTCAGCAGCTAAAGTGGTGGCAATGACAGTGGCAACTGACAGTGGCAGCCACTGTTGTCATTGCTGTCTCTCTCTGCACTTAGAAAAATATGGCATCCTAAAATTAAGTATGTCTCTACTTGAATTTATACCATCTTGTTCTTAAAATTTTAACTTTGTTGCGCATTACTTGTTATTTCAAAATTTAAAATAAAACGATATTAAATTTAAAATTCCGACTGATCGTTCCTATGACAGCAATATGATAAAATAGTCCGGCTTTTAAAAAACTTAGTCAGTATATTTAAGAACATGCCAAACATTTCGAGTTTGGCTTAAATACATCAAAAAACGGCCGAGCCAAGTGAATGAATACCTGATCTAAAATGTTTTAGGATTGATATGAGCTTAAATATGAAAATGTTTTATGCTTGAAAGAAAATTCTTATTTAAAGACTTGCGAGATTGCGAAAAGCGAACTTGAAATAAGGGTTTTCTGCAAAAGTTTTGGAAATTCCGAGCTCAGTAACAGTTACTGTTTAAGTACGGAAATGTTGATATTTTTCTGAGTGTACTCTCTACTCTCTGCTGTCTGCTAACGAGTGGCGAGTGGAGCAATGATTGCGGTTACTTGTTGGTTTTCATTTCATTTTTCATGCCACACTTCTTCGACTCTGTTGATCTTCCCTTCTGCATCTGGCCAGCTGCTTGTTAAGCACTTTAAACAATGCGGTCCCCCGAGCGCTCTTTGTTTTGTACTATAATACTATATATTGTTAAATATAATTTTAGCACTTGTTCAACCAATGACAGAGACCCAAACGTTGCCAGACAGCAAACTCAGCGCATCTGCTTTGACTCTGACTCTGACTCCGACTCCTACTCTGACTCCGTCTCTAACTGCGACTCCGACAGTTGCACCGCCAAAAGCGCAATTTGTCAAATGAATTTCAAGTCATTTCACTAAATTGCACAGGAAGAAGGAGACGGACGGACTAGAACTGGAACTGGCCAGCCGTATGACTCCGACGTGGCTAGGGAGCTTGACAGCTGAGCGAGCACTTGACACGTCAACTGCTCAAGTGGACACGACACACAGTGGCAGGGGCAAAGGCAGGGGCAGGGGCAGGGGGAGGGGGTGGTGTCGTGTTGCAAATGTTTTAAATGTATTATGCACGGATATTACCTGTGAGGTCTGACAGGTGCGCGTTGATTGCGCCGCAAATTGCTTCTGACTGAAATGCCCCAAATCGTTGAATCGTTGCGTATACGCCGCGTTCGCCAGCTCGACTGCGCGTTGTTCGCATTGCAACAGCGTTAAATTTAATTTTCCAATTAAATGCCAAAAAGTTGTTTTTTTCACTCCCCCACACCCCAAACTGTTGTTGTTGCTGTCGCTGTTGCTGTGAAAAGTTTTTTGCGTCAAACTGACATCGGGGAATATTACAAAACTCGGCACGCAGCAACTGAAGCGCTGCTGCTGCTGCAGTCGAGATAAAAAACTAGCGCACACACACATACACACACGCTCACACACTAATACACACACGCACAGAAATTGGATTTGTTTTGGTATCGGTTGCACAAACATGTCCAAAAAACGCAAGTAAATAAAACAAAAACAAAATTAAAATGTTCAGCAAAAAAGAAGATAAAATAAAAAGTAAAATTAAAATGAAAATGAAAATAAATATAGCTAAAACAAAACGTAAATTGCCAACGTCGAACAGCGCGAAAAGTTAAACGAGACCAGAAAAGGGAGCGTAAGGGGAAGGAAACGGGGATAGAGAGCGGAAAACGGACACATTGAGTGTTGCCATTTCACTCTGAAAGTGAGAGAGAAAGGTGAGGGGCTCGTGGCAGTTTGATAGCCACAATGAGATAAACATTTTCAATGGCCACCCGATTAATTAACCATCGAGAATTCACTCACAAATTGTTTGACAATCAACCTGAATTGCCCGTTTTTTTTAAACTTGCTCAACTTTAAATTTATCAGCAATTTAAGAGAACAATTAAACATTTTAAAATTGCTTATCTAATCAGTTATCTTTTATTGAACGTTTACGAGAATAGAAAAATTATTTGCATACTCTTAGATGTATGAATTCAGTTCGTTATTAAATTAGTGTTGGAAATATATTTATAATTTTTTGACAATCATAATGAACTTGTCAGTCTAAGTACTTTTAATTGTGGGAAGTTAAAAAAAAGTAAACAGACAGCTAGCGTCGATTTTCATTTTTTTAAGCGAAATAAAAATGTAAATTCAAGTGTTTATAATTTAATAAATTAAATAAAATTAATTATTAAATAATTAAATATTTCACCTGCTGCAGATTAAATAAATAAATAACTGGATCGAATCTGACGCTTTTAAATATTTTTTAAGTTCCAGCAATAATGTACATATAATCAAACCAACTTTTAAGACAAATAATTGACAGCAATATTTGATATTATTGTAACAAAGCATACAATTAATACATGAAATACAAATATTTTCTGAATATACAGTTGAAACCGGGATACTAAAGGCGATGTGCGCTTTTAATATTTATTATTTGTGTTTGCTTAAGTGCATTTATTAACGAAAATGCAGTTTATGCTGGTAGTATATTTGTAACAATATCACGTCATTTAATGAAATCGTTTATTAAATAATAAGGGTTAAAGCATACAATAAGTTTCATTTCACTTGCTTGTTTTGCAAATAATTTTCATATTATTTACGACATATTACACACTAGTAGGATGACTAAAATACGAATAGTTTTTTTAGTTTTCTTGCCTTACCTTTTTATCAGATACATAAAAATCAACCATCTCAAAAAAGGTGATGGCTTGGCTATTGTTTGATTAAAATATGTTGTAAAATAGAAGTAAAAGTGTCAAAATTTTAACCAATTAGGAACAGGGAAGATATCCAAATTTCGCTGAGGTCTCATTGCTTTGGAACCGGTTTTGCAGCCTTGCTTAAAATGATATAACAGATTTATGAAGCTGTCAGTTGCAGTTCATGGAACATGCTCGGAAAAGCAATGTGAGTTAATTTAAGAAATCCTTTGCATTAAACACAAGCTCAGTAAATTATCCAAGTTGATCTCAGCATTTTTGGCCCTTGTTATTTTTCTTTCAAGTTCTCGACAGTTTTTCACGTAAAATTTGTATAAATTTTATTTGACATTTTGCGCGCAACTTTCGCTATAAATTTGAGATATTTTTTGGCCACGTTAAGGTGTAGGGTGTCGGGTAGGGGACGCGGAGGGGGGTGGGGGCCACATTAGCCGACAGCAATTGAAATTAGAGAGTGCGTCCGGGCAGTTAGCCGGTTGGCGCGGACACTGCAAAACTTTTCGCAAATAACTTTGACTGCAATGTGGCGGCAAATTGCAAGTCGCGCCAGAAATTAAGCGGCCAGCCGCAGAATTCAACAATCTCTAACCTCCGATGGCCCATTTACCCTCCGACTCCGACTCAGACTCCGTCTCCGTCTCCAGCTCCGCGACCCTTGAGGACATGTCCAACTAAATAAAAGTCAAAGCAAACAATTTTCCATTTTATTTGCTTGCCAACTTGCGGTCACAAATTCGAAATTTAGCTACCCTAAAATGCCATCAAAGCAGTGTGTACACAGAAAATAAAATATTCGGAACTCCGCTATAAAATCAATCCATCGCGGTGTTAGAAGTTCGGTAGTCCCGGATTTTCATAAATCAAGTACAAAATACTTGATTCAAGTACGGCTTTTTAATTCCATCTTGCCATTTTATCCATTTTATTGTTATTATATTGTTAAAAATATTAGCTAAAATCAAGAAGTTTAAACTTGAATTTTAGATCTAATACTATTTTGCAGTGTACTTTCAACCCCTCCAGTACTTCCCCGTCCCCTTCGTTCTTGCCAGCTGAATGGCAACACATTTCAACTCATCACATCGCATCTTATTTCATCTCATTTCATTTTGGTTCGCTTCGTTTGGCTTTCGTTTGGCAAGTGTCTCAGCTGCTTTTGCCGCTGCTGCGACTGCTGGCAAATAATTAATTATGCAGCGCCCGAAACTATGCAACAGTTATCAGCGGCAAAATCCCTGCCCTGCCCTGCCCTGCCCTGCCCTTCCACTCCACTCCGCTCCACTGTTCCACTCACCGACTCCCCGTTTTAACCACCTGCCAAAAACTTTTGTGTATTACACGCGGCGAGCTCATCAAGCCAAAAGCATTTGACGTTTGCCGGCCAAAAAAGTTAAATGAGTTTTTATGCCACAGTAACCCCCAACCTCCAAATCCCTCTCCCCCTCCCCCTTCAGAGCGTCAACCCTTCTTTGACCCCGGCCAGCGATTTCTAATTGGAAAAAGACGCGCGTCCGTTCCCTGGCAATGACAATACAAAAGTTTGCAGCTCGGCGAAATTGAAATAAATTGCCGGCAATAACAACAAACACAATAAATAACAATGAACGAGTTGGCAGCACCTTTCACTCGGGAGGGGCTGGCAACTTGCGGATCCACCAGAGGGGGATAGTGAATAGAGGGGCAGAGGGGAAGAGGCGGAGGGGGCGGAGGAGGCCTGCGCTGCGGCCATTTAAAACTTGATTAAGGCGCTGATGAGGAAAGGCGGGAAGATGGAAGATGGAAGAGGACCAAAAGAGGGGGACAGTTATTGTTGTTGTTGTTGTTGTTGTTGTTGTTGTTGTTATTGCTGTCGAATGGTTAACTTTTGAGGCAAATGAGAATACAGCGAACTCTCTCATGCATGTGGGCCGTTAAATCGCTTTAATTGCCAATTTCCGGTTAAGTAATTAAAAGCGTTTTGCCCGCCGCTCGACACGGACACGGAAATTGGTAAAAGAGCAATTAAATAGCAAACATATTTCGTGTGCTCTCAACCGACTCACAAAACTCACAAACTAACGAATCACGAATAACGATTGACGACTCTGACGAATTGCGATGAAGGAGTCAGCAGTCAGGAGTCAGGGGTCAGGGGTCAAGGGTCAATGGTCAGGAATCAGAAGGAGCGAGAAATGGGAAATTTGACTGATTCGCTAAAATGAAAAAATTAATGATGGCATGATTGATTGACAGCGGACAGTGTGCATTAAGCTCTCACTCTCTCATTTAAATTTATATCACATTTTTATGACATACATATGTATTTGCAAAAATTTCAATTATTCAAGACTATAAGTCAATTATAGTATGTTCACATTTAACACATATTGAAGCTTCTACTCTATATGTATTTCATACACCAGAGTATATCGATAACTTGCCTGTCTTCTTCACTGTGTCGTCAGTTCATCAGAATGCGCTGCAGGAAATGCGATTAACTGTTTAAAGTTGTTATTTAAATACCCTTCTTGAGCATACTGTGAACACAGCTCGGTAAATCGACATGTTTATAATTAAAGCCATGATTATTATCAGACTGTGGTAGTAGGAAGCCATTTCAAAAGTTCTCTATTCTTTGATAGTTATTTCTTCTGCTCGTTTCCATGGATCTTGTGAGTATATTTCGAAGTTACTGTCACATCTGTAAATTGTTAAAATAACAAAAGTTAGATATAGCTTCCAGACTTGCAAATAAAGCTCATTTATTGTGTTGGTGTCGTTATTATTAAATTTAATTGACAATTCGTTTAGGCTTTTAATTTATTAAGAAAATTTATCCAAATTTAATACATGAAAGATTTGAGCAGAAAAAATTATTTAAAAATATAAATAAATAAACCATTTAAGTAAAAAAGATAAATAAATAAAATCACTTAAAAATAAATTAAAGTAAAGACATGTTGTTGCGAGAAAGAAGCCAAGAAGTCAAAATATTAATATAAAGTAGAGAATACTTTCGCGATCTTCTCCAGTGCCTTTGTTTCCATACCAACTTAATTTACTTGAGCTATCAGGGAATGATTTGAAACCCATTCGTTTAGTTCGCGGAAAATGAATGTTTCCGATGCTGATAGTTGTACATAGGTCTACACAATTTCCCAAACATTTTGTTAATTGTCTTTTCTCCTTTTTTCCTTTAGTTCCCGCTCTCTCTCTCTCTCTCTCTTATGCTATACCCTCTACCAAACTCTCATATGAAGGAGGAGGAGAAAGAGAAAAAGATGCTGAGCATTTAATTGAGAATATTTCCACGTTTATTCATTCGAATATTTCGGCGCTGCAATAAATACAAAAAATAATTAACTCATTAAATAAGCATTTGGCGTTTGCATTTGCAATTTGCTGGCCTGGCCATTTCGTTCAAGATGGTGGAACGCAGAAGGAGAAGAAGGAGGAGGGTTGTGTCATAAATATTGCTTAATGTTTGGCATCAGCCAAATGGCGTCGTGGCAGGACATTCAGGACATTCGCTGGGTAACCGGCACTGGTCAACTGGCAACTGGCAACTGGCAATGGACACCAGGCACCATTATGTGTTTGTGTTTTGACTAATGCACGAGCTTTGGTCAGCCGTCGTGGGCGTGGCTGGTGGCGTGGGCGAAGGAGGGAGGAGGGGGAAGGGAGGAAGTTGGAGGGAGCAGGTAATTTTCGTTGGACCTAGGCCGCAATTAATGTCAAATGCCAAGAGACAGACAGAGCATGTATAGTATGTGTGTGTGTATGTGTGTGTGTATGTGTGTGTGTATGTGTGTGTGTGTGTGTGTATGTGTGTGTGCGTGCAACCTTTGGTGCTTACACAGCCAGCACATGGCCGGACATCATCATTATTGTTCTTAACAACTTACAGCATATAATAAAAGCATCACTTATAATATTCTAAATGTGTGGATGTGTGTGTGTGTGTGTGTGAGTATGGTATTTTGCTGTTCACTTAATAATTTAGTTAATTAATTTGAGCACACACAAAAGGCATAGTCTAAAACTCTAGCCACACTTAAATTTCTTACACTCAATTAACATTCAGAATTATTTATCTAAATTGTCGCACACACAATACACACATACACATACACATACACATACACAGACACAAATACACAAATACAGGTGTGTGAAAGAAATCTCTGGCATGGGCATAATATCATTGGAAGGATATGTGGAATTTCAGCAACAACAATAAGAACAACAACAACAATGGCAACGACAAATGTTCCAATTGTTGGCATTTGCAATTATTCATACGCCACGTAGACAAATGTGCTGACAGGACACGTACAGGACTCGTAGTCGTAGTCGTACATACATACATATGTAGAATGCATACATATATACAGTCATGGAAAAAATAATAGAAACGGCATTTTTTTTTCGTATTTTTTAAAATTTTGTTCAATGAACATTTTTTTTTCTTAAGTTTCATATTTTTTATATAAAGCCTATCCAGTAGTGTATCAAAATATAACAAAATAATATTTTTCAAAAAACTTAATATAGCAGACATTTTTTTTTTAATTTTTTAGGCCTGGAAAAAATAATAGAAACGGAACGCCCAAAGTTAAGAAAAACATTTTTTAAGTTATAAAGGCATAAAGATTACACTTTAATTTTACTATTCGGTTGTAGCACCGCAATTTTTAGTGACTCCGAAACGTCGACGATCCATGGAGTCCACCAGTTTGGCACAAATCGATGGATCAATGGAGTACCATTCGGATTTAACTTTTTTCAACTAATAATCCTTATTTTTGGGGTTTATAGCCCCCAATCCTTTTCTTTAAGATCCTCCAAAGATGCTCTATGGGATTTAGGTCTGGTGACTGTGAAGACCATTCCATTAGGGGAACTTTACTGTCAAGGAACCACTTCTTGGCCAGCTTTGAATAATGTTTTGGATCATTATCCTGCTGAAACTCCCACTTTAAAGGCATTTCCTTTTCAGCATAAGGTAGCATTATACTGTCGAGTATATTGACATACTAGGAGGCACTCATTTTTTCCCTTATCCAATGTAATGGACCAACACCAGAATGAGAAACGCATCCCTTACAAAATTATGTTTCTAACTCCATACTCAAACGTTATAGTTGAGCACCTTGGGTCGTCGGGAGTATTCTTATGGGGCCTAACATGTGGTTCCCCATCAGATTCAAACAAATTGACCTTAGTTTCGTCTGACAACAACATATTTTTTCAATTTGGAGGCAGGAAACCCACCTGCGCGAAATTTTCCCGGTTGCTGATGTGTTTTTTACTAAGGTATGGTACCTTTCAAACCATATGGCTTTTGAAACCGTCATCAATCGTTCTATTTCTTATAGTTCGACTACTTACAGGTGCATTTAACTCATTTTTTAGAACTTCCGATGACAGAAAGGGACTTTTTTTTGATTTTCGGACAAGGAGGTTGACGAATTTACCCTATGGTGCAAGCTTTTTTACTGTGTGTCTTTGGTTTTTATTTATAGTAACCCGCTGAAAACATTTTTTTTATAAATATTAGGAATTGTAACAATATCTGAGATTGAGATGTCCTTATTTTTTAGATTCAGAATATGTTTTCTTTTCAATAACGGTACAAAGTACGCCACCACCCATTATGAAACGAATAACAACAACAAGCAGAACGGGATCCAAAAAAAAAGCTATTTAATGTCTTCTTCTATAGTTAGTTCATGAAATGATACCTATATAACTCGATTTCAAGCTTTAAGAAACAAGATAATGTCAAAATTCTAATGCGTTTCTATTATTTTTTCCAAGACAAAATCGTGGTCTTTCTACAAATCAGTATACACTGTTTATAATTCTTACGAAAGAGGCCCAAAAAGGTATCCAAAGTAGAGCATTGTTATCCTGAAACCAAGTACACTGGTTTTCATGGATGAAATTTGCTCCAGAAACGAAATATTTGGTCTCAAATGTGAGCAGCCCTGTCGTTTCTATTATTTTTTCCATAACTGTATATAGGATATACATACAGGACACAGCAGGACATTTCAGTTTAGATTTGTTGCCGGCTTGTAATTGTCGCAGATAATTAAGTTGCAAGTACTCGTTACTCACACAGGATACAACCTGTTGTTGTTTTCTCACTCTCTCTCTCTCTCTCTCTCTCTCTCCCATCTCTCTCGTATCTCTCTTCTCTCGCTTCACCACCAGGTGTTCTATTAGAGCAACAACAGCTGCCCACTTCTCCTCAAGCCTCATTGCACATGTTTCGTTAGCACTCCGACATTTACAAAAATAAAATAACATAAATTGGATTCATAACCCCAAGTTGATGGAGTGAGTCGCTAATGATTATGAAACACTCTTATTTAAGAATACAACAAAAATGGTAAGGAATATGAAATTTCAATATTTTATTCTATAAAAATCCGATTATTATAAGAATTAGAAATATATAAAAAAAAAATGCACACAATAAAATAACTAATCGCATAGTGCAATCGAAAAGTCATGACTTAATTAAACATACAAAATATTAAAATAGAAGCACTACTTATAAAAACCCTTATATTAAGGGTATGCAAATACATATGTTTGTAAGTTTACTAGATCCAAATAGTGAACAGTCCTTTTTTTTGGTGTATGGCTACATATAAGTTTGCTTATTTTTTTCTTTAGATATGGAAGAGAAGTTTCAAGCAAATCGAATGTTATATGATATCTTAGTAAAGGTTTCTAAAGTTTTAAACTTGGTTAGCCTTAGTCAATAGTCTGGGTTGTTTTCAGGTCTAGTCAACTTACACAAATAGAAATATAAATATATATATTTTCTTTTATTATGATCATTTTTATTTACTCTTTTCCAAGCCGTTTACAATCTTTAAACAAAATAAGGAGGGAAACTTTTGTTGGCCAAGTCAAGTGAAATACCTAGCACAAACAATGTGCAATTTTTTGCCTTTATGGAAGTTTCGAATACTTAGGAGTAGCATTTTTCCATGACTTTTGCTCATTATTTGTCGTTGTTGATTAGAGAGAGAAAGAGCGAAGGAGAAAGAGCTAACTCCAGATCCCTCTTTCGCTTCTATTCTTACTTCAGGCTCTGATTTGCTGTTGTTGCCTCATTATGGCCATCAAAAGTGAGGGAAACGGCAAAAAGATTATAAACAAAGTGCTCAGTTTTTGAGTCATAGTAAAATATTAAAACACATAATTTACAAGCAAAACCAGAAGCTGAAAACTCTTTGAAAGGACAATGCTGGTGACTCGAGTACTCGAGGACCAGGAGCCCTTCCAAGGACCTGTCCAAGCCCCGTTTGTGAACAGGATTAAAACGAACTGCAACTGCAACCAACAATCACAAAGCCAACACAATTTGTTGCAAAAGAAGTTCAGCTGAAGTTGGCAGCGCACAAAAAATGGCTTAAATGTGGGCTCAAAGAAAGCAGAGGGAAACTAAATGGAAGCCTGTGACTGTGTGGGGACACCTTAAAATTTATGTACACAGCTCCTATTTTTTTTTTTAATTTATGTTAATCTCTATTTAATCTTTATAAGTTGATGTGATTCATCTGGACCTATGAATATCAAAACAATTCCATGCGATTTTATTCTCTGGCCAGAAATTATTAAAAAGACTACTGATAATAATATAATATATAAAAATATATTTCTTATAGATAACCGACTTAGGGCCGTTTTTTCAATGCACATATAAGTTTTATTTAACAAATAATTTGAAATTTGAAATTAATTTCAATACATATTATGTCAAATTCTCTTAACAATTGTTATCAAACACCTTATTTAGACATTGATTTAGTCGTAGTCATATACAAATATTTATACTTATATAAACATTTGTATGCATAAATACTTCCCCATCTATTGCACTTTACCAAACGTAACTATTGATATTGATCTCTTTTTCTTCTCTTCTTGATTTCTCTATCTTCAAGAAACCAAAACAAAAATGAACGCAAATTTATTCGAAATTATTTTATTATATTTTATATTGTGTTTGAGTTTTTGCCCGGTTTTTAAGCTTGGTCCAGAAGAGTTTGTGCCAAGCTTTCGTTCTTGTCCTGCGAACGCAAAAAGTGCCATAAAAACTTTAACATTGCCGAGAGTGATAAATAAAACTATAAATAATTATGACAAACAATTAAGAGCAAGAAAATGCGAAAAAGTAAAATAAAAGAAATGAAAGCAAACTTTGAGCTGTGACAGGGATCAGGACGAGAGCCTGTTAATTAAATGGCACACACACATACAAACAGACACACAGACACACACATAGAGGCTGTGCATCATTAACAAGGCTCTAAAACGGGCATATAAACATGTTAGCACCTCTATGAGCAGCACTCGACCCCGTGACCCGCCCCAGCCCTCCTCTGCCGCTGTCTCCGCTGTCGACCATCTCATTGACTCACAAATTTAGCAGAGTTCTCTTTCGAGCATGTATCATAAAATTATATGGTTTTTGAGGCACTTGAGGAATGCGCAGGCAGCGAGGGGAATGGAAAATAGGAATGCGAATGGAAATGGAAATGGGAATGGAAAGCGGAAAATGCGAATGCGAATGCGACTGGCAAGTGGTCGTTAGTGGGCAGACTGTGAAACGAGTTAATCGCGAGGGTCGAAGGACATACGTAAAAGGACGCAAAGCACACAGGACCCAGGAACGGCGCTAATTGCGGCAACCTGACAAATGTCGCACCTCTCGGCGCGGTGCAAACAGCAAATGGGATGCGGCAAAGGATGTGGCAAGGACAACAGCAACAAGAACCAAATGGCAAGCAAACATTACACTAAAGATACAGCAAAAACAACATCAGCGGAACATCAAAGGTTCGCCCACTGAGACAGCATCCTTTTCTCCTGCCCGTTGTTGTTGTTGTCGGCCAATTGGGCCAACAACTGGACATCGGGCCACACAATAAAAGCGCAACACGTTTAATTGTTGTTGCTGTTCTTGTTCTTGTTTTTTGTTGCTGCTGTCTAATTGCTTCTAACGACGCTGACCATGTGAAAAGCAGCCAGGATAATAAAAAAAGAAGCAAAAGAAGGACGGGAGAAAACAATCGAAATAAAAGCAATCAGGCGAAGGCCAAAGCCAACAACAAATGTGGGAGAAATCAACTCGAAGTGGCCAAAAAAGACGTGTTGCGAGCCCGAGTTCTTTCCAAACAAAAAGTCTAAGGATTAAAGATCAATAGAAAAACCGATTTTAATATGCAAATTCACGACAGGGATAACAGAGTAAAGGCAGCCAGCAATTGAAGCAGAAATCCGCTTTCTTTGCTTAAAAATCTATATCTTGAAGCACAAAGTTATTTTAACTCTAGAATTCCAAAATTTAAAGTTTAAAGAAATTGAAAGTTAAAACTCGAAATTTAAATTTTGAATATTTGAAAATCACAAAACACGTCAAAGTCACGTTCTGGCGAATTCAAAACTATTTAAATTATCAGTGGTGCCACAGAAATCGCGTTTCCTGGAATTTCACTTGAATTTGTATGAAATTTAAAATAAAATAAATTTAAATAATTTTGTTTTGGCCAGAATGTGATTTTGAAGTGTTTTGTGTTGTTATTATTATTACTTTAATTATATTCACAGTATATGTATCTCGATGCATACATATGTTGTTATTATAATATTAGTTAAACACATGGTGCTTTACGAAATAGCAGGATAATTGAAATAACAGTGGACAGTAGGCTAAAAATGAATAGAGTTGAACACAAAAATTATACTTTTCTGATAACAGACCAAACATTTATGATCAATCAATCAGGGCAAGGCTAATGGACAGACTTGTGCTGCCAGGGAGTGCAAGAACATGGCCAGTCCATGGAGCTGGTGGAAATGGGAAGCCAACAAAGTGTTTGCTTGTATGCTGGCCAAGTCGAGGGACATCAAGCCTGGCCAAGAGGCTTTAAAGACATGCCAACGTTGCCTGCCGTCAGTTTGAAGTGCTGGGCAAACAAGGACATCGCGAGGTAATCAAAGCAAAAGAGGATCGAACAAATGAAACAGAACTGGGCTGTAATGTTTGTGATGCTGTTCGTGGTGTTGTGTTGTGTATTGGCCAGTGGCATGGATAGAAAGATAGAGATAGAGACGAAAGGAGAGACAGGACATTGACAGGACATGACGTGACTGGATTCGAAGGGGTTAGACATTGAACTCGTGCTCGTAATCGCACTGCTCGCTGTTATCGTTGCTGCGACTCCTGAGCAAACGCAGTCGTCGATCCGGCAACGGCAGCGGCAACGGCGGCAGGACGAGGCCCGAATGGCGGGGCAGGACCTCCTCCCTTTCCAGCTGCTCCTGCTCCTGCTCCTTCTCATCCGATTCCTCCAGCAGCCGCTCCTCGTTCCAATGCACGCAACGTGGCAGCTTCGACTTGCTCCTGGGCGTGGCATCCTTGAGGGGCAGGCGGAGATCGGGCAGGCTGCGATGATTGCTCAGATTGCTCAAGTTGAGATTGCTGAGATTGCTGCTCGAGGGAAAGTCCAGGGTTGCCACGGTGGCCGCATGTGTTGCCAGAGCTGCCGCATTTGGTGGCGGCGTGAAGACCTCTATGAAACTGGGCAGCGTTGGGTTGGCGCCAGTTGGAAGGGGGTTCGAGGGGGGGTTGGAGGGAGGACGCTTGAGCTTGTGCAATGTGATGCAGAAGTCCTGGAATCCATGCACCGTGTGGTAGTTGTTGTTGCTGGCGTTGTTGTCCTTGTCCATGACACCTGCCTCCGGCTGGAGGCGACTCCGAGCGGTGCCTGGCGACCAGGTGTGCTGATACTGAGGCGCCTCGAGGTCCACTTGGCGTCGCTCCGTCGTGTCCAGTCGGTCGATGGCGCTGTGCAGCTCGGGATCGTTCAGGGCCACTTCCCGGGCGAGTCGGACGTCGTGGCGCCAGAACTGCTGGTCCCGCTGCACCGCCGGGGCGACCTCCTTGATCCGCAGCACCACCACGCCCATCAGCCACACGCAGACCACATTGAGGAGCGTCAGGGCCATGCTGACGGTGCCACAGACGAAGAGTTCGATGTGCAGCTGCTGTGAATAGTCCTGGTGCCGCGACAAACTCTGCAGCAGCTGTGCGTCCACCTGGAGCAGCTGAGTGCCCAGGGCGATGGCCCAGAGCAGGCCGGCATTCACCGCCGGCGGCAGCAGGGAGGCTGAGATGGCCACGCCCACCAGCGAGCCCGTATTGCCGCCCAGCACGCCAATTGCCGCCGCTGCACCCGAGGCCAAGGCGGTGCAGAGACCGATGACCAGGGAATGGGTGTCGCAGCGGGAAACGATCTCCTCAGTGAATCCCGCAGAGAGCACAAAGAAGCGACCCACGCCACAGAGGCAAATGGCAGCCCCGAAGATGAAGCCCGTGAGTACAGAGATGGCAATGCCGATCAGCTCGTTGCGGATGCCGAGCAAGCGCAGGCCGCGATCTCCGATCACGGAGCCAAAGATGGCGGCGATGATGGGACCCATCAGCGGCGAGATGAGCATCGAGCTCGAGAGGAAGAGGAAGCTGTTCTCCACGAGGCCCACGCAGGAGAGCAGGGCGGCGGCCATGAGAAGCACCACGAAGTCAAAGTTGATGGTGGCGTCGCGTCGCACCACGCGCACCACTTGGTTCACGTTGAGGCGACAGCGCACCGAGTCCATGAAGCTCTGCCAGCCCAGCCGCTGTCCCTCCGGCTGAATGGATGCGGCTGCTCCTCCATCGACTGCTGCTCCCGTTCCCGTTCCTGTTCCTCCTCCCGCTCCCGATCTGCCTCCCGATCCAGATCCCCCTGCCGGTGAGTGACTGAGCTTGACGCGTGTCTCGAGGCAGTTGATGGCGGTCACGTGCGTGCCGGGCCTGTCGCCAATGCCCCAATCCTGCAGCGTGCAGAGCAGCTGCTCGTAGCGCTCGTCCTGCCACAGATCGAAGCGTGCCTGCAACTGGCCACCTGCCTCATCGTGTGACCAGAACACGTGCTCCAGCCGCAGCTGCAACGCGATGCGCCGCAGCACCTGCTCCAAGGGAGCATTCTCCTTAAGCTCCTCCAGCTGCAGGGCACGACTGCAGTGCCGGAACACTTTGGACTCCACAGAGGTCACTCCCGGTGACCCCTGCTTCCAGTTGCAGTTGCGGCATCTCGTGCAGCTGGGCAGTTGGAACCGCAACAGACGCCGCTCCTCCTGCTCCGTCGGCACCGTCACCATGACGCAAACAGCGGCGTTCATTGTGTGTCCAGTTAATGGTAAACTTGGTGGTTTTCTTGATCCTAATCTTGATGACAATGACTATGCAAATATTCACTTGAAATTTGTGCGTTGGCCGAAAGTGAGAGAGATACAGATCCGTCAATGGATATCCCAGAGGCACAGGATAACGATTACTGTCACTTGTGTTGTACATTTAAAATTTTGACACTTTCAAAACGACAGACATATTCCGAGCAAAGCTGCTTTGTGAGACTCTCGTTTTGGTTGGTTTAATCCCATCAGTTTTTGAATTGACTTTTCTCCTAAATCAGCTAAGATCTTCACAGCAAAATATCCTACTAACTTGTACAGAATTTCACAGAATGTTACATGTTTTCTATATATTCAGAATTTAAAAATGATATATTCCGGAGAATATTCTCTTCAAGCAGAAGTCAGAAAAATTTTAACACAATTTTCAACCATTACTAGTTAAATCTTTGCAAAAACAATGGTTGGAATAACACAAATTTGTTTCATTTTCCAAACATTAACTTTTTTTCTTTTCAGTCTATGCCTTAAAATTCATATTTATTTAATTATTAAACTACTACGTTAATTTAAGACGAATTATCAATATATAATTTACTATTTGACAAATGCAAAATGTCGTGCAATAATTATATGTAAATATGAAGAGATATTTTAGAGTCTAAAATTTAGACTAATTCGACTGTGTTCTTCAAGAAAATATTTTTGAGCAAACTAAAGGTGGGTTCTCACTGCTGCACAATGTGAAATCACATTTTGTCATGCTTTGTGATGATTTGCAGAATACGTCAAAGTGTTTACATTGGCAACACAAAATTTGTACTTCACAAAATTGTGGAAAGCCTTGTGAAAAGACTTGTGAAAGACTTCAATGTAAACACTGCCAGTCAATGTAAAGAGCATCGCAAAAAAACAAAAGGACTCAAAATGTTCACAAAATGCTCGCAATTGAACAATAACAAGTTCCACAAAAAGAATAAAAACAAAGAAATGTCACTTTGCACATGTCCTTTAATTAAAAAGGTTGCATTTTTTAAAAATAATTAATTTGGAGCAGATAATCAGCCGTGGACGTCGGGTAACAATCCAGTGGCATTCTGATTCGATCCACAAGCTAATTGAAGCTATGGAGGAGTCAGAATGCCTCTGGAATGTATGTAGTGAAAACTACAAGAACCGGGAGGCCAAGGAAGCAAGTTGTAGCTCAATTGCTTCGAGTTTGAACGAAAGTCTTTGCAGCTCTCCCGTTAGCTTTGCATACATTCCCTCTTTTCCACGAGTCAAATTCATTCCGCCGATCCAGCAGCTGCGCTTTGCCTTGGGTTCATCATCGTCGTCCTCTAAAAGCCACAGCCCAATGACCGCCAAAGCAGCAAGCTCAGTTTCATCTTGTGAATCCATTTCTTTTTTAAAAATCAAAATCAATGCTAAAGGCCCGAAAAAACAACAAATAAAATATTAGCTTTGACGTTTATGTTTTCACAAATGTGAAAGAAAACCAACTTGCTCGATGTGCTTTCACAATGGGATTTGGCTCAATTGAGCTGCTTCAACTTTAACAGGAGCTAACATAGTTTTTATCAAAATTGTGTCAATCTTCTTCGCAAAAAATGTTTAACAGAATGTGAAAGTGGTGTTTACATTGGAGTGTCACATTTTTGTGACTTCACAAATTTGTGACAATGCATTTAGTGTTCACATTGCCTTGTGACGTTGTGAACAGCTTTGTGCAGCGTTTGTGAAGCGTTTGTGACGCAGTGAGAACCCACCTTAAGTAGCTTCAGCTAAATAAAATTCAATCAGATATTCGTATTTAATCAGCCTTACTTTTAGAGCATTTGCACTCAGGCAAACCAGTAGCCAAATTATATAATTGGCAAATTTAAGTTTACTTAGTTTTTGCATTTTTTAAAAGCTTTAATTAATATACATTGGAAACGATACTTTTTTCCACGTAACATACAAATGATATCTGTCTGGTCTCGTCTAAATTTAGTGAGAGCTATTTAGAAGAGTATTAAATAAAGGTCAATCTCTGCAGTCAAGTGTTAACAGTGTTAATAATTGGATTGTATTACGAGTACCATTCAAAGTTACAGTTAACTAAGTGCAACAGATAATTCGAGCAACGACAAACAACAATTGTTGTCTCAAATCAAATCAAAATGGGAATCGCGCATTCATCCAAAAGGATGTTTCCTTACGGCATTTGGATACGATATCCTTTCTCCTTTATCCTCGTCCTGCTCCTGCTCCTGCTCCGGTTCGACATCCGCTGCAGCTGCAGCTGCAACTGGGATGTTGCTGTAGTGTTTTTTAGTTGCTACGAGGTGGCATGGCGCGTGTCCTGTTGCCGCATAATCGACAGAGCGACAGAGCAACAAAACTAAAGAAAGAAAGCAGGCAGGCAGGCAAAATGTCAACAAACTGCAACAGCCATGAAATATTATGAGGCCGCTTGGCAGACGGCTGCGGTTTGGCAGTAATAACAAACAGCAGAAAGTCGTCGCAGAGATCGCAGAGTGTGCAGTGGGGAGAAAGAGCAGAAAAACGATAGGGAGACGAGGGGCAGAAGAGAAAAGCTGGCAACGAGCACTGAAAACGCGTAAAAATGCAAACAAAATTGCACACAAAAAAAGCGCACGCAAACGAGCAGAAGTTGCAACAACAACGAATACAACAGCAACAACAGCAACAACAGCAACAGCAGCTCAATGCAACCATTGTTCTGTAAACACACACACACACTCACACACATATGTGTGGCATTTTTTTGCTGCAGCATTCCTCGGTGTCCATTATAACAGCAGCGTTTTTTTCCATCTGCCATTTGGCAGTTCTCCTTGTCTATGTGGGCGTGTATCTGTATATACATGTGTGTGTGTGTGTGTGTGTGAGTGCAAGTGTGAGTGTGTGTGTCAGTGATGACGAGACCGTATAGACTACACGGATTGCCGATGTGCCGACAATTGAGTGTCGACAATGTAAAATTGTCGATCTCGCTATATTTAAAAATCATTATACCATTAAAAACATAGTCTTAACTTTTTTAAATTTTCTATTTAAACTCAAAATAATTTCTTTATTTTTAATAAAAAGTGAAATAAAATTAAAGAATTAAGTAAATTTAAATTGAACAATCAAATTCCACAACTGAGTCCTACAAAAACGTCTAGATCTATATCAGGACATTTTTTTTTGATTTTTTTTTATATACGAATAAATTTATAAATTAATTGTTTTCAGTGCCTCGACTCGAAGCAGCGCATTTGCTGTATGTTGTCCTTCTTTTTGTATTTTGAAAATTCATAAAATATTTGTTAGCTGAGACTTCGCGACGTTGATTTCTCGTCGACGACGAAGAAGGCGAAATTGTGACGCCAAATGAACTTAATGTAAATTTCTTTTGTTTGTCTTAATTTGAACCACTAAACCGTATTTGTCAATTAAATATACGATACACAACTCTAGCCAGAATAAAAGGAATGAAACCAGTCAACTCCAGTGTCGACAGTTAAAAACAAATTAAAAAAAACGGTGCACAACACTGGTGTGTGTGCTTTACCGAGATCAAGCGTCAAAATTACATTGTTGGCATACGCTGTGCAACTTTTTGCGCCATTCGGCGTTGGCCAACATTTTATTTTGTGCCTTCTGCGATGCCCCCTGCCCTCTGCCCCTTGTCCTCTGCCCTACGGTGGCACGCCTTGCGTTTCCTGTTTTCTGTCGATCCCCTCAGCCCCTTATCCCCTCAGCCCTCAGCAGCATTTACCATTGCAAAAGCAACTCTTGTTATTGCGGCTCCTGTTGCTGGTTTGGTCACCTCGAAATCCTCGCCAGCCATCCAACTGGCCGGGCAACCGACCAACCAACCAACCAACCAACGGGCCAGGCCATTGTCTGGTCTGCTTCAGTTGCTCGTTTTTCGGCTGTCCGCAAAATGTGGGCGGCAAAGCGGCAAAAAATACAGCTAGAAGATGGCTGGATAACCGAAGCTCGAATACCGTCACATGTGGAATATAAAGCAGGTAGTTTATCCATCAGACACAATCTATTTTTTCCACCTTTCACTTTGGCTTCCTAAAAACTTTAATTTTAAATGATGCTTTTTAATAAATAAATCAATTTATTCTATATCTTAGATAATTATCTACTGGAGATATCTCATTCCACAAATAACCTATGCTGAATATCATAAAGTCTAGATTGCGGAGACTATCTTATGGATACCAACTAGTATGAATCAGTTATTTTGATTGATCACTTCTGCAAATGTTCAATCTTTCATACAAATCCTGAATCTTGAATCCTGATTGTCCTAAGCGAGATTTATCGTTCGTATAAGCTTACCTCAAGATAGCTCTATAGATCATTTAACTTAATAGTTAGTTGATCTTCAGTTCAAGTTATGATAGTTAGTCAACCTTTTATATCAATCTACAATGAATTCTACATTTAACCCTGACATACATTTTTACCCTGGCATATATTCTATCTTTTTTAAGCTCTTATCCTACATTTGCTCGACTTTTCAGATAGTCCATCTAACAAATCTATCCTTCTAATAATTTATCTTTCTGATTTAATTTAGATATTCTCACTTTCAGATTGCTCTTTCTTGAAATAATCTCTAATGTATTCATCAAGGCTGTCTTTTATACAGACAACTTATCTCTTAATAAGTTTATCATTTGAATTATATTATCAAATATCTTGAGCCCGACAAATCAGATAGTCTAAAAGTTATAGAAAGCATTTATCCATCAAACAATCCCATAGTCCCTGTTGGAATTACTTCATCTCACAGTCTTAATGCCCAGTTGTAAGGGTATAAGGCGCCATCAAAAAGAGAGCAGGCTAAATGGGATAAAGAACACTGGACGTGGCTCAGTGGACAACTGGACAGTTGGACACGAGGACTTCTGGACACTGGCCCCTGGACGCAAAGGACAAGAAGGATACGGAGGACGCAGGATGCACTGAGCAGCGTTGATTGTTGCAATTTCTCGTTAAATTGAATTCAGTCGTTCAATGCGAGCCCAGAGCTGAAAACTGAGTGCTGAGAGTTGAGAGATGAGAGAGAGAGCAAAGAGAGAGAAAGAGAGAGAGAGAGAGAAAGAGAGAGAGAAGTCCAAGCTGCACTGCTTATTTATGACAAGTGGCGGCACATGAAGAGCCAGGATGCAGAGTTTCAACAGACAACAGACAATGGCCAATGACAACGACAACGACAACAACGACAACGACAACGACAATGCCAATGACAACGGCGATGACAATGACAATGAATACAACGCATTATGAGATTGCGATTGCAATTGCGGGTTTGGTTTTCAAATTACTCGAACACAAAACACATGGCAACAGCTCATTGGCCACCTGATTGGTCCTCGGCTCAGTCTCTGTAGAAATAGGGCCTATTGTAACGTTTATGGTTAACAATTCAATAGCCATTTGCTGTCAAAGGGCACGGCAAAATTATTGAAAGGTATTTAATAAAAAACTTGACATTATGGTACTAATCTCTCAAAAGATTCTCTAGACTTTTGTCCGGATGGAGCTTTATTGACGAGAAAAGAGAAAATTGGGCATAAAATGATCAAAAGAAGTTCAAAGTATACTTTTTGTACTGTAGATAATTGTACTGCTTATATAAGGATCTAAGATCTAATTATAGGGAACTACGATTTTTCCCATATAATTTTAGATGTTTAATCGAAATTTTTTAAGGAGTCTAATTTTTACATTTTTTAAAGCTAAAGCTATTTTTAAAAATTAGAGACTTCATTTTATGAAAATTCTGTAGATTAAAGTAACATTATGCGATATATTATGTATTTTAAATACAAATTCAAATAATTTAAAATTTATGGAATTTAACTTTAACTATAAGACGCTTTAATAAAAAGTGGCTTAAGGCCTGACAATATAACATACTTCTATACTCTTCCTCTCTCTTCCAATTATATATTTTCAACATATATGTATTATATATCTATGTCGCTACAAATCACATTAGTAAATTTAGAACTTATGTGTTGCATTTGTTGTTAAATTGACTGACAGTTGCAGCTTAAATGATGCAACATTTTAGCCCAGTTAACTGAGCAACAGCAATGCATAAGGACAGCAGCGGGAAAAGAGAGCTGTGTAGAAGGGTGGTGAGGGGGGTGGCGTGATTGGGGGTGATGTAGGAAGCGACGGCTCGTAAATAACTAAAATGGCAACCACAGAGCCACAGGAAAAGGCAGCCAAATGCAAAATTATGCGCCACATTTAAATGTAATTTGCATTTATTGCCATTAATTGAGTTGCACAACTCTCTAGCTATATGTATTAGTGTGTGTGTGTGTGTGCTTGTATGTGAGTGTGTAAATATACAGTCGAATGAATGGCATTAAATGAGCATTTAAGCCTTTTCATTGAGCTGCAACAACAACAACAACATCAACGACAACAAACAGTCCTTTCGGCATATGGTTAACTAATGAACCAAGTGCTGGCTAAATCCGCTCATAAGATAGCTGCTTAAAGCCACATATGTATATAGCTACAAATGCTGATATAGATACATTACGTAAATTGCAACAACAACAACACCATCAACAACAACGAGAAAAAAATTCTATTTAAGCGTCAAATCCCAACAATTCCAATTACTTAACACGAATGTTTGAGTAAGTGGCCAAGTTTGAGGCACAACTCGGTTTGTGGCATGAAGTGCTCGTAATGAAAGTGCCAAATAAATATGGTGTAAACACACCTGTGTGTGTGTGTGTGTGTGTGTGTGTGTGTGTGTGTGTGTGTGTGTGTGTGTGTGTGTGTGTGTGTGTGTGTGTGTGTGTGTGTGTGTGTGTGTGTGTGTGTGTGTGTGTGTGTGTGTGTGTGTGTGTGTGTGTGTGTGTGTGTGTGTGTGTGTGTGTGTGTGTGTGTGTGTGTGTGTGTGTGTGTGTGTGTGTGTGTGTGTGTGTGTGTGTGTGTGTGTGTGTGTGTGTGTGTGTGTGTGTGTGTGTGTGTGTGTGTTTATACCTGCCTGCAGCTTGTTTGGCAGCTTAAATGCCAACAAAATCGCAATCGCCTGACGTTATCCTTATCATTGTTATACTTAAGTTAACAACAGCTTAAACAACATCCAACACACATACACACACACATGTATGCACACTAATCAAGAACACACACACACATTCACACTTATGCAGAGGAAATGTGAGTTTTATGTGTTGCACAGTGGTCAAAAGATACAAAACAATTTAATGCAGCATTTTAATGCGAGATATCTTTAATACTTAATATTTAATATTAACTTAAATTTTTGATTAAAAATCTATTTATAATAGTCATAGAAATAATTAAACTGAATAAATAGAAGATACTCCTTTTATACAAGTTATAAAATTATAAAATTTATTTTTTGACAGCATTGGAATGTAGAATAAATTAACTCTTTAACTTTGAATATTCAGTCGATTTCTTAAGATAAAGAAAGCTACTTTTTATAAAATTAATTAATCTATCGCCAAATTTATTAACCTTTTCCAACTAACAATAAATGGGTAAAATGACTTTTACTAGAGACAATTAATTTAAAATAGAAATAAATGCAAGTACAAAAATAAATAAATAAAAAAAAAAATAGAGTACAAAAGACTCTATATTTTCCCACTGTCGCGCATTGCCATCGATAGTAAAGATCTTGAATTCATTTGAGTTGTGAGTTGTTAGTTGGTCCTGTTCCTGCTCGTGCCACTTGCTCGAGCAACGTCAACACATTGTTTTTGTATGTGGCAGTGACAGTGGCAGTGGCAATGGTAACGAGGCAGCACTTGGCTGGGCTTTTAGCCACGCTCATTTTGTGGCAGGCGCAAATCCCCATAATCAGAAAGCTTTTGCACTTTATTTGTGTTAGTTTCAATTATATAAACAACGAACGGCAGTGGCGGCAAGAAGAACCAATTACCGCTTGATTTAGCACACGCACACAAATGCAAATAAAGCTTAAACACTCTCACAAATGAACACGCATACAGAGAAACACACACAGAGACACACACACACTCACATACGCACACTCGGCTGCCATGACAAACTTATTGAGATTCATTGAGCAGATTGTGAAGCTTCTCTTCAGTTCAGTTCAGTTGAGTTCAGTTCTGGGCAGGATTGCACAACGACTCCCCCTCTTTGTCTTTCAACTAGCACCCTCACTCTCACTCTCTCTTAAGGCCTCCCCTCGTCCTTGTCCGCCCCACGCTTTGGTAGGCAGACAATAGCTAATGCTTCAACTGGCAAATACAAACACAAACACAAATATCAACACACACACACACACGCACGCACTTAGTTGAATTATGTACGTATGTAAATGTTAATGTGTGTGCCTGTGTGTGTGTGTGTGTGTGTGTGTGAGCCAACGTATTGTTTACTTTGCATAAAAGCTCAGCCATTGAAAACTAAAATACTGCACAACACATTGAGACTTTGTATTGCATAGCATTAGGCGCCTTTTCATTTATATTTTATGCACACACACACACTCGCACACACACTGGCATACACAATGCGCAAACGTTTAAGTGCGTCGTTTTATCGTCCTGAATTCAATGTGCATTTGTGCTTAATACGAGCAGTTAAATAAACAGCAATTTCCTTCTGGCAGCTGCAATTGCCAAGTTGCCACTTCTCGCCAAGCGATTTAGCTGCACACAACATTTCTTATGTAATTGAAATATTTTATTTATTTTCCCTGTTCGATTTTAGTGTGCTCAAAATAGAGAAAGCTAGAGAAAAGTGAAACTTCAGCTTCCAATTTTAATTTGGTTCTTCTGCGAATTATTTATTTAAGTTTGCAAAGTGTGAAGTGGCATTGATTGAAGGCTATAATAAATTGATCAGCCTGAAAGTATACTGCGAATAGTTGAAGTACGCTGCAACCAGACGCTAGATGGCGCTAACCCATGCGGAACGTTGCGTTATCAGTAAAAGTTAAGGTATTCGAGTAATTAACAGCTGTGAATAGACATTCACATTCACACTCACACTCATACAAACACTCACAATCTCAGCTGCTGCAATCAACGTCTAATGCAGATCGTTAGGCAAACACGTATTTCAAAATTTCAGCCAATTTTTCTAGCTGCGCTCACACTTTCTCACTTCCTCTCTCTATCTCTATCTCTCTTACACTCCCTATTTCGCTCGCTTTTCGTTATGTATTTTATTCCCCATGTTAACATGCAGTCTGCATATGTTTACCAAACAATTTTCTGCAAAAAAAAAAATGCAAAATTTTCCTAATGGCATTTGGTACACGAGGCAAACATAGAAACGCACACCGACAACTTCGACACCTACGCCGGCTGCAGGCAACTCTGACAGATATTTTACCATATTACAGCTGTGTGTATTTGTGTGTGTGTGTGTGTGTGCTGTGTGCATTCTCATGGACGCCAGTTTCCTGTCGCTGATTTTGTTTCCATCGCTTTCCGTAACTCAAACTGTTCGTCCTTGCTGCCAGCTGTCGTTCACTTCCGCATCCGCATTCGATTTTGTACACAGAACAAAAAAAATTCCCAAATTCAAGTTTAAAATTCTTGATTTTAGCATGTATTTTTGTAAGTATGTATTCAGGATATTATTGTTAAATAATCACTATATACAGATAAAATTGCAACCACTTAGCAACAAAAAAGTCAAACAGCCAAAAATCATTTGATTTTTCTCAAAAAAAATTTTAAAGAGAACCGATAGTCAAAATAATTGCGGAGAACAAATTTAAAATGCATACTTGAATCAAGTACCAAAATTCTGATAACGCACGGATTGATTTTATCCCGGAGTCCCAGACTTAATTTATCTGTGTATTCGGTTTCAAATATTCACAATTCGCCTTTGCCTTCGCGGTTTGTTGACATTAAGTTTAGTCAGCTATTTTTCTGGGTAATTCACCGACATATTTCTTGGACAACAGAAAATTAGAATCGGTTTTCGGCTTGCAAATGTCTCAATTGGGGCTCACCTTGGTCTAGACTGTAGACCCAATTCTTCATGCAGTCGAGCAATAAAAATTAAACTGACAAATATACTTGGCCTCAAGTCGAAGTGGTTAGACCACCTCCACCTTCACCTTCCCCTCTTCCTGCCATTATCACAGTTGAATGCGTTTCTGCTACTATTTGTCCAAGTGTCCTTGGGCAAGTTTCTGTCCGTCAGTCTGTCTTATTGTCTGATTGTCTGTCTGTCTGTCCAACTGGCCTGGCCAAGCGTCCAACTTAATCCCGCATAATCGCACCAATTCATAGTTGGAAAACTTACCACAAAGCCTCAACACAAACGACAATTTCTCATTCTCTGTGAATCTCGAGACTGTATGGAAAGGAGAAACTTTCGGCAAGGAGACGGGAGGCCGAAAGGCTGAAAGTCTTTGGTCGCAAACTGCGGCCATCTATTAAATCATGAAAATGAAAGCACTCGAGCACTCCAGGTTCAGCTCAAACTCCTTTCGACTCCACAGACTGCACAATTTTCAGTGTGTAAATAAAAACCGCATTTTGCATTTTAGCAATTCGTTTTTCGTATTGCATCTGAACTTTGGTCCTGGTTAACCTTCAATTCGAACTTTAAACCCACTCGCCTCCACTTTAGTTCCTAAATAATTTAAGTGATATTTTAAATAATTGTAGTCGTTTTGATTTTCATATTATTGATAGTTTTTCTTTGTTCTATTTCTCGTTTGATTAAGACACCAACAAAAAAAAAATTGAGATTTATAACTATATACAGTTGAACTTCCCTAACTCGAACTTCCCTAACTCGAAGTCTCTCTAACTCGAACAAAATCGAGTGGCAATACTAGGCAAATTTCATACAATTCTACTTCCCTAACTCGAAGTCTCCCTAACTCGAACTTTTTTTGTGGATAATGGTGATTCGAGTTAGGGAAGTTCGACTGTACATGCATTACAATTAGTTTACAATAATATTTGTTGTTTTTAGATAGCATAAATATTACGCTTAATAATAGTTTTTTTATCATTTATACTCGTATATCTTTGAAAATGTTTCTTGAGCAGCAAAGCAACTCTTTTCTCCTCTCCTTCATTTCTTCGCTTAAAAGATCATTACCATGGCCTTTCACATACAATATATACACAGAGACAATTACAACGATGATTTACATTAAAAAAAAAAAGAATATTATTATATTATGCGTATTACATAGGATATTGTTGGGAAGATTAAACACATTTTGCAAAAAGATTTATGATACAGTTTCTATCGTAATAATTAATATTGTTAATTATTTGTATGTGTGTGTGTACTAAAAACTAGTTATAACTTTAGATAATCACAATTAAATATTGCTAAGGTATGCAACAGCAACAGCAGCAGCAACAGTTGCTCGCGCCCCACATGAGCACATAAATAAAACTATTGTACTTGTAAAAAGCGCAAAAAAAAACTATTAAAATTAAATCAACAACTTAAAAGATGCAGCAATTTGAATAACATGACGAAAAAAAAATAAATTTATAATTATAATATTAATAATTGTTGAAACGAAATGGTCGACAAAAAGTATTGACAAAAAAAACATATTTACATATATAGAATTACACAGAGAATGTTTAAAATTATAATTAAATAGTTATATCATAAGTTTGAGTAGTGGGGATGGGTGTGAAACAGTTAGATGCCATTAGCAACTGATTAAAACAAACTTCAACATTGCATTGAAACGTTGTTGCCGTCGGCATCGATGCGGCATGCGGCATGTGGCACGTGAAACGTGGCACGTGGCACGTGGCTCGACAGCAATTCCTGCTGCCCAATCTGCCCCATGTGCCTGATGAACTCCAGCGACTCTTGACATGGGCGAGAGCAGCTAAGAGATTGCCTTAAAAATGCATTTAGCTTGCTGCAATCTCAACATTTAGCGACGCGACGGCAATGTTGCTGCTGTTGCTGATGTGTTGCTCGCACGAAATGTTCTAAAAAAACGCAGCAACAATGAACGATCCTCGCCGTTCTCATCCACCTGGCGATCCAAACGCAGGCCAAGATTTGGCAGCCACCAAAAGGGTTTGTAACCATCATCATTACTTGGTGTTTGGGCTGTTGCTGTTGTTGCTGCTGCTGTTATGGCAGGTGTTGTTGCTGTTTCTGCTGGTATTGGTGTTGTTGTGGGATTTTCAACTATACTACCTACACGAGTTATTTTACTATTTCTATTGCTACGATTTGTATTAATACTAAAATATGTTGCTGTTGTTGCTGCTGCTGCTGTTGAGCTCTCTGCAACATTGGCTTCTGCTGTTGTTACTGTTGTTATTGTCTCTGTTGTTTCCTCTACTGCTGTTCCTGCTCTGGTTGCTTCAGTTGTGCTCTGACTGAGCATTGGCATTAGCTTTGACCAAAATGTTGTGCTTTCTGCTGCTGTTGTGGCTGTTGCTGCTGCTGCTATAGTTGTTGCTGCTGCTGTTGTGCTAGTTGCCTCTGAACTGCTTTCCACGTTTGTTGTTTCTGCAGTCGTTGTTGTTATAATTGCAGTTGTTGCTGCACTGCTGCTGGTGTTGTCCAACTGTTGCTGCTGTTGCTGTTGTTGCTGTTGTTGCAGCTGCGATAATCGCCATTTGCCCTTAACCAGCTCGTTTATAATGCGCAATTCTTGTTCAAAATTAATTTCACTTGTCGCCTTCTCACTGTCGCCCTGTCCAGCAATTGTGTTTGTCATTAAACTGTCACTGGATGCCATATAGTTTAGCACATCCAAGTCACCACTGTCCACAGTGCTGCTGGCAACAGTTGTACTCGTACTCGTACTCGTTGTGCTGTTGGCAGCAACATTTCTGGCAGAATGCTGATAATAAAACCGGTCATCATCTCTCGCATTGCCATTGGCATCTTGATGTATAGCAGCAACTTCGGTTTCAGCAGCAGCAGCAGCAGCAGCAACAGTTGCTGATGTTGTTGGTGTTGTTGTCATTGCTGCTGCTGCTCCTGTTGTTGTTGAAGATTTTGCTATTGTTGTTGGCATTGCTATTGTTGTTGCCGTTGCCGTTGCTGCTGTTGTTGTTGCTGCTGCTGCTGTTGCTGCAGCTGTAGTTGTCGCTGCTGCTGTTGTTGTTGTGGCGACAGTGGAACTCTGCTGAACCGGTTGCACTTTCGATTTTTTCAAAACAAGTCGATTTTCGCTTCGTTCATCTAGCTCTTGCTCATCATCTGTTTCTTTTCCTGCTGCTGCTGCTGTTGTCGTTGTAGTTGTCGATGTCATTGTTGTGGGCGTAGTAGCATCGCCTGTTGGTGCCATATCCGTGGCCGCCGTCTCATCACCATCGTCCACGTCGGCGCTGAGCAGCGGCGAGACACGACGATTGCTGAACGGGGGCAACAGTTCCAAGCTGCTGCCGTACGCCGGCAACAATGTGTCGACCTTGAGCAATTGCGCCAATGCCTGAACCGACGTCTCTGCCGACGTCTCTGCCTCGGTTACCTTCTCAACAAACTCATCTGCATCCGCATTCAGAGTCGCCGTCACATTCTGATTCTGATTCAGATTCTGATTCGTCACCAGTTGAATCGATGACATTTCTGGCAACGACGACATACCCGCCGGCAGCACAATGGCCTCAATGTTGCCAATGTGCCCAAAGGCGTCGTCGCTGATGCTGCTGCTGGGAATGCTGAGGGAAGTTGTGCTCGGCATGGCATAACTGGCATCCGCCTGCAGATCCTCGAACTGCTCGGCGATGCGATTGTTCGGTTGCCGCTGTGTCTTCAGAGCATCCTGGCGCAATGTTGCTATCGTTGGCATGGCCGTGGTTGTTGCCACAGCAACAGTTGCTGCTGTTGTTGTCACGACTGTTGCCTCGGGCTGCAGCGATGTCTCCAGTGCCGTGGGATACTTGTTCTCGAATATGTTGAACTTGAGCGGAGCATCCTCGCTGGGCAGCGCCTGATCTTGAGAGCTTGGCAGCTGTGGCAGCTCTGGCAACTCTGGCAGCTGCCCCGTTTGCATCAGGGGCACAAGTGGCACATTGAAAAGAAATTCATCGCTCTCACTTTCACTGTCATTGTCACTGTAGTCGTAGTCCGTGTTGCCAGTGGGGCTGCCATTGCCATTGGCGTCTCCGCCGCCAATTAACTCCAGCAGCTCCTGCTTCACAAGGTCCGTGGGATCAATGTTGATCTGTGGTATGCAACGCTCGCCGTACTGCTTGTGCCCCGGCGGACAGTGGCGGAAGGGCAGCGTGAATATCGACTTGGCCGTCACCTTCTTCTCCTTCTCCAGCGTTCGCTGATCGGGTGACAGTCGCTGCCATTCCTCCCAGGCCAAGAGCTGGGCGTTTCCCTCAATGGGTCGCGAGGTGATTGGCAGCGCCTCGACGCCGCCTCCTCCCCTTAGACTGCTGTGCGTCATCTGCAGCGCCGTCAGCGCCAGCAGAGCGTGCAACAGCATCATCGGTTGCATGCCCCACCTTGTTGTTGTGGTTGTTGTTGTTCTCGTTGTTGTGGATGTTGATGCTGTTGTTCTCGTTGTTGTCGCCATGGTGGCAATCACCCGGCTCCAGAGTTGCCAATCCTTCGCTAATTGCTTTACTGCTGCTCTCGATCGCTGCAATCAAAGTTAGAAAATAAGATTAGTTTTTTACTTGTAGCAATAAAAAAAATTATTCAGTAAATGAAAAAAGGTAATAATCGTCGATGACTCTGAAATGTGGCCATGTTTCCCAGGTAAATAGAGGCAACCCTTTTTCCCCTTTTTCCCCTTTTTCCCCTTTTCCTCCTGCGATGTGTGCTCTGTTCTTGCGCCCCCCAAGTTGCAGCTTAACGTTTTCATTTGTGGCATGTGGAACAATACCGGTTTGTGTTCGTGTTTGTGCCCCGGCCGCACACAGAGCGTGCCACAGTGGCACACATAAAGCATTTGTCATCACCAAACAATTCTATGCCTCTCTCTCTCTTTCTTTATTTATACCTTTCTCTGTCCAACTGTTACTCTCGACTTGGATAGAAATCAATGAAATTTTATGCGAGATTTTCAGGAAATTCAGTTTACTGAGAACTGATCTACAGTTGACACTCGCAACAATGAACGACAATTTATAACTCTTCTTCGAGTAATTTTATTGTCGTGTTCTCCTGTTACTGTTAGTAAGAAATTAATTTGCTGTCAGCCGCAATATTTGAATGAGTTTATCAAAATATTTAACGAATTTCTAACTTAAACTTAAAAATAATTTCAATAATGTGTACAACATAATACTACTTTAAGTGCTCTTTTTTTTTTCTTTACTTTATATTTGCTCTTGAAACATTGATCTACAAAGTTTCTGTTATACTTTCTTAACTTTGAATGCAAAAAAAAGCATCTCCAACAACGATAAAGTTCGTATAATATTAAAACCCAATCCATATAAATATTGACAGCACTAGCCTTTGTAAAAAAATTAAAACATAATATTTTGTAACTTAAACAAACATTACGTAGTAAATATTATAACCATTTAAAATAAATGTGGTGAATAATTTATGAGTAATACTGAATAGTTTTCGAATAATTCTGTTTTATTTGATTAAAATGATTTGCTGTTGCAATACAAATTAGTTCTAGAAAAGTCCGACAGAATATATATTATTTAAAAAATAATCTCTTTAATCTCTATTTTATTTAATTTATTTCTTTGTTGTCTTAATTGTTGCCTATTTGTCCCACTGTGCGCTAGCGTTGGCGGCAGTTGCTGTCGTTGTTGTTGTCGTCACAAACAAAGATTGTGAACTTGGGCATCGTTTTAATGTTTTAATGGGTGTATCGACGGTGCCACACTCGCACACACACACACACACACACACACATACAGATGCAGATGCATAACTCACATCAGTCATCGGTGTTGTCATAATCAACGGCAACAATAATAATAAAACAGGCACAACAACTGCATCAACTTGTTGCTGTCACAGCAGCAGCAGCAGCAGCAACAGCACTCATTGTTGATGTTGCACTTGGCTTAAGCACACACACACACACACACACACACACACACAAAGCACGCACAATGCTTATTTATAAAGAGACAGAGAGGGAAAGGGCGAGGAAGAGGGAGAGGGAGAGGTCGATATATGTAGGTTATCTGCGGGTTCTTAGAATTTATGAGTTCAAGTGTGGCACATTGCAACCGCGACTTTTCCCATTGCTGTCTGTAACTGTTGCACTCAAGTTTATGGCCCATGTTGTTGCTGCTGCCGTTGTTGTTGTCATTATTACTTGTTAATAGCTTTTTAGTGGGCCTGACTCTGCGTATCGGTCATAAAACTGGACGCTGTCCCCTGTCCCCTGTTCCCTCTTCCCCGTCAGATGTCCGATGTCCGTTTGCTCTGCTTTTTTTCGGACTGTGCGTGTTGAATGCGCATGTGAATGTCAAGTACCTCTTCACACACGCACACACGCACACACACACATATATATGTATATAAACTTACACACTCACACTCTGATAAGGTTAATGTCATAACGGTATTATATAAGACAATGACTTTGACACCCGCAGCATTTGAAGTGCTTCATAATTCAATTGAAACACAGACACAGCAGGGGGCAGCAATGAGTAAAGGGGTAAAAGGAGAAGGCTAAAATGCGGAGGTGGGGAGAAGAGATAGCGAACGCGGGTAGAGGGAGGAGGGAGGACAGGGGTCGCCGCTTAAAACGAGTCAATTGCTACTGTTTTTCTTTATTTACTTTAAATTATGTGCTGTTGTCACTTTAGTTGTTCTGAATTGTTTTTGAGTGTAATAAAAAAGGGGATTTTATCTGTAGCAATATTTTGAACTATGTATATTGTATATTTTTTGTATTCATGTTTTTCTTAATCACAAATGTTTTATTTATTATAGTATAGTTATTATACAGAGCTATAATTATTATTATAAGATTAATTTTAGTTCACAATTTCGGTTAGTTAAACAAAGTTCAATCAAAATGTTTTCTCGACAACGTTTCACTTCAAGGCTTCAATGCAAAGTAAAGTTATGTGTATTCTATAATGTTTTGCAGCTGGCAGTTGACGCAAGGCTGCAAAGCTACAATTGAGAGGCAAGAGAGCGATCAGAATTTATGACCACTGCGTGTAGTTCTTTGTCGCTCTCCTTCTAGGTTTCCCACATTCGGCCGTCCTGGCAAGTCCTTCGACCCGAAGGAATCCCACAACTTCATATACTCCGACACTGTTGTCGTCTTAGATGGTCCTTCTCCAATACCAACTTTCTCAACATCGTATCTACCATGGTTTTTTACTTCCAATACCTTATACGGTCCCAAATATTTGCCCTTTAATTTTAATCCTGTACCATATTGTGTACGCTTAATAGCTACTAAGTCATTTACCTTATATTCCATTTCTGACTTTCGTTTTGAATTAAATCCTCTTTGGTTTTCCTTTTGCAACTTCTGAATATTTTCACGTGCCTGATCACGCACTAACTGTCGCTCGTCATCCAACTCATCAATCAAGCTTTCTTTTAATAATTTGTTTAGCTCAAGATCGCCTGGTATACGCATCTCAAGACCTGTTAGTATAGTGAAAGGAGAAACCTTAGTGCTTCTTGGTGCAGTGTGATTAATTATTTGCTGAACTCTTCCCAAGTGCTTGTACCAACTTCCAGGACTCTCATGACTTAATTTGGAAAGCATTGGCACAACTATCTTATGCATTCTCTCCACTTGGCCATTACCGCGTGGCACTCCGGTGGCTATGAGCAGATGAGCTATGCCTTGTTTCTCGCAATAATCTTTGAAATGATTCGACGTGAACGCTGTTCCTCTATCGGAAACAATACGCCCTGGGTTTCCAAATAGAGTTGCCTGCCTTTCTAAGCATGTTAAAACTTCATCGACACCCGTGCTGCGAGTTGGGTATAACCACACAAACTTGGAGAAACCATCTACCACAACTAGGACATGGTTGTATCGTTTGTTAGTCAGCTCCATTGGTCCTACGTGATCGATGTGATAGGTACACAACGGCCTATCTCCCTTATCTATCGGCGTCAGGAATCCTTCTTTCTTTCCGGTTTTAGCATTCATCACGATGCATTCTACACAGCTTTCTACGACTTGGGCTACCTTTTCTTTCAATTTCGGAATGAAGTAGTTCTTTTCAACGAGATCTTGAGTCTTTTTAGCCGAAAAATGACCCTGCTTGTGTGCAATCTGAATGATCTCAGTTTCCATTTGACATGGCACAACTATCAACTCCTGATTTGGGTCTTTATACAAGATCTGATTTTCAATAAAGAAATCTTCGTATCCCTTTTCCTCAACAATGCTGCGTACTACCTTTGTCCATTCATCTCTTAGCTGTGCTTCTCTCAAGCGATGTACCAGGCTATCAGTCAACATATAGCATGAAACACGGCTCAGCGCGTCAACGTGGCGCATTTTCGAACCTGAACGATGCTCAATCTGGTAATCGAAGTCTTGCAAGTACATTGCCCATCTGGCTACTCGTAGCGGAACTTCTTTTTTCTTCATCGTCATTGTAAAGGCATTGCAGTCGGTCACAATTTTAAACTTTATACCTAATACGTACACTCGCCATTTCATTAGAGCACCCATGACAGCAAGAACTTCCAATTCGTACGAATCGTATTTTTCTTCAGCTGGACTGGTCTTACGGCTCATGTATTGAACGGGATGAAACAAACAATCTTCTGGGTCCTTTTGCAACAATACCCCGCCAAAACCAAACTTGCTCGCATCCGTGTGAATTTCAGTCTCGAACTTAGGATTGTATAGTTTCAGTACTGGCCCATTTATCAACGCTGCTTTCAATTGCTGAAACGCAGCTTGTTGCAATTCTTTGAATTCAAAAACTGCATCTTTACGCAAAATGTCAGACAACGGTTTTGCCATTATTGCGTACCCCTCTACGAATTTCCGGAAATACGACGTAAGTCCCAGAAATCGCTGAATAGCCTTTTTATCTCGCGGTATCGGAAAATTTGCAACAGCCTGTGTCTTTTCCTCGCTTGGAGTTATAGTTCCCTTTTCTACTATGTACCCCAAGAAGTTAACTTTCTCCTGCAACAACTGACATTTCGACCAATTTATTCGGAGACCATTCTTTTCTGAGACATTCAGTACTCTTTTGAGCTTAATCAATCCCTCATCAACATTGCTGCTTGGAATAATCACGTCATCCATATACACAACTGCATCTCCGTTTTGAATAAGTTCTCGCATGACCGCCATTATAAATCTAGTGAACACCGCTGGAGAATTTGATATTCCGAATGGCACATACAAAAATTCATATTGCCCATTCTGTGTCACGAATGATGTATACTTCTGCGAGCCTTTCTCCACTGGTACGTGGAAAAATCCATTTGTCAAGTCTAGTGTACTAAAAACTGACGCACCTTGCAGCTTTTCAATTACGGAATCCATCTGGGGCATAGGAAAGTTATCACGGATCACCTTCTCGTTCAACTTCCTATAGTCACAACACAAACGCTTCTTGCCATTCTTCTTGGCCACTAAAACAACTGGTGAAGCATACTCTGACGTACTTGGTCTGATAATTTTCTCCGCTAGCCATTCTTTCACCTGCTCATCCACAACTTCCTGATCACACACAGCTATACGTCTCGGATGCTGGTACACTGGCAACTCGTCTGTCAGCACGATCTTCATCTCGATTGGAGAACTAGGATTTCTTACTGGCTTATACGAATGAATTAATTGTCCAACCTCTTTTTGCTGCAACGGATTCAAATGTGGCAATTCTAATTCAACAGAATGTACATCCTGATCCAAAGTCAACATGCACATGCTTTCAAACTCATTTAACAATTCAGAACAAGAGCTACGTTTACTGTCAATTGTATTATTTTCTGCCACAACCACAACTTTCGGTGTTATCAAGGTCCCACCTTTGGTAACTTGCAGATCAACATAGTCTAAAATTGTTCTACCCAAGATTGCTTCAAAACCTATGTCTTCGTCTGGTACCACATGAAACTCAATTTTCATCTCGATATTGTCAATCATGACGGGTACTATGAAGCTTCCAAAAGTCAGAATTTGATTGTCACCTATACCACTGAGAGTTTTAGAACATCCGGTTAACTGTCTGATTCCTATCTTGCGATAAACAGACTTACGTATGAGACACAGGTCCGCGCCTGTATCAACTAGACCTTTGCAAATCACTGCGCCACATATTACGTCTTTCAATTCTAAACCAGAAGGAGTGAATGTGCTTAATGGCTTTAACTCCAACTTGTCATCACGAACAACATTCGTCGATTTTTCTTGCTTTGATTGGCCTTCGGACTTACACTGCGCGGCACGATGTCCTGGCTTTCCGCATTTAAAACAAGAAAAATTATCTTTGGGACAATCCTTCATTATGTGTGAGTCAGCACCACATTTAAAGCATTTACGAACTTTATTTTCCTTCGAATCTTGACCCACAGCATTCTCTCTTTTTGTCACTGTCAATCCAGATTTATTTGACGATGCGTATGAACCACGGGCTTTCTGATAGCTTTCTATCTGAACTTTCAACTGCTTGATTGATCGAGCCTGATACAACAGCGACTTATTTGTTCTAGAATCTGGTATCCCTTCAACGAAATAGTCAATCAGACTTTCATCATCAAGATCAATCGGCTTCGCTATTTCCATCAACGCATACAAATATTCTTGCAATGTCTCACCTTTCTTCTGCTGCCGCTTTCCCAATCGCTTGTGCACTTCTGCTGATGATAATTTGATCTCAAATTCACCTTTCAATGCAGCTTTAAGCATCTCCCAGTTATTAATACCTCGCTGACTACGAATGAATGATTTAGCAGCACCCACTAGCAACTGCTTAGCATAGACAAATAACTGTAGATCGGACCACTGCACTGTCATAGCACATTCTTCTAATTCAGTCACCCACTGTTCAATATCCATTGAATTTGACCCATCAAATTTGTTGACGCTACCCTCTACATCTTTGAGAGTGAACCACGGTCTACCTCGCTCGGAACTCTGCATCATCGGTGCTGTGTCAACAGACATGTTGTCATCTGATTATATTATCAACTACAGTCAAACTCTCCTATGGTGTTTTTGCACGGCAAAACTTTTCATTATTTCGAATTTAAATAATTTTTTTTTTAATAAATAACTGCTGATTTAATTTCAAATTATATAAAACTCTGATAATAGAACAGGAAAATGCATGAAAAATTCATTTTTTGTGTGTGTTTTTTAATATTATTTTCCGTTCATATATTTAACTTATTATGCAGAGTTAATATTCGTAAAAAATTCGGTTTATAGATGCAAAAAACACACGAGTGTTCAATTTCCAGCTGCAAAGAGAAAAATTCACTGCATGGAAAATTTAACGCAAAAAAGTTAAGCGAAAAATGCATAATAGGAGAAGTTTACTATAGAGTTTTATAATTTTCGCTTATATTTTATAAAAATAGGTGGACTTAAGATGATTAAACTTAAAAATGACAAATGTAGTATTTATTACGGCACTCTTGAACCTGAACATTCATTATAAATTAACTAATCACTTCTCTTGCCAAAATTTATGTGAGATCGATTTTCAAAATAGGCTCAATTTTCATGACTTTTCATTGTCGATTAGGGACTCGTGAATGCACTCACTACTCAATTGAGCTAATTTCCTTGTTGAAAAGTGCTTTATCCACTGTGAAATATTTGTGTCTGGCATTTCAATTGACTTCGATAATCGATATACTACATTGGGATATATCTGGACTATTTAATCTATATTTATGAAGTGAGTGCATCCATTTTGGATGTGAAAGGGACTTGGGATGTGAATGTGAGTGTGAGTGTAAGTGTCAATGTGACTGACATGTGATGACTGTCGTTGTTCGTGTTGTTACTCATCCTCCTGCACATCCAGTTCCTGTTCCTGTTCCTGTTCCTGTTCCAGTTCCTGTTCCTGTTCCGTGTGCTGTGCTGTGCCCTGTCACGGGGCATCAACTGTTATTTCAGCGAATCAGTTTCCTCCCCCTTTCCACTACCCCACTCCTTCTACTTTCCCCTGTCCAGTCATGTGGTCAGTCACGAACATGAAGCGCAGCCTTCTCCATATAAATCATCTTCTAAGCGAACCCATCTAAACAGCTGAGCTGCTCGCTTTTTGTATCTCTGTATTTGTATCTTTGTATCTGGTATCTGTTCATCTGTCAGTTGTCAGAGAGGCCCGCCCAAAATTGAAATCAACTTCACACGTCGCAAATTTTTAATTAAAAATCAGCAACTGATGTCAATTTGGGGCCACGACTAAAGGATCCACCGAATGGACAACAACATCACTAAACTCCAGTTGTTGTTGTTGATGCTGCTGTTGTTGTTGTTGTTGTTTGTTTGCTTTCTCCTCTTTACGGTTTATATGTGTTTTTCTTCTTTATTTTGTTGTTGTTGTTGCTCTTCTTTTTGATGTGCTTTGCTTTTTCGGACAACATTTGATGCCTTTTACGCGTCTGATCCCATCTGTTCAGACAGACGGACGGATGGACAGACGGTTAGTCGGATGGACTCAGGGTTGGTGTGGGGTAGGTTTGGGGTGGTGTGGGGTGGGGTGTGGGTCGGTAAGAGCACAGATATGCGGAAAATGCTTGGGTGTTTGTACATACATAATTCCAGTCATCACACATTGACATCCTGCTAATACATAACAGCAAACCAGCAACAACAACAAGAACAACAACAACAACAACATGCTAAGGACACGTAGCAATGTTCTCTGTTTCGTGCTCGCACGTATTCAATTCAATTCAATGATTCAATCCAATCCGGCATCCTGCAAAACAGCAACAGCAACAGCAACAACATGTGTGTGTGTGTGTCCTGCTATTCATTTGCCATTTTTTATGTGTGTTGACTGTGTGTGCGTTGGCTGTTGCCCGCGGAATACCACATCCACATCCACAATGTCATCCTCATCCTCATCTGTCCATGCTTATCAACATCAACTATGCGTTCGCATGCATGTGTGTATCTGTGTGTGTGTAGGTGTGTGTGTGTGTGTGGATGTATCTGTGCGCTTCTTTATGTGTGTGTTTTTGCCATAATCTCTGTCAGCACTCGGACATGAGGCTCAGGTCAGGTCGTTTAATGTTTTTACAATTTTCACACAACAATTTTTATAAATATTTTTCCTTCTTTCTCTTATTTGCTCTTTCTCTCTCTCTTTCTCGCTCTTTTTAGCTGCATTCGCCTGGCTCGTATATTGGTCAAGAGGTGAGTAAATAAAATAAATGATTAAGCCGAATTAATCGCATATATTCAGCCAGAAGTTCAACAGTTTCAGCAGCGAGCAATTCATTAAAACAGTTGAACTATAAAAATTGTTGCACCAATTACAACAAATTAATGCATTTAGTTGTGTATTTTAATAATGCATATTTCTGATTAAATATTCCGCATAAATGCTGAAATAGCTGAAAGTGTCAGTTGAATTGAAAATCTCTTTAAATGCCCGTCAGCTTAACTGTTAATTTTAATTTAAAGAAGTTTTTAGATTTGTTGCTTAAACTTCAAGCACAATCAATTAGTCGTCTTTATCATAATAATTTATGAACATTAAGCTCTTTTTTTTAAGTTACTTTAACAATATTTATTACATAGTTTTACATAACATAAATTGTATCCCTTAAGCTCCCCCTTTGATGCGCTTTAAAACTCATTTCTATCTTCCACCAAATGCACTTGCAACCAACTAAAGATTCACATTTGTTCTGTCTCGAATCATCAAGTATACTTTTTGGGAAATTTTATACTTAATATCAGGAACTAATAATAGATTGATCAATAGTTGCCGCCCGAAACTGGAAAAACGTTTGCTATTTAAGAGAGGAGAAGAATATTGTCAACATTTTTAGCTATAGCTGGATTTCTCGAGTTTTGAAAAAAAGCTAAACTGTTGGGCAGTCGATTGGTCAAGACTGTATTATTGTATTCTGGCTGGATGATCAACTGAGTTCAATTAGCAGACACTGTCTTGTCAGTTTGTCAACCAGTTGCAGTTGTTCTTGTTCTTGTTGTTGCTGTTGCTGTTGTTGCCATTAGAAGTGGCTAATTATGCATTCAGCGAGCCACACAAAGATTTAACTGCGAGTATGTCAATGTCTGGCCAAGAATTATACAATCGTTCCAAATGAATTGAATGTATTTCGAATCTGGTTTCAGTGTTGTTGCCTACGCACGTGTTGTTGTTGTTGTTGTTAGTGTTAGTGTTGTTGCTCTAAGAATTAACTGTAAGTAGCACGAGTTTAAACCAGTTTTTTGGGCCTCAACAGAGTCGTAAAAATTGAAAATGCAAAACTGTCAGCTAAACAAATGAAATTAAATACAAAAAACAAAAATAAGTTGCTGCCGCTGCAACAACAACAAGAACAACAACAAAAACAGCCAACGCCAACCGCGAAGAGGCAACCACAGTAAAGTGGTTCGTGGTTCGCTGCTCGGAGTGGTTCAACGGGCAATTGTAACGCTCCCTTGTGGTTTATTTATTGCTCATGCGGGCGGTGGTGATTTTTTTGCTTTATTTTTCTCCTGCTCTTGCCTCAAGTGGTGTCATTTCATGTTCAAAGTCGTTTAACTGCTTTGCCAGTTACAACAACAACAAAAACAACAACAGTTGTAGTTCTGGGCAGCTTAACAATCACTCTAAAACAACAGCAACAACAACAACAACAACAACTTGCAAGCTGATCAACTTGGCCAAGCTGCCAAAAGGCGTCCGAAAGCCAATGGCCAACTAGACGCCAAGTGGTTGCCACTTGTTGTCGTTGTTGTTGGCAACAGAGTTGAGAACCGTTACAGTTCAGGCGAACTGTTAAACTACCGGCTTATTAATGCAACTCGCCACTTGCAACGGGGGAAAGTGAAGACAGAGACTGAGACTGCGACTGAGACAGAGAGTTTTGGCTATTTTTAGCAACCTGTTGACTGTTTTTAGTTTCGTTACCTGATTGCCAGATCGGCTGCTTGGCTGTTGGCTGTCACCTGCAATTATCGACGATACTGATCGACAGCAATTAACTAAAAGTAACTCTTGAAGGCAATCGCACCGAACAAGCCAAGATCCATGAGATCAGCACACAGACAGATAGACAGACCATGAGACAGACATTGTTATTAGCCTCAGCTCAGGAAATACTTGATAGCGACTTGCCACAACTGAATAGAAGAATTAATTTGCGAATAAATCAATCTTTTTTTCTCTATTTCTTTTTTATTTATTTTCTTTTTTTTAATAATTATACAAGACTTGCATGCGCATTAACTAAATACTGGAAATACAATAATTATAATTATAATAAAAAGTATATACTCATTCGATAAGAACAAGTCAATTGGGCCAATTCCGTCTAAGTCCGAATCTAGCTGGCTAGCTGACATCATCTCTCTGACAATTCCATTAAATTCCATAAGGAAAACTGAGCACAACTATCAACTTATCTAATAAAATACTCGAAGAACACAATCGACAACGTTTGTTCGCTATACGCGATATACAATTTGCAACCAAGGGGAATTGCATCTAAATGAGGCATGATCTAAGATCATCAGACATTACATATTACACATTCTATATTTATATATATAAAAAAGAGAGAGACAGAGAGAGAGAGAGCGAGAGAGCGAGAGCCATTTGATAGTGGCCTACGTGCCTGATCATTAAACACTCTGTATGAAAATTGAACAAATTGAAAAATTTAAAAATTGATTTTTTCCAAACAAAACCGCATTGCGTGTGAAAATGCGTTCATAAGGCGTGAGAAACGCAATTACGATTAGTTTTCCCTCTCTTTTTGGTTTTTTTTTTTTATTTTTTGCTTTCATTTACCACGCAGCGTCTGCTGTTGAATGTGGCAGCCGCAGGTGGCCCAGCTCTTGGCCCAGTCAAGAGAAATGGGGTAGGTGGAGGGGGCAGGGCGATTACAATTGCAAAACAAACAGCTGAAGGGGCACTTGGAAAATGATCCGCAAAACGACGGCAGACGTTATTGAGTTATGGCTATTTGGCAGCGCGATTCGTTTCCACTTCAGTCATTTTTTTGGGGGCACAGATTTGATTTGCTGACCAGCTGAACATTGTTTATGACACTCGGCTGAAAGAGTGAGGCAGGAAGAGAGAGAGAGAGACACAGAGCGGTAGATGAGCAGCGGCTGGTGGCGAACAAGGGGTATAAAGTGTGGTTGTGTGAGTGGGAGTGGGAGTGGGTGTGCCTGCTACTTACAACAAGCTGGCACTGGCCTGTGGACACACATAAAAAAAAACCAAAAAAAAAGAACACAGACACACAGACAAGCACACAAAACTGTAGCTCTGAAATGCGCACGCAGACGCGTGCCGAATTCATAAAAACGCATTCGAATCGATTTACATTTAGTCGCACTTAGGCCGGGCCAAAAACCCACCGAATACGAAGCGAGGCACGAAACTTGAGCTCTCAATTGAAATGAAAAGGCAAGAACAACAGCACTAAAAAACAAACAACAGCGCGAATTACCGCCAAGAACCAATCAAACAGAACAGCAAGTTCTCAAATGAGTGCAAGAGAGAGAGAAAGAAAGAGAGAGATATAATGAAAGAGAGAAAATCGAATTTTAAACGCTCTACTAACATTCCATTTAGTAATAAAAAAAAATGCATTTTCAATTTTAAGCAGTTAATTCATAAACTACGCCTACTATATTTCACTACACTCGAAAAAATGCATTTTAACTACAGAAAATTAAAACAAAAGAAATTATTTTTATAAAGCAAATCATGCAAAATGCATTGAATTCTTTATAATAAAACTAGGAATTTATAAAAAGTAATTTAAATTGAGCAATAATCGCAATTAACAACTGATGACTATAAAATTGTTTTTATAGTTAAGAAAACAATCCTAAATAAACAAAATAATATTTATTTTTTTTTTTTTTTTTAATATTTTATCATTCAAAGTGATAAATTTATGTACAACTTTGTATACTAGTTAAAAAAATAGCTTGTTTTAACATTTTTCGGACCAACATTCTAATAAGTGTATTAAGTTTTCCAAAATAATTGGTAAAAAGTAAGATGCCATTGAATTTTAGAATATAATACTAATAGCTCTATAGAAATTGCTTTAGTTTATCATACATTTGTTCTCAAAAAACTCTCCCGCTGAGTTCTAGAAGTGCTCCCAATTTTTACCAGTGTAATTTGAATCCTCTCTGTCCTCTCCATTTGCATAAGATGCGATTAGAGGCAACAAAAGAGCGTGATTCTAATTTGTTTGACGTCAACTAAGTCTGATATATTGAGATATTCGTATTTTGTATAGCGTCTAGATTGAATTAGGGGAAAGAATTCAAAATAAGAATGGAATTGAATTCACAAAATATATTTTTCCGCTTATGTTTTTCAGTTTCCAGCTTTGTGTCGAGTCATCAGCGTTGGTTATTCCCGCATGCCAAGCGAAATGTAGGGGAACTTTTTTATTTGTATTTTGGCAGCTACTTGTTCATATTGTAATTGTTTTTGTTTCACACACACACACAGCGAAACACGTTAAAATAAAATTTTGGTAGCATGAGATTTTGTTATTGTTATTGCGGCTGTTGATTGTTTTGCATGTGCTTTTCATTTTCATTTTTGCCTCACTTCATTCACATTCACAGTCACATTCACAGCCACATTCACATTCACGTTTACGTTTATAATGCTAAAGTGTGGCAGAACTTGAAGAGGTCATGGCTGGAGATGACCCTCACCCCGAACCCCCCTCGCCATCCCCATCCCGATTCCCATCCCAGGAAAAGCGGAAAGCTGCTGCCCAGCCATGGGAAATGTTGCTCAGCTGTTGCCCCAACTCCAACTCCAACTCCAAAGGCAGCCAAAGACAACAGGTTGCTTCTTGCCCGTGAGAACCTGAAGCTTCCTTCCCCTTCCCCCATTTCCCTCTTTCTTTTTCCCTTTAACTTAAGTTCAGGCTTTTGTACTTGCTGTTGTTGTATTTACAAAACACTTTTAAGACAACGTTTGTTTACCATTCAAACCAAATGTATCTCTCTTGCCTCACAGAGTCTACAAATATCTGTATCTGTATCCAGAGTTGTAGCTGTCTCTGTATCTTCACTGTTATTTTTAAACAACATTTGAATTTGCGCACTTTTAATAAACAATCGACCAACAATTAACGTATTGACCCGCAACGCACTCAAAATTCAATTTCAAAATGCATCGATTTTTCTTCATTTTCCCCACACAACTTGGGATCACTTACTTGTTGTTTGTTTGTAAGATCCAAGGCGTTACCCCCAGGCGGCAGCAGCGGCAGTTAAGTGTATCCAATTAGTGCAAGGTTTTGTGGCTAACAAAATGTATCTCAAACTGTAGCTTTGTATTTGTATCTCACACTTGTCTTAGGTATAAGCTCTTACATTAAATACTTGAAACTGGCATTGCCAAAACATTTCACAGCACGAACGAGCACACAACACAAAATAATAATATGTAAAATAAAAAACGTTACTTTTGGTTTTCCGAAATTGTTTTTTTTCTTTTCTTTTTTGGAAAATATTATTTCAAGTGTTTTTAGGTATTTCAGTGTCTTTGGGCGCGTTTTGTACGACTTGTTTAGCTGGAGATCTGAATGCAGACTGAGTAGAAAATACACGAAATTTTCGTATCAACTAATAGACGTACAAATCGCCGAGAAGACGACGACGACGACGACGCTGAGCGAACCAAAACATTCGCCGAGAGTGGCAAGAACTACACACAGAGAGCTGGAGAAAGACAGAGAGAGAGAGAGACAGAGAGAGAGAGAGAGAGAGAGAAGGAGAAAAAGAGAGAGAGAAAGATATCTGTACAAGTAGAAAGAGCAAAGAACAAACGGACTAACTGAGTAGGAACAGACAGACAGACAGACAGACAGATGTGCAGCCGGAAAAAAAAGTAAAAGATAAACTTACGCAACGACCAACAAGAGAAGAAGAAGAAGAAGAAGAAGAAGTCGCTGCAACAACAGCAACAGCAACAGCAACAACAACAACAACAAACTGAGCTGTGTTGCAGGCAACAAGCACAGCAATTTATGGCCACAATATCGGCGATTATATATGATCGCATGGCAAATTGAAAAGAAGAAGAATACGCAGAAGAAGAAGAATAATAATAATAATAAGAAGAAGAAGCAGAAGGTGCTCGAACAGCCTGTGCCGACTGTTGTTGTTGATTTGGCGGCAAATCATTGCCACTTGTTGTTGCTGTTGACGAAAGCAATGAATGCAACGATCCTGCCACACACTAAGCAACAGCAACTCACAATAAACAAACAAACTCACACACACACACGCATACACACACAGATGGAGGCATCTGAATTGTGGAAGGTGGAACGTGTGGACAGGTAGACGGCACTTGTCACTTACCTGCTGAGCAGCCACAGCAGCCTTGAGCCCAAGCCGACAGCAACAGCAGCAGTTTATTGTGCCAAATGTATCTGGCAGATACAATTGTTACAGTTACGCAGCCGTAGCAAGAGACAGAGAGAGAGAGAGAGAGAGAGGGAGAGCACGATAGTGATAAGAGCTCAGCTCAAGTCGCACGCTCGTACGTGCTGCGTCCTTGCCAACAACAGCAACAACTGCAACAGCAGCAACTGTTATCGCAGCAACAAGGTGAAAAGTATCTGAGTAAAGTATCTGTATCTGTATCTTTGGCAGCGTGTGTGCGTGCACTGATAACAGCTCGAAGATACCTTGATGCGATTATTTACCATGCACCGCCAAGCGATCTGGCCAAGGGTATTGCCTGATTGTGTTGCTAGCTGTTGATAACACATCCATCAATTGCTGTTTTCCCTTGCAGCCAATCCTTGAAATAAGTCCGATATAGTTAAATTTTTTCAAATTTTGTTTTGAATTCCTCACTCTAAATACTCAAGAAATAGTAACAAACATGCATTTAGATTTTTAAGGAATACCCTTAATATTTGAAGCTCGATCATAGTCAGCTGGTTCATGATGTGAACTTCTGATGTGCAACTTGCAAATGATTGGTTGATTGGATTTATCGGTATTTTATCAGAGTCGGAATCCAATTAAAAAAATTAATTTTAAGTTAACACAGCTTCAATATTAATAGTTGGAGTTTATGAAAAAATATCGGGATTTTCTCATAGAGAAATAGGGACTAGTCTTAAAGGCAGCAATCGATAAGTTATCGATAGGTAATTTGTTAAAAGAAGGTGCTTATGTTCATAGTTCGTAGCCTAATATATTGGTATAGCTTTTCTTTAAAATACATTTTTTTTATATTGCAATTAAACTAATTTTGTATGAACTCCTTTTCGGTTTGGAATGCTAACTTATGAGTGAGAATTTCCAAATATTCGAATAAATCATATCGATAACTTATCAAAGAAGCATAATTGTTTCAATCTTGTCAATCAAAGTATTTCCAAAACATTTTATATTGCTTGTTTTCAACTATAGCTACTGTGTCTCTCAACAACTGATCACAATTTTCCAACGCAAATAATCGGCTTGTGACGATAACGATCACACATCAACATATTTAGTGATCTTTATATTCCCTTCATTTTTTGATGCGTTCAATTTGTGTCTTTGAAGAAGTTTATTAAATAACGATTTCTTTTCGAAACACTGAAAAGTTTGTAGTTGTAATATTTTGATCTATCGAAGTCTTGCCAAAAGTTTTTATAAGAATAAAGGTATCGATAAATTAATTATGCTCTCTGTGTCTTTGTTTTCTTACTACAAAACGAAAACTTTTGCCAAAACAATGTGTTGTTGTCTGCATTTTGGTCAATGGAGATAGAAAGTGGAATACTTGAACACGATCGTTAAGCTGTCATACATACGATTATTGGGATAAAGTAAATAAAGACGGAGATGAAGATAGATCGAGTTGCGGTTGCGGTTGCGGCATGAACAAATGTCATTCAGCTTTTCCGGCTAATTGTTAATCTAGTCTGTGCATAGACTGATAAGCAATGTGTCAACGTTGTTGTTATCGCAGTCCGCAAATGTATCTGTGAGATACAAGTGCGAGCATGGCGTAGGTCAGTAATTGGCCAGCCAGCCAGCCAGCCAAAGAGAGAAAGAGGGTGAGAGAATCGTATGTGAGTTGAAGTGGTTGCGAATAATCGATCCAATTCCGATTCCGATTGCAAGTTTTGCTGCAACTAGAAAAGCTACAATAAAAGAAGCTTTCGTTTGGCATTTCAGCAACGACAACGACAACAACATCAACAACGACATCGACGTGTTCTGCTGTTTGCAATTCAATTAACGCTGTCAATGTCAGCCGTCGACGCCGACGTCGCTGTCACTGTCGCTGCTGCTGTCGACGTCGCTGTCGCTGCAGAGCGGCAGTTGCAAGATCAGAAAACAGCCAACAATCAACAACCGGGCGACCAACAAACCCAGCGACCGTGTTTGATTTGGCTGCAGCTCGTCTATCTCTCGTATCTGTATCTCAATGTCTGTGTATCTTTGTATCTTTTGTATATATATATATATATATATATATATTTGTAGCTGTCAGCTATGGCAAGCATATATATGTGTATATATATGTACATATGTATGCACATAAATCGGCGGGCTTTATGATCGACGTTGTTGTTGGTTGTTGGGTGTCTGTGGTTTATCAAACTGTTAGACAGCTCGCGAGTGTTGCGACTCCAGCTGGTTGTTGATGCTACTGCTTTTTGCTGCTGCTGCTGCTGCTGCTGCTGCTGCTGTTGGCCATTGTCTGGCCAAATTCTAAAGATAGACAGACAGCACACAATGCGCTGCACAAACAAACGTCAGCAGCAACATCACAAGCAACCAGCAACTAGCGACAACAACAACAACAATAGTAGTAAGCAATAGCAAGTGCATGTGAAACAGACTTTACAAATCCACACACACACACACACACACACACATACGTGTATCTACACTGAACAAAAAGCATTCTTAAATTCAAGTTTAAAATTCTTGATGATTTAGCATATTTAATTGGCACAATATACGGATACAAAAATGGTCAAAAAAATTATAATCAAATTAATTATTATTACTTTTTATAAATATTACATATTAAAAATTTAGTTAATTAAAAGAAAAGAAAAAAGTATTTCGTACTTGGTTAAAGAAAATCCGGGCTTACCGAACTTCTGGCACGGAATTTTTTCTGTGTATGTGTATTTGTGTGTGTGTGATTATTGTGACTACCTCAGAAATGGACGGCGTCTAATTGCATTGCATAAACCGAGCTAAGAGTGAACAACTGTCTGACGGTCGACCGATAAGCATCGATAAGGAGACTGGAGACACATCAATTTTGCTAGACAGACGGACAGAGACAGCAGACAGCTAAAGAGAGAGGGAGAGAGACGAAGAGACATACTTGAACTTGACGATAAGTTTGGCGTCAAGCATTTTTTAAGCATAAAATGAAACAATGTGAAGAGGTTAAAAATTATAATTCCCCCCTCTTTAAAGGGGAAAGACCTAAGCTAAAAATATATGTACATATATAGTAAATTCAACTATTATACTGGTATAATTCTATTTATATATAATTTAACGACCCTTTTTATAACTCAAGACACAATCCAGTCCAAAATTGCTTATAAAATCTTAAGAGAGTGTGATTCCGGAACAGATCAACATTCTGAGATCGTGATAAAAAGGCTGTGCCCCGTTTTTCAAATTAAATGAGTCTAAGCCAAACATTATAAAATTGATGGATGGAAGAGGAGAAAAGGGACAGGGAAGGGGAAGCGAATTGTGTCTGGTTGGGAGTAAACAGAGCGCACGACAAATGACAGAAGACCATAAAATGCCAGACCAATTAGTAGATTTAGTAATCATAAAAAGCAAACACACATAACACTTTTTGGCAACATACCGACGGACATGGACAGCGGCAATTGCGGACTCCCCCGCCTTCGTTCCCCCTCATCCACCAACGATCGAAAAACAGCGGAACTGAAACAGAGACAGAAGCTGAATTTGGGTCTCTCCCCCAGTTCGTCGGCTAGCAACCTTGGGGCAAAAACCCGTATCAATGCGTGAAAAACCCGCAACCTTTAGCGCTTTTCCCCTTTGCCCCTTCCCCTTTTGCTGCTGCCCCTTTGATATTAGCCAACTAATTAAAATAAGCTGCGCTTGCATTGATGAAATGCAATTCGAGCTATCGAAAATTAAATCAAATTCAAATTCAATTTCAATTTCATGTTTTATGTACTCAAATGCAATATGCGTGATCAGTTTTGTTGTTGTTGTTGTTGTTCCTATTGGTATTGGAATTGGTATTGGTTTGCTTTGAAATCCATTTAGCGTTTTTTGTCAATTGTATTTTATGTAATTTTCGCAACGAAAGGGCCACAAATGCGCAAACAGCGTCAAACGGAGATTCGTGACCAAACAACAAAAACAACAACAATAAAATAAATGGAAAAAAAAAGAGAAAACAATTGTTTATTATTTGCTCGCCTTACTGTTGTTGCTGTTTACCCCAGAGTGGCATATTTACACCCTGTACCAGGGATTTATTATATTTGTGCCAAAGCTCAGTACGAATGCTTCGAAATCAGTAATTATAAGAGCTAGACACATTACAATTGGAATGTAGGTTACTGTACATACGGATCAAGTTAATTTATAATACCTTCAATTATTAAACGAATATATATTTAAATATTTAACTAGCCGTGGACTAAAACAATGCTGTAATTTTCTTAAAGATCGATCAATAAATAAATGAAGAGATAAAGTTGCATCAAAGTCTAAGAAATGTGTGTGAGCGAGACGCAGTAATCGATATAAATGTGTAAATATGTAAATGTATGTACATTTATAGCGGTACAGGGTATAGTACTGTCTAGTGCACTCAATTGTAGCCATCCCTATTTTTTTTTATTTACTTTTATTAAATTTATTTTACGCAAAATTCAAGGCCAAACCTTTATTTGTGCCATATTTGATTAGTGTATGAATATGTGTGTAAGCGTGTCTGTGTATCTGTGTATCTGTGGCTGTGTGTGTATGTTATTTGTGGTTGCTTTTGTGGGCGGCATGTAATAATAGAAAATTGCCAAATTAATCGCCACGCTGTGGGTGGAACGTGGTGCGAATTGATATTGAATTGAGATTTAAGTTCAACGAAAATGTTTTGCCTCTCTCTCTCTCTGTCTCTCTATTACTCTCGCTCGTCTTCTCATTGACTTGAAGAAGTGTCTAACAGATTTCTATTTGCTTAGCATGTGAAAGTTGCGCACCTTAATCAGTTGATAGGGTGCTTCAACATCCACAAGTATTTCTGATGGGTCATCGAGTGGATAAGTGTTGGGGCTTTTGAGCTTTTGACAAATAGATTATTCACACTAAGTGAAATATAACACAAATTTGTGCTTATACGATCATAAACAATTCTTGCTGACATATTAACTTATTTGATTTAATTATAACTTTTTATTTAACCTAAAAACTTGACCCAAAACTTATTTACAACGATATTTAGAGTATATTTTCAGAAAATACAGGGCTTTTATACTAAAAGTTGGTTTTCCTCCGATCGTTCCAATGGCAGCTACATACATATATGATACATTTATCCAGACTTGTCTCAAGTTTAATCGAGATCGATTTTAAACAATGAGACATGTTTGCATTGAAACCGACAAATTAAGAATATGTAAGTAGCATCTACTTTCTGCGTTGTGCCACGCCTCTTTTAAAGTGTTAAAGGTGACTAAATTATATTACCATCTACAGGTGTATTCAAATTATTCATAGTAAAATTTGGGTTAATTGTGGTCAGTTTTTTTCCGAAAGAAAACATTTTACAATTGGGATGCAAAAAACAGTAAAGCATTTGTTAGTCTGTTGAAAATTCACACAGACACGCACACAGACACACATAGAGATTTGGGCTTAGTGAAAATTGCAACAAAAATGTGGCAATTGCGGTTGTATTTAAAGCCTCCCATTTGGGCCCCAATTTTCATTGCGGCTTATGCAACACATTTTGCAAATGAATTGTTCGGCAAATCAATTTGCATATTGTGCGACACATTTTGTGGCCATTCGGTGAGAGCAGCCCAAGAGGCAGGCCACGCCCCACACCAATACACACGCACACACACACACACACTTGTACAATGAAATGACGATTTACAAAATATTTTTGTGTTCACACTCAATTAATGCCAATTGACTGCAAAATTGCAAACACCTTTGACACGTTTTCATTTGCCATGTGAAGCAAATGGAAATGTGCAGCAAAAGCAATGGGAATGGGGGAATACATAGACCACTATATATATATATATATATATGTGTGTGTGTGTGTGTGTGAGTGTATGGAGAGTATAGAGCGGGGAGGAAAGAGGCAATGTCAATTTGTTATGGGGCACATTTGGCAGGATGATGGCACTCGCTGTATTTGTGTTTAGTTAGTTGCCAGTTGTTGTTGTTGTCGCTGTGGAATGTAAAGTAAATCAATAAATAAATTGTCGCAATATGCAATATGCATGAGACAGTTCAGCATAGCAACAACAACTACATAACAACAACAATGTATCAATAACCGTGTGCAACAACAACCGCAGCAAATTATTGACATTTTGAACGCAATTGAACTTTTGCGCATAAATTTAGTCAAATTACAACAATAAACTGAACGAAAAAAAATATAAACAAATAAATAAATATATATATCTACACACATACATACATATACAACATATATGTACACAAATATATACATTTAGTTTAGTTTAAATGCAGTTACTCATCGCATAAACCCATTTAGCCAAGAAGGCAGAGTCGTAGCATCGACATCAGCATCAAATTGAATGCAATTCGATGGAACTGCTTAATTGATAGCTAATTGTTAGTATTATTACGCTAAACAAATCGACCAGGCGACAAACTCATTTGGTTGCTTCTCCTTCTGCATTTTTAGCCAAAGTTTTAGTTCGAAATAACTCGATTTTAATAAATATATTAAAGTATTCTTATATGTAACATTTCAATTAAGAATTTTTTACCTAAAAGAAAGTACAGGGATGTCTTGACTTTGATTCTTATTATTAATGATTATAAACATATATGTTAAGTTTTTAAGCTAGCTGTTTTAACACTTAAGAAAAATACTAAAGCAAATAGATATTGCCAAAATGTATCAAGTTTCACTTATTGTAACTCTTTCTATTTTTTATTTCGTGAATTAAATTTTTTTAAGAATACATAGATACATATAAAAGTACTAGATGTTAATTTCTTACCTCAATAAAGTTATTTGAAAGTGAAAATTAGAAGATGACATGTTCAATATAATCGAGTTCAGAGTCTTCTAGTTAAACAGGGAATATTTTAAAAACTTTGACCAAAATATTTAAAAAAAAAACTATTATTGCTTAGTTATTTCAAGAAATTCTACTGAGCTCAAAGTATCTTACGCCAAAATAATTAAAATAATTGAAATGTCATTATCAACAGATGTTATTCTAGAATAGTAAACTTGATAACTCTAACATATAGTATATTTTAAGGTAAATCTATGAAGGTAATTGACAATTTTGTAACGCAACCTTTGGATGAGTTGACAACCCTGTACAGCTGTAGCTAATGCTTTTCCCATTTGTCACAGCAAACTTTATAACAAACGAAAAAAACGACAACACAACAAATTGACTCACTTCCGCTTAGATCGGAAATGAACTTTAGCACGAGTACGAGTGCGAGTACGAGCATATACGAATATTTCAATACACTTTTATAGGGTATTTTGTTACAGTTCGGTCGCTGATCTGCAGCAAGTTTTTCTTAAAGTCTCTCTCTCTCTTTTCTCTCTCTCTCTCTGGTTTTATTACTTTGATATCATCGCACTTGAGAAGAGTAACTCATGCTAATTTTCGATGGTATGATGTGTATGCTTGTGCCTAAATACATATGTAAGTATGTATGCATGTATTTTAATGTATTCAATGTATGTACGAATTTTTGTGCTGATTTCGAGCGATTTGCATTGCAAGCACCGCAATCTCTATAGGGGCAAGTAGCTGGCTTAGGGTAGGAAGAAGAGAGGGGGATCAGAGTATCAGGGTATCAGGGTGGCAAGTGCGTCAACGATCTGTAACTTTTTTACTGTATTCTTTTTACAATATTTCTCTTCCCCCTCTGATTTCTTCTTCTCTCTCGAACACATGGTCAGTTATCTGGCCATTGGGTTGCTTCGCTATCGCTTCCGGGTGCGTTCGGAATCAGAATCGGAGTCAGTGTCGGAATTGGAATTGAAGTCGGAATCGGAATTGGAATTGGAAGTCAGAAACAGTTGTTGTTAGTGTTGTTGTTGTTAGTGTTGCTAAAGATTTTGAAGGTGCTTTTTTTCGCGACTCGTGTTTGGCATTATTGTTGTGAGGGTGCGGGAATTAGGCATGCAGCCCTGGTAAATGCAATTAAATGCCAATTGCGACCCCCTGGCTAACTGGCTAACTGGCCAACTGGTCGCTTGGTTGGTTAACCCCGTTAGCGGCAATTTCGACAGCTCAGCGAACTCGCAACGTCGCGACGTTGCACTTAAAATTCATTGTGTGTTTTCACACTGCTCCTTCATGATGTTGTTGTTGCTATTGTTGCGGTTGTTGTTACTGTTACTGTTGTTGTTGTTGTAACCGATTTTATTTTAGTTAAAATTATGTCAACGCAATTGAAATGTTATTGAACCAATTTAACAACAGAGAGTTCATTAATTTGGATTTTGTAATTTTTATTCCATGCACAGCAACAACAACAACAGCAACAACAACAACTTGCGATAGCAACAACGACAATATTGCCAATATTTATGCTCAGCACAATTTTTTTGTTATATTTGTTTTTTATTTTAAATATATATATATTTTGGTGAGGGAATTTTTAATTTATGGCAATTGTGATAAAGAAACAGTTGCGTCGTGGAAATGCTCTGCCTGGAAAAGTGGGAAATGCATTTCCAGCACAAATGCAGTACGTAAACAGTTGTGTTTAATCAACTAAAACAGAAGCGCGAAAATGTAAAAAAAATGCTTAAACAAAACGAAACTCAATCAAAATGGGAAGCTCGCCCATTCACAATCAACAGCTGGCCCCTCTTCATCCCCCTCTTCCTCTTCCTCTTTCTCGCCCTCTTCCCATCCCCTCACCATTCCCTTTTTGCCAACAAAGTATTTATGCAATTTATGGGCTCGAATTTATCAGCAGAAAAAGCGCGAAAACAACAAATTAACAAAAATCAAAATTATTTATGTACTCGTACGACTACAGTCAAGTGTCGCTAAAATGTCCCGACAATAAGCAGAGCATTTGCATATTTTAAATTCCCTTTTTCTTCCTCTTTCACTCCTATTTGTACCTAAAAAAAATAATTTAAATGCAACTTCACATTTATTATAGCGTAGCTTCACTGTATGCTTAACCCCTATATTGTAGTACGTATGTATGTATGTATGTACTCACCCCAAAGCAGGCGACATTAATGTCACAAAAAAAAAACAGTCAAGTAACAAATGCAGCGCCAACAGTTTTTCTTCTTCCTGGACAGGATGTGAATATCCCCTATCCCTGCTTCGTAGGTCTTCACCTGCGGGATTGCTGCAAAAATAAACATAAGAATTGAAAGTTACTTAAATGATACAAGCTGAGCTGCAAGTCACTTGCTAAGTTAGTTGATCTTAAATCCAACTTTTAATTAAGCTTACTGCTGAAATTATTACTTAATTATTGTTTGATCAAAGCTTCAAAATTCCACCAACTTTTTGTCGAGCTGAACTTTAAACCTATTCTAAAAGTAAACTCAAACTCAACTCGTCTCAACATTAGTCCTGAATTAATCTTTAACAAAATTGCGTAGTAACAAGAATGTTTAAGTTTTGGAGATTAAATTCTTCTATTTCTTCCTGTTTTTAAGATTGAAGCGAACAAAAACTGAACCAATTTTTTAATGCGTGCCTCGAAAAGTAATGTTGAAAACGCAGAAGGCAAATGTTATGCGTCTATTTCAGCTGATAAAGATGGATAAATAAGCTCGGAGAGGAAGTTTGTGGGCGTTTCGTGGGAGACCTATCAGATATTCGCTGAAATTGTGACCTTGGCGAACGATTCCATGAGAGTTTCACATTTTTACATCGAAATTTAACACACAAATTCCAATGCTGATTAAAGTTGTTTTTAATAATACGAGTACGAAAAGTTTGAGCTGGTTATCAGTCGATGTTTTGGTTGAATTTTGTTTGTTATTTTCGATCGAAAGTAATGGAATTAAACTCGTAGTTGGCTTTAAATAGCTTTCAGCTATTGGCCATTTTCCGCACAAATTTTCCTCTATTTATGTTAGTTGGCAATATTTTAGTCATTTCTCTCTCTCTCTTTCTCTCGCACTCTTCGTACACGTTTTGGCATTGAATGTAACAAATCCAGTTATTTGTTGAATTTGACAGTTTAATTCTACGCCTCGATGACCGTTTGCCCTCCAAATCGATAACTGAACCCGAACACGAACCCAAAACTCGACCCTCCCCGTTCCATGTTACTCCCTTCGTTCCTTGCTTTCCTTCCATATACCGCATTTTGTGTCTATTTCAATCTGTGATGTGCGTTTGCTTTATTTGTATTTGGTTGATTTGAAAATCAAACAGGTTTTGCCATTCAACTTGACATTCAATTTTCGGGCCGATGCCAAGGAAAATTTCAGTCATTTTTCCTGTGCCTGTTTGTGTGTGTGTGTGTGTGTGTGGAGTCCTTTATGAGGTCCCCAAACAAACTCAGCTGCAATCAAATTGTTTCTTTATTTTTTGTTATTGCTTAAACATGAAACAATAAAAGTAAAATTTGCATTCAGGCGAGAAATTTCTATGACGCCTATGAGTGGACACCAGATTTTCAGGTTCCTATTGTAGGGTGCAGTGTGGAGTGGGAGAGGAGAGTTGAGGGGTGGGGAGGGGAGGGGAGGTGCAAGGGTTACAGCTGTGGGCCAAATTGGTGAAAACTTGTACAAAAGGCAAACAGACGACACGACGCAACGACAGTGAGCAAACGACAAACACAATGAATGCGAATGGCGAACGGCGCTATAAAAACAGCAAAGCGCAAATCAAGAAAGATAATAAAAATTGAGTAATAAAAGAGAAAAAAACCAAAAAAAACACAAAATAAAAATTATAAAAAATGAGGGTGCGCGACTACGAGATACCCTGTTTCAGTCTCATTGATAGTCTAAGATGCAATCGTCACAAGTTTTATTATAACACTAACAAAATAATAATTGTTTTTTTTTTTTAATATTTATTGATTAACTCGCAACAAAATGATTAATTTTGAGTTATGATTGAGTTAAAATTCATGAAATAATTCTATCTTGAGATTAATTTATTTACTTCAAATTAAAATGTAATCAGCTAAGTTTTAAGGCAATGCGAACCAGTTGGTAAATCGATATTGATAATAAATTTTCAAATCATTGTGAAAATGCATTGATTATTCTTATGAAAAAGTTTTGATGTAATTTTCGCTCTTTTAAAGTAAAAAACTTTTTCAAATAATATAAGAAAAATAGTTGTTAATTACAGTCCTTGGTCTATATCGTATTTGCTGTTGATGCTGATCTAGAATATATGCACTGAATGGTGTCTGCCACGCCTTCTTCGACCTTTTACATGCTCTGCACAAACCGAATATACCCTCGACCAGGGTATCAAAAAGACGGCAACAACAATAACGGGCCGCAAGCTAAAAATGCCGTCAAGTGCCAAAAACACGTTTAAATGTCAAACTGTAACCCCCCATCAACAATAACAACAATAACAACCACAGCAACAACAACAACAGCAACAACAACCACAGAATAAACAACAACTGCAACAGCTGCAGTCGCTGAGGCGCCGCAAAAGCAACAAAAATCAAATTAGCGCCAAGCAATGTTGTCGCTGCAATGTTGTCGCTGCCAACGTTAACGCTGACGCAGCTGCTGACATCGACAGCGACGTTGACGTCAACATCGCAGCAAACGCAGCGACAGCGACAGCAACAGCCACAGCATCCACTTCCAGACTTTTGCAATAATCTTTCAGTTTTGTCGTCTTCTTATTAATTTTGGCTTTTTTGTAATACTCTTGAAAATTTCAACATATTTTGTTATGTCATGCATTGAAGAAAGTTAGATTATAAATATTCCTGATCCTGCGATGGCTCGATGAATATAACTTGATAACAAAAATCATCTTTCTATTAAATAAAGGAAAGGAACCGAATTGGATCCCTTTAACACATAGAAGACAACTAAACATTTAGAAAGAATTGTTTTGTAAATATGCAAAAAGAAAACTCTTTTGATTTGCAGATATCTGAATTTTGTTACAATCAAATCACTACAATCAAATCACAAATAATATCATCTGCAGTCATGCAACTTATAGACTCTTATTAAACATGTTTATATTTAACATTCTCAAGTTACAAGTAAGCAAGAATAAATAATACTATATATCAGTAACAATCTGCAGAGAGTATTTAATCTTCCTCACGCCAAAGTTATCTGTTTTTTCTTGTTCTCCCTATCTTTACCTCAATTTCTTTCTCTGTCTCTCTCTCTCCCTGTAGCTGTTGTTCTTTTTTTTCTGTTATTTTTTATTACTGTTCATAATTTGCGCTTATGCAAAAAAATATTTTTAAATTAAACGCAAATTTGTAGTTGTTTTCATGTGGCAATAAAACGGCGACAATCCAGCACCAAAAGCGAGAAACCCAAGCGGGAAACCAACTGAGAAGCTCCCGACAACAATGAGAAATAAAATGATTATTATGTCATTATAGCAAAGTGCGTTAAAATTTATGAACAATGAAAACTTTTTTGCAGCGAAAGGGGCAGCTCAACAAGAAGCAGAGTCTTAACTTTAAAGCGTAGCCCCTTAAGAATCCGCATAGGGTGGGATCGACTCCAGCTATCGAGTGTGAGAAGTATCTCCAGAATATATAAAGAGTTGCAAGTCCATAAAGTACACTCATAAATATTATATATCCAAAGTCATTCATCAGGCGAGCATTTGACAAGACTTGCTCAGAGAAACAGGTCTAGGGGGAATTCCACAGATATCCAGATATCCAGAAACATGCTAACATTAGAGTACAGCCCTCCACAAAAACATGTATTTCTGAATTCAAGTTAAATATTCTTGATTTTACATGTACATATTTGTAAATATGTGTTTAAGATATGATTTTTCAATTAAGGCCTAAAAAAACAACAAGAAAATAGTCCCAAATTATTTGATTCAAGTACAATATTATATAAAATATATGCTGATAGATTATCGAACTATTGACATTGTTCGAAATCGCCAGGAGTTCCGGACTTTTCTTCTGTGTCGTGATCCTGTTATTATTTCTAAAATATATCCTCTTTTTTGTCCTCTACAAATTTATTCTTTGCTTATTATTAACTATTATTATGACTGTTTTCATAACTGTTTGCAGTACAAACCTCACAACTGTTCCTCTATCAACAAAAACTGTACCCAGGATTAGTGTCCATGCTAATTTGTCGGACAATTTACCCAAGGCTCTTAACAAACTCTTACCAGAACATTTCCATGACTGTATCAACCACAAGTATCCCATAACTGTTCCCACTACATAACTTTTCCACAGATCCTCAAGCTGCAGCTCTAATAAAAAGGATTCCCGTGAGAATTCAAGAGGCTGGGCGAGGTGCTAATAGCTTTGAGATAGAATTTAATAAAATGATCGACTAATTAATGAATCCCATGGACTCGTACAATCAAACTGTGCATATAGAATCGATTGTGTTTGATTGATTAAGAAACATATTTGGGAATGCAGTCAAAAGCATCATTTAATATATTCATAAGTTGGCACATACTCGAGCTCCAACTCGAATTCGAATTCGAAATCGAACTGACTGAGTAATTTGTATACTATTCATAACTGGCTTCAACTTGAATGCAGCTGTCTGTGGTGAACTCTCTGTGTCGATTGCAACAGATCCAAAAGTGATTGCATGGCGGATGGCGGATGACGGGCGACCAAGACATGATTAAAGCTCAATTAATTGCGACTGACAATGACAAGGAGAAGTCTCTGTTGCAGCCAAGCTTGATCTGGTGTCAGGGACAGCCGAAAACATCCATTCGACGGGGAAGGCGAAGGGGAAGGGGCCAAGGAGGTGTTGAGGTGGGCGGTGGCATTCATTCTGTTTAATCATTAACAACGAACATAAAGAAAATCAAGTATACGCATCAAATATAAAGCTATAGCTATTGCTACACAGAAAAAAACATCCGGTATTCCGGAATAAAATCAATCAGTGTTAATCGATGTCAGATGTTCGGTTCTTCCTGATTCTCTTAAGCCAAGTACGAAACGCTTTATTCAAGTACGAGTTTTCAATTCCTTTACCGCAAATAAGTATTTAGATTATCGTGAAATAAAATGTTTCTGAGTTCCACTTTATTAGCATATTGTGTTATGTAAAGATAAAAATGATGAAAAATACACGCTAAAATCCAGAATTTTAAACTTGAGCTTTTTTTTCTGTGTAAAATATAGCTATGGCTACATTATAGCTATAGCTAAGGCCCTCTTGCTGTAATCTACATACAGCATAACATGCTCGTTCAGCCCCTTCCCGTTGACTCTCCCACCCCATCTTGCCCCCCCTCCCCCCGCTCACACCACGCTCCTGTGGAGGGACCGTTGCACGATCACTTTAATGGAGGTCAACGTTCCCCACGTTTGTGAGTGACATTTTTTTTTGTTTTGTTTTTTTTTTGGCTTTGCGACTTTTAATGCATTTTGTTTTCGATTTCGATTAGACAAAGCTGCTCCCTCTCCCTCTCTTTCTCTCTCTCTCTCCCTCTCTCTCTGTCTCTCTCTCTCTCTCCCTCTCCCCCTCTCTCTGTCTCTGTCTCTGTCTCCCTCATTTTCCCTCTCTCTCTCTCTGTTTCTCTTTCACACTTCTCAGCGCCTTTTTAAAGTCATTAAACTTTCTGTGGTTGTGCTTATCACAGTTGTTGCTGCTGTGACCGCTGCTGCTGTTGCTGCCGTGTGCCGCCTGCTCGACAGCAACATGTTGCAGTTGTTGCTGGCAAACTCGCTCATTAGTTCATTGATTTTGAATGTGGAGCAACAACAATGCCGCATCTATTGCTGTGGCCGGCATTGATTTATCTGCCATCTCACGTTCCAATGCACAACAATCAGCAACAACAACCAGCAACTGGCAACAACAACAACAATGAAGGGCTGCCGCCTGGTTGTCGTGATCAGTGGCCCGCTTTGGTCCGATCTATGGCCCACCCATGACTCGCATTGTTAAGTCCGCAACATCATCGTAGTCATCATCATCATCATCATCATCATCGTCATCAGCATCATCATCATCGTCATTATCATCATCGTCATCGCCTAATGCCATTGCATTTTCAATTGAATTGCTTGAACCACAAAATCATTGACAGCACACAAAGTTAACAACTAGCAACAATGCGACTGCAATTGTTGTTGTTGTTGTTGTTGTTATTAGTTGTTGCAGCGGCTGCTGTTGCTGCCAGAGGCATCAGCAACATGTCAGCATCGGTCACACGGCCAATCGCCCATTCAGCAAAGAGGGCGCCATCAGTTCATGGGAAACTGCAGCAGAAGATGCCACACAGCAAGCAGCAGCAACAACAACAGCAACAACAAAAACTACTGGCAGCAACTGCAGCTGCAACAACTTTGGCCCCGCTGCAATCGCTGGCATTGGTGTGGGCGATTGCTGATGAAGAATGAAGAATAAACCAGAGGGTGGCAGTGATAGTTGTCGAGCAAGCATAGACTGGAGAGTGAGAGAGAGGGGGCGAATATAAAGCGGCAGGGGGCGAGGGGAGCAACGAGTGTTGCTGGCAATTTGCTTGCTTGCATTTCGCTGTCGCAACAAATTTTAATGCATTTCTCACATAATTCGACTCTTGGCCCCGTCGAATGAATGTTATTATTGTTGTTGTTGTTGTTACAGTTGGAGTTGTTTTTATTGTTATTGTTATTGTTGTTATTGTTGTTATTGTAGTTGCTGCTATTGTTGTAAGTGATTCGCTTTGCGCCCCCAACAACACCCAACAACCCTGAGCCTGAGCATCTGGTTAGGTGGTGTCAAGTCGTCTGCCGTGACAAACGATCAGACGATATTTATATACATACATACATATATTTATAAGTATAATTAAAGAGAAAAAATAGAGGAAACTTCAGATGTTCAAGTTGACTTGAATTGACAAAGAGAGAGAAAGATAAAGAGAGAGGAAAATGTTTAGAAGCTTAAGTAGAAAATTAGTAAAAGATAATTGAAATTGGTAATGTAGAATAAAATCACTTGATTTTGGGATATTAAAAGAGGCCAAGGATACTTAATGAAGAATTGTGAATAACGAGCGAAGAATAAAGAATGAAATGCTTACCAAAGGAGAATGTAAAAACCAAATGAAAATAGGAAAATTTGAAGAAAAACGATCGAACAAATAAAAAATAAGAAGCAGCGCAAATATAAATATAATCGAGGACTGAAATTTAGTATAAGAAAATGAGACTTATGTATGTATTAAAGCATGGATGCCATAATAAGAAATAGGATGTAAAAAATTAAGAATTGATTTGGGAACGCGAAAAAAAACAGTACATAAAAGATGAAAGTATCAATAAATAAGGAACAAAAATGTACTAAGAATATGGGATAAAGAATTAGAAATGCACATGATATTCGTAAAATGAGTTTTGTGAAGAATTGTGAAGACAGAATTAAGAATTTAGAACGGAAAATTGTATGTAGAATACAAATATAAAACAAACAAAATATTATGGAAAAATTAAGTGTATAAATAGAACTCATTTTCGAGCTAAATTAAATGTCCATGCAGAATCAAATTAGAGGTCACATTAAGAGTAAAAAATAATCAAATTGAAGTATTCAAGAATCGCTTTCACGAAATTTTAGTTGTCGATTTTTCGATGTATTTTTACATCACTAACTTGAAGCTAGGACTTCGAGAGAATAAAACGTAGAGAAGTGACAAGAGAGAGCGAAGCCTAGAAAATGGATAATAAACAAAGAGAAAAAATTTCCAAACATTATTTTGATAACAGACTTGCATGCAAATATACATATTCTAAATATATGTACATAAGTATGTCACATCCAATCTGGTATTCATATTTCTCTGGTGTAAGATATAAAAATGGAGAGAGTAATGAATGTAAAATAAATTCATACATACAAAACAAAGTCGAAGAGTACTGGGAAATCCTTTGCTAAGTATATTTCGACTGTTGATCCAACAGTTGCATTGATGTTAATATCGTATTTGAGCACGTATTTGAGGCATGCCACCGTGCTTGCCACTGCCACTGCCACTGTTTCTGTCGGTGGCACCACATCCTCCTTTTGGTAATGAGATCATGGAATTATGTTGTTTGTTATTTGTTGGTGTTGTCGAGCATTTATTGTTGCTGCTGTGGTTGTTGTTTTCGTTGTCGTTGTCGTTGCTGTTGCTGTTGCTGTTGTTGTTGTTTTCGCAGTCATAAAATTAAAAAACCCCAAACACAACATACTGCATAATAAACAACCCTAACAGCAACAACAACAACAACAATAACAATAGTAGTAGCAACTACAATGCTTATGACGCTGTGGCAGGCAGACGGACAGACGGCAACAACGACAACGACAACAAAATATGATAAAAAGGCCAAAAATCCAAACGAGAATTGTCAACCAAAACATCGCTGGTTACCGCAAACAGCTGTAACGGATGCCAACGTCGTTGTCGCCTCTACCCCCCAAAATGGTAACAACAACCATCCCTCTCCCCCCTCCCCCCTCTATTCCCCCTCCCTTCAACCCTTTTACAGTCATTCAGTCCCAAGGCAACGAGGCGTCGGTGTTGCCGCTGGCATCAGCAACAGCAACAGCAACAACAACAACAACAATAACAGCAACGACAACAACAAGTGTGGCGGACAAAAACACGCGTTTTCATTTTGCGCACACCAAAAACTGCATTTCACAATGTGAATAATCCAACGATGCCCCCAACCCCCACTCGTTGACCCGCCCTGTGCATAGCCAACGAGTAGCATTCACAAGCCACAACACACAGCACACACCCAACATACACACACACACACACACACACACATTCTGCTCTGCTTTGTCTCCGCCACTCAGCGCCCATCACGTTGCCATTGTAAAAACATATGCTTTCACACTTGACACACACACACACTCTTGACACACACACACACACAGGGGGAGAGACAGGAGAACAGGTGCATAGGACAAATGGCGGCACAGGCAACAAATTTGTCAATACGAGTATGCAGAGCAATCCACAAAAATTATAATAGCCAGGGAGAATTTTATAAAAATAACGATTGGTTGAAAGTTCAGAAATTCAAAGAGAAAAATAAAAAATTAATCTTAGATCTTTCTTATTATGAATCATTGATCGTCAAGTAAATAAGTTTCATATTTTTATATAATATTTCTCAAGATCAGTTGGAATATCTATTGATGTTCGATAGAGAGCGCCTTATTAGTTTTAGATAATTCTGTTCAAAACGAGTTTCAATATTTGACTATACATCTCAAGATCAGTTGGATATAAAACATTAGGCGCTAACAGTTGAGATCAGTAAAAGGATTGGATCATTTGAAACTAAATCAGTTTTAGAGAATTTTATTTAAATCAATAAAAGAAATGAACTCATAATCGCTGGATAGAACTAATCAGGACATTCACAGTCTCAAGTTAGATTTTATAAGTAGAGCTGAATTAGATTGTTGATCTTCATATAAGCTGTGGTTATAATATTGGATTGTTCTGCACCTATTTTCCATGTCAATAACGAACTTTTAGAAGAAAGCGGGCAAGATTAAATATTTTACATAATCTTGACCTAATAACGATTCAATTGCAATATATTCTTGATCAAATGTCAATTTCATGGTGCCCGCAACACCAAAAAGAGTTGAGTGGAGAAATGTGTTTGTATGTCGCCTGTTTCAGTTTCTGGCATGGCTAGTAGCCTTTATATTGTGCTGACCAATCCTGGCCAGGCTCTGGTTGCCTTCCTGCTGTTTTGGCCTCCACTTGGCGCACTTTACATGCATGAAAATTAAGTGCTTGTCACATTTGCGGTTGACAACGTTTAATTTTCAGTTTATTTTTATGCTTTTCCCCAAATAACATGCCAAGTATATGAGCGTGAGTGTTTGTCTCTCTCTCTGTAAGTGTGCGTGTGTGTGTGTGCGTGTATATGTGCGGGGAGGCGTGGCCGCTGGCACATGCAAATGTGGCCAACTTCAACAAAAAACAAGTTTAAAAAAAAATGAAAATAAATAAGAACACAAAAACAATAACAAGAATTTAAAATAATTAAATCATTTACCAAAAGCAGCAACAGAAGCGACAACAACAGCAACAACAATGTCAACGGCAGCAGAAATAGAAATGAAAACGGAATATAAAATGTGTAATAAAGTGTAATAATAAAAAACAATTGTAAGCGGAAGTAGCAGCGACGCATTCAGCTCTGACGTCGACTGAGCTTTGGCTTATACCAACAGCAGCAGCAGCAGCAACAGCAACAGCAGCAGCAACAACTGTGGCAGTGACAGCGGAAGAAGGAGGCCCTTTTCTTTCCCTCTGCTTCTTTCTCTCTTTCTCTCTTTCTCTGTCTCTCCATGTCTCTTTCGACGAAGAGAACGTGGAGGTATCATAAAGAAAGACAAACGGCGACTGTCGGCCATGGAGTGTAATGTAAATTACGAGCGGCGGCAAACAAGAACAATAAAAAGTCGCATTGTAATAGTCGCTGCTGTTGTTGTTGTTGTTGGTGTTGCTGCTGCAGCAAAAGACGCATCAAATGAGGCAGCGAAGCGACCAACCAAATGCACCTGTAGTCAACTCAACTCAAGTCCAACGATCGGCGGTGATTAGACGCTGCTGCTGCTGTTGCTGTTGCTGCCCCAACTGTTTACTGCTTCCGCTTGCCCGCCGGCAACAGCAACAACTACAACGACAACAACGATGACCACAAAAGCGTAACATGCGCTGCCGCAATCAAATCGCCGCGAGTATTGTTCCTACACTGGAAAAAACAAACACAATAAAATTCTGTATTCAGTCAGTATTTAAATAGCCCAAAAAATGTAAAAAAAAATTTAATTCACTGAAAAAATTTGTAGAATTTCAAATTCATACTTAAATCAAGTATTTTGTACTTGGTTTAAGAGATCCTGATTTTATCCCGGAATCACGGAATTATTTTTTTCTGTGTAGGCCCTTCCTTTCCACCCACCCTCTCTGGCACCACAAGTTGCCCCACTGTGCGACGTTGCGACGTTCGTCGACACTTTGACGCATCGCTGTGCTTAGGCGGGCGGACTCTGATCATGACTCATAATGCGGCACAAGCCGGACTGCGAGTCGCCCTGTGGCGGCATTTCATGCTTAAATAACTGACCAAAGCAGCGGGTGGAAAGGGGCAAGATGGGGGAGATGAGGGGAGGGGATGGGGCGGTGTTTATGCCACGCTACAATGAACATGGCCGAGCCATAAGTTGGGGGAAGTGGGAGTCTATTATATTCTATTATATTTCATTATATTTGCCCGCTAACGGGTATATTCCAACCTGTCTGCCTTTTCGCTTACACAAACACACTCAGACACACACACACACACGGTCAGGTGGTTCAGCTGGGTCAGGTGTGTGCTTGGGAGGCCAACGATGTGTACGAGAATTGTTTGCCTTATTAAATTTCCGCCTACAACAGACGATCAACTGCAAACTGTATATGCCCCTATATAGATGGCATAAGATCGGAGTTGCAACTTTCTGTTTAATTTAATTATTACCTTTGACGCATAACATTTACATAATTATTTTTGTAACAAACTGAAACTAATTAAAAATCTGAAAGAGCAACGATACTCTTCTGTATTGCAGATTGGAATCTGTCATTATGTAGCTGAAAATATCCATTTTGCAGCACAACTTCCGATGAAATTAATTATTGGCAAAGATAAAGTAAATAAGCTCGGAAAAAAATGTGAGCAAAATATACACAATATGATTTATCATTCCAAAAAAATGTTTCAAAATTATGAAAATAGTTCAGTCCTAATAGAGCCTTTGAGCAAAGCGCATTACATTTAATCTAAGTTAAAGTGAGAAAAATATATTTAATTTTATAGTACAACATTATCTTTAAGCTAACCTACTCAAATTTTTTGAATCCAATCAAATAACATATACTCATTTCTTTTGATTACTTCCAGTTGCACTGAGAATATTACACCCATTTATGGGGTGTACAGCCTTTAAGTTGGTGAGTACTTGAAATACACACAGAAAAAGTAATAAAAATAAGCAAATGAAAAGGAAAATAAGAAGGAAAAAGAAAAATCAAAAACCAAATTGCGATTGGGCGAGTCGTAATATAAAACGGAAGCTGAGGTCACTGCGATGGGGTCCAAGGCACGTATTGCGCATTCTTTGGAATTGGAAGAATCCCAGAAATCCCAATTCGTAGAGTTGCTACGAGTAATGGCCATTTCTAATGGACCCTGCTCTTAATTGAGGCCTCGCAGTGCCTTAAGTTTAAATCAAATTATTTGATTGTTGGATGGGAAAAGAAAATTATGAAGGAAGAGAGGGATGGCAATCCCCATACGAAAAAAATGAGAATTTCGAGTGTGCTGATTTATACATATGCATGTGAGTGGATGAATATGAATATGTGAGTTACTTTTGAGTGTGAGTTATTTAATTTGCGTTCTGTTTGTAACACTTTCTAATGCTACAGTTTCCCGTTTCCAACTTTGAGGTCTGACTCGGATGTCACCGATTTTGGGTGATTTTCTAAACAACTGATCAACTGACTGTCTGCCAAATGTTAAATGCCATTTGTGTGTGTTTCAGTTTCAATTGTTGTCTTTGTTTCATAGGGGCTCTCAGTGGAAATTTAAGCAACGGAAGTGATCGGTTTGCCTGTAGCACATATCATCATCATATTCCCATCATCATCATCAACATCATCAACAACATAATCATCATCATTAATATTAGCATCGCAATACTCATCGGTGAGCCAAAAACATTAGCATTTGTTGTTGATTTGCCAAATCTCTGACTGATAAGCCAAAAGTGAAGGTCAACAAGTTCAATGGGCCATTAAAAATCTCTTTCCTCTTTTAGTGCGAATCTTTCGATTTATTTTCGAGCGTAACACGTTGTGAATTCTGAGGGAAACCCAAGAGAAAGGGTTGCGCCTACGATGTTGATAAATCTAAGTCTTTACAAAGAATATAGAATTCAATTTAAATTTTGAACTAATTTTTATCTATAAACACAAAAATATATAAAAAGGCAGCAAAATTTAAAAACTTTTGTCATGAAAAGAGGTTATAAAATCATAATACAGTACAGGTTTACTTCTGATACAATCTTAAAGAGATTTTTTTCAATTTATGTGTATTTATTTTAATTTGTCTTCAGCTCATCAATTTGCCTTTTAGCGAAGTTTGCCTGCATTTATTTTTCTCCATTTTTATCCATTAGCATATTAACTTATTGTAATATATTTGTTAATCGAGCCTTGTACAAGACAAGTTTTCATACGTAAGCAAGCTCTCTTAAAGTTTAAATTCAATCACATCTTTTGCTTTGTTAATTGGTGGTTAATCAGTCTTGAATTCGTCATAGCCAAGTTCGTCTGTATGTTAAAATTATATTTTATAGCCATCGTCTTCAGGCCACTTAAGCGCCTCTCATAAACCGTTGCTCATCATCGAAAGTAACACCTATGCGGATTTCGTTAGCGACCGACTGAAAGCGAAACCGGCCATCGACCATCGACCATCGAGTGACCGTCTCTCTGTCCGTCTGTTCGTCTGTTCGTCTGTCGCCTGCCTTACTGTACAGTATTACACACACACAGTCGCATTCGCAGTCGCATCTACATCCGCATCCGTATCCATATCCGCGTAAGCTGTCTGAGCGGAGCAGCATCAGTTGCAGTTACAGTAACAGTTACAGTTGCCGCAAAGAGGCGCAACGCGCCCTCAATTAGAGAGAAGTCAAATGGCTTATTGAAGGACTCGCCAGCTGCCGGGTAAAGCCCAAGGATTGTTCATGGCATGCCTAAAGGACATGAGGATATGCCCAAACTAGCTACAGTGACCGCAAACTGTAAAGCAACAGCAGCCAGTTGAGATAATCCGACTTGTACTACAACAGCAAATGCTACTACTCTTTTTTTTTCTACTCCTCTTTCTGCTCCCCTACTTGTTGCTGCTGCTGCTGGCTCTGCTGACGTTGCTGCTGACGTCGCTGCCTAATAACGGCGAAATTCAATTGAATTTGCATTAAAAACATGTTTTATAAACAATATTTAAAAAAGAGAAACAAATTATAATAAAGACATAAAAAAAATAAAAAATAAACTTACATTTCGCTGTTTTATATCCCAGGCAAAAGAAGACGACAATCCAAAGTGGAGGAGGTGAGAGGGAGACGCAGGGAGAAAAAGTCGTTGCGCATGCGGCGTTGTTGTTGTTGTTTCTTGTCTCGTTTTTGGTTTTTGTTGCTGCTGTCAACGCAGTGATTGTTGTTGCTGTTGTTGTTGTTTTTGTTATTGTTGCTTGTTTTATCGTTCGCAGTTGTTATTGTTGTTGTTGGATTTTGGGTTAATACCAAATTATTATAAAATAAATTAGCATACAAATAAATATTAAATTCGAATTCGTTTGATGCTCTCGTTCTTGTTGTTGTTGTTCTTGTTGTTGTTGCTTTGAGAACCGCGCTTTAATTCGTTGTTGTTATCGTTGTGTTTCTTGTTGTTGCTATTTGTTGTGGACTTGGCCAGTTTTGGTTTTGATTTTTTTGTGTGTTATCTAAATTTTATTTAGTTGCTTGAAGTTTTCTTGTCGCTTGTTGCCTTTCATTTTTTTGTCGTTGCCGTTGTTGTTGTTGTTATTAGTGTTGTTGTTGTTGTTGTTGGCATTATGACAACTGCTTGTTGTTACTGTGCTTGTTGCAATTGCAAATGCCTCACATGGCTTACACAGACACAGACACAGACACACACGCACACATGCACATACAAATACCGTATATGTATAAGCATAGATAATTCCGTTCACAAAGAAAGATTCGCACACAAAAAATAAATAACGTCACAATTTACACGACAGCAACAAAATATGTATGTATTGCACACACACGTATATACTTGTGCATATATTGTATGTACATATATGAAATAGTGTAATAAAGGAGGCAGAAAACGCACGCACAGTGGTACAATAGCTGTTGAAATATGCAATTGCAGAAGAGACAAATGGAAAAATATTAAATATTATAAATAATTGTTGTGTAGTTGTATATGGAAATTAGCATTTGTTGTAACAATAAAAAAAAGAATATTATTATAACATGCTGCCAACACACATACATATACACATACACATACATATCCACATATATATATTTACATATATAGAGACATTTAAATGCGATGTACACATGAATACAATGTAAAAGATTATAAATTATCGGCGCCTGTTGCTGTTGTAACAATAGCAACAACAACCTAACAAAATGCGGCGTGTTTCAGCATTCATCTGAGTATGTGTGTATGTATGGATAACATCGGTCTATATATGTATTTATATATATTTTATATATATGTACATATGTATATATGTATGCACGCATGTACTGTACATGAATATTAAGTATTATTTGTGCATTTTATTTGATTTTATTTCTCCCGCTTTTTGTTTCCTTTCACAGATACGCATGTAATTTGTTTTGTTTTGTTTCGTATTTTGTTGTTGTTGTTGTTGCTTTTGTCACTTGGTTACACACAGTCCAAATTCAAATCGGAATCGGGTCAAACTAATACCAAAGCGAATCACACTATAAAAGAGAAATGCACACGAAAAAACGTTTTGGTTTTTTTTTCGCTAGACTTTTTTGGCGCACGATCGCATAAAAAAAATGTTAAAAAAAAATGCAAATTAAAAAGTATAATGTAATTAAATTAAATTATGAATTAAGCACGTTTCGCGCGATTAGTATTTTCAGTGCACCCCAACAATGTCGGTGTACGTATTTTAGTATGTTTAAAATACTACAAAGTGTTGATGTGACATATAGACAAAAAAAAAAACGAAATGGAACAATTACAAAAATAGAAAGAGCAATCGAAATGAAAATAGAACTATTGATCACATTGTCGCATCGGGCACTTGTTGTCACTGTTCGTTGTTGGTTGCTCGCTGTTGCGTGTTTCAGCCTCAGCTTCAGTTAGTCAGTCAGTCAGTTTAGTCGGGATTAGTTGGGATGGAGCTCCGCTTAACGATCCCGCGATATCGCTAGCTGCCGATCAGTCAGCCGAAGTCACACTGCACGCACCGTTACCGTTCACGTTCACAGTTGTTTATGGAATGAGGCTTGAAAATGAGTGCGGGCGTCGTGGCCCCGAGCCCGCAGCAGACGCTGCTGCCGCTGCCGCTGCCGATGCGTTGCGTCGTGTCGTGTCTGTCTGTGGGAGAGCGGCAGAGTGGGAGAGGAAGAGAGCACAAGAGCGTCAAGAGTCAAAACTGAAACGTTCGCGCCGCTAACTCCCAGAGATCGTTACACAGCTGAGAGAGACAACTGAGAGCCCAACTGATAAAGAGAGCGCAACGACTTTGACTGTGTGGCGACTGAAGCGCAGTGTCAGAGTCGATGCTATTGCTCTGGTTGTTAGTATTGTTGTTATTGTTATTGTTATTATTGCTGTTGTTATTGGAGTTCTTGTTGCTGCTGCTGCTGCTGATCTTGTTGTTGCTCGTATTGCTGCTGGCTAGTGCAATCTGCAATGCATGCCAAAAGTAGCGCTAGGTGATCTCTCTTCTTCTTCTTCGCTCGAAATTTGGAGTTGCTTCTTTAGTCCATTCATATTTAAATGTTTGAATCAAAACAGTTTCCATGTGAGCCTACATAATGTACGATTAATTTAAGTTGAAACATTCAAGTCGACTATATTTATTTAGAATATTCTATCCTTTGACCTTTCATATTTGCAGGTTAGCACGTTTGCCAGTCATTATTTAATTTAATTTTTTTATAAAATATATTACAATCTAATGCTTAAACAACCTTGTATCCTCCATGGTCACATTATTTTAACTCTTGTTCTAGCAAAGTCATCTCATAGCTAGCACTTATTAAAGCATAACTATCTGTTGTAAAGTTTCATTAGTTTCTTTAGAGCCATGAACTATTATATGTACTGCAAGAAATCGGTCACAATTTCAGCTTTAATTCAGTTAAATTTGCCTTCAAATAGACTGAAGATTCAATAAAACCAAGGACAGAATTTCTTAAAGTTGTCGACAAGAATTACAATTTAAATTATGCTATGCATTTAGAGCTATACATTAAAAATAAAAATTAATTAAATGACACTTTCAAAAAATTATTACAGAAGAAGGTTTCTTTAAAGATTAGAACTCCGATTTGAATATAGAATAATACAAGCTAAGTTGAAAAAAAAAATTGGAACTAAGCTCTCAAACTGTTGAAAATCTTTTAGTTTCCTGAGAAATTACTAATGTTGAAAGCGTACGTTAATAACTATTGAGAATTCCGTAAATATTATCTCAATTTGAATGCCAACTGACAAGTATAACTTTTTGGAAAAAGTCAATCTTTTTTTATCAATTTCAACTGCGATTTGAATATAAAGCTATAATTTAAAGTTTAGTTTTAGCAATATTATATAAACTGTAAGTCTCCTACTTTTATTCCCTGAGGAATTGATAATAATCGAAAATATCGCTTAGAACTACAATTTATGTTAATATAGTTAATTAAAAATTATCTCAATATAAAAGTCAACTGATTAGCATAGCCTTTGAGAGAAAGTCATCGATAACTCGAGATGAGTTTAAATACAATAGTTCTGGAAATTTGCCTTTTACTGTGCGTGTGATCGGTTCGGTTATGCGCATTAGTTGGCCAACAACAATTTGGAAGTGCAACTGCAACAATGATGGGAACTGCAACTGCAACTGGAACTGGACTCTTGCTGAGTTGCCTCGTTGTCGCCTCGTTGCAGTTGCAGTTGCAATTGGTAATGGGTGTACGATGGGCATGACAGATGGACAGATGGACAGATAGACACACTTGGTGGATAGTTGGGCTGTTCATGATTAATGACACAGAGAAATGGATTTCTTTGCTTTTGTTTGAGCAGCTAATTGAGAAATTTACATAGAATGTCGCATACACACACTCACACTCACACACACAGTGTTGGGTCTGGTATGGGGTCTGGGCATAGATTTCACATTTTTGGTTCGAACTCGAAATTCTTTGGTACATTTCCAATGACATTTTCATAGAAATCAATTTCGATTTTCACATTTTTTTTCTTCATTCTCAATTTGACAAATTGCTGAAAACTCAACGTGACACGAACGTTGCATTGAAATTTGGGTGCATTGTTTTTGAACTTTGGCATAGGTCAGGTGAGTTGACTTGAGGTACAGTTAGGTGAGGTCAGGTCAGGTCAGGTCGGGTCAGGTCAGGTCAGAGCTTGACATCATGCTTAAGCAAGACTGAGGAAACTGAGACACTCAAATCTCCTGACATTTACACTGTTTAGCATCGGAATCAATCAGCGATAAATCCAACTGAAAATTCGATATCGAAAACCATTGAACTCCCAAGAGCAGTCCGTTCCCATTCCCTTTCCCGTTCCCGTTTCCACCCAAGCTCCAATCCTACGTTAAGCTTATCCGCTTACATTAACTTTTTGCGCAATCCCCCAACAATCAAAGTACGAAATACGAAATACACATCCAGGCACCGTTTCCATCTCCATCTCCATCCCCGTCTCAGTTTCTCCTGGTTTGGCATTTCATTTCTGTTTCCATTTCACTGAGAGGCAGAGGGATTCAGTTTATTGAAATCCTTAACTTCAACTTGAACATGTTCGAATCCATTATGGTTATTATGAATGGCATGTAGTGTTATTTACGTTGTTTTTGTTGTTCCCCTTGTTGTTGCTGCTCCATTGCCAAATTGTATTTCACGCTACTTTTAATTAGCCGCCTCCCAAGTGGCCAACCATTCCCATTCCCAGTCCCATTTCCATTCCCAATCCCAATCCCAATCTGCTGCCTTCTGTTGTTGATGCTGTTTTTTAGGCCCACATATAATGGCCAATTATGCCCACTTGGATTCGGACATAACGCCAGTCTTTGTCTCTCCATCTCCCCCTCCCCCTCCCCCTCTCCCTCTCTCTGGCGCTGGCTGAGTTTGCTTTTTAATGGTCAAGTGTATTTGGATGGATATGTCTGTTCTGGCTTTTGGCTTTGGCCTTTTCCAAAAATCGACTTGTGAGTCGAAAAACAACAAACTTTTAATTTTTTTGCTGGTACTTTTCTGCTTTTTCATGTGCTTTGTCTTCCCCAGCTTCTTCATCTTCTTCTTCTTCTTTTAGCTTCTCCTTGTTGTTTTTGTTGTTGTTGGTACTTTAAGTGAAATCAATTAAAAAATTTCTTTGTCTTTCGAATGTTTGACTTCGTTGTATTTGTAGTTGTTGTTGCTGCTGTTGTTGTTGTTGTTGTTGTTGTTGAGCATCTTCCAAGTGGCATTTGGAATTCAATGGAAATTAATTTCTTTTGCTTTTTATTTTAGCTGTCTTGTCTTCTGCTTCTTCTCCCTCCACATTTCATTTCATTTCGTTTCTTCTTCATTTTCATTTTCACTTTTATTATTTTTTGTATTTTTTTTTTTGTTTTTAAGTTTTAATGTTCTCGTTTTCACTTTCAGGCAAAAGTTTTCTTCATCTTTTCATGTAGCTTGATTAGAAATCATTTGATTTGGCTCATTCATGCTGGCAATTAGTTGACTACAAAAGGCATTAATTATAAATTTTAATAAAATTATTCCCGAGATATATATTATAATTCTGATTTTTAAAAGATTGAAGAGCAAAGCAAATAAGGAACAAGAAAAGAAGGAAAATGGCAAAATCAATCGCCACCAACGAGGCGGAAAAACATTTTACAATCCACATGATAAATCCTTTTCATTTGAAATTTCTCGCCTGAATTGTGATTCGGATATGGATACGGGTTCAAGTTCAGTTTTATGTGTCGGCATGTCGGCTCTCTTTATTCATGTCTTTCGAGAGTCAAAACGCAAATTGACAACTTAATGCCATCAAAGTTCAAAGTGCGCACAATAAACCCCGGCAACATGCGTCACCCTCAAAGGGGCGTCCCTTAGACTGGGAATTGTACTCCGATGCGGCGGCATCGGCATCGACATCGGCATCGACATTGACATTCAAATCTAAACATAAATAATAACAATGATAAACATATCAACACGTCGACAGCATCGGGCTTGGCCTGGAAGCCGCACACATGCATGTCAGATACAGATACAGATACAAATACGGCTGCAGATACAGCAGCAGCAACCAAAAAAGAAGCAGATACAGATACAGATACATGTTACATATACCCAGATGCCAAATACCGATACGACAACACCAACAACACCAACAAAAAAATGAAAGAAAAAAGGGCAACAGCATTTTTAGGATTCTGATGCTTTGGTCCTACAAATCGAATGAAAACATCGACAGAAAAAGCCAAGAGAAACAGAAGCAGAGGGACAAGATGGCGAAGCTGAAAAACTGACTCTGACATCGACATCGACATGAATTGCAACGATAAAAGGTTCAAACTTGGGTTAGCATAACATGAAAAGTGGACGCCAATCTGGCAGTCGTCACAGTTTTTCTCCCAATTTCTTCTCTTTTTTTTTTGCTGCCATAAAGCATTTAAAAATTGTCTCATCCAACAACAGAAATAAGAAGAAAATGTAATGCACATATTTTGACAAAATGCGTGGATGGACAACAACAGTCAAAGGATAGTCTGATCAAAAGACTATACTTAAATGCTTTTCAATTCCCAATCTATCGTTATTTAGTGGCACGGCATAATGAATTCATCTACTTAAGAACTCACTGGCCCAGTTCTGATTGTGTCCCCTAACGGCACTTATAGTGTCCCGTGTCAAAGCGAAACAGAGCCAGACCTTTGACTTATGTACATATATATATTTATAATATATACCCTATAAATAAATTTAAACTGAGTACAGTTTTGTAAATAATAAAAGCGTTCTGTGTCTCCACTACGAAATTATTATTTTTGATAATTTTCCCAACTTACTGCTCAATCATAAGTAAATCAAGTCTTATTATAATTAATATATAATTATAATATAGGAGAAAGAACAACTAGGCAGATAAAACAAAAAATGATTTAAAACTTTAAAATATTTTAAGGCATAAATTTCTTAGAAAGTGAAGTAGAATAATGTAGAAGAGAGTAGTGATTAAAAACAATTTGCAGGGTATTTGCCAGTCCTTCACTCTGCTCTGGCACATATGGACTTGTTATTTGTTTGATTTTCCATATGAAGTTACCAAAGTGACGACAACGTGAAATATTTTCAGTATGATATCTTCAGAGAGCAGGCCGGACGAGACAGGCAATGTCTTGGGCCTGATAACCGAGAGACTACCAAGAAAATCGTGGAAACATGAACCCAACTGGCGTCGACATCGTCGTCGTGACATTTGAACTTGGCAATGAGTCATCACAAAAAAAATAATAATAAATGTAAAAAAATAAAGAGGGAAAAAATTACAAGAACAAGATACGACTACTTTGGACATTGCCGAGGGTTCTCCCATGTACATGGTTGTTGCTATTGTTGTTACAACATTTTGTTGACCTTCCTGGAATTTTCTGGAAGAGTCCAGCAACACCAACACCAACATCAACAACAACAACAACTACAACTGGACAGTTTTATCTCATTTGCCACTCCCCATGCCACATCCCTCAAATCCTCTTGTTATTGCTGTTGTTGTGCACATCCGCTGCCAATTAATAAGTCACTTCACATAAATTGTTATTTACCATTCACTAAGATGGTCCAGTTGAGCATTCGAGTACTCGATGGGAAATAATGGATTCAAAAATTTGAGTGCGCTTTGAGAGAGTTGGACCCACCCGAAATTCCACAAGCTTTTCAAGTGCTCAGATTTTTTACATGAAATTATCTTTAAAAGAAAGCATAGATTATTGACTTGAATGATTTATAGCCGATTATAAAAATAATAATAATATTATTTGTGAGATTTCTCCTTAAATTTGGACATTTAAGGAAAGATTCTCAAAATCGTCAATTGAGATTTGAGCATTCAAAACTTACTAGATTAATTGGGGAGCTCTTAACTAAAATAATTGGGAGACTAAGAAATATAATATAATAAAAGTTCTTTTAATTTATATTTTTTAAATATATATACATATGTATATTCAAGAAAAAAATAATTCAATTATTTGAGAGTAAATGTATTGGATTAATACGGAATTTATAACTAGAATAATTAATTGACTTGGTTAAAAACATAATAAAATAACACAATGAAATGTTTTTATAAATGAAATGAAATGTAAAGACAACATTTTAAATATCTAAACTCACAGTAAGTGAACTTTATAAAAAATCCCAGGATGTCAATTAAATAAATAGAAGGGAAGAATGTGTTAATACGTGTTTAAGTTTTAATTCCCATTCTTGCAAGTATCAAAAAATAAACGAAACTGTTTAATCATTCAGTATTGTACCAATCACTCAATACAATAATAAGTTATTTAAAAGAATCATTCCCCATGGGTATTCAAACAGTTATACAATCATTTTCAAAGTCTTTGAATAACACGAATATAAATAATAAATAAATAAAACGGAACTTAATGCTATACCCCAAATACAAATTCTATCAAAGTGTATGATTTTTTAAACTCGTTTTTCCTTTTTGGGCAGGAAATGTTTTCATTTTTCTTGAAGCCATTTTAAGTATCTCCATTTCGAATATTCACCAAGTCAATTGATGGGGAAAAGGGAAGGAAGGAGATCGCCTTTGGCATAATAGTCGGACATTTGACATGCCTTTGCTGACCTTTTGCCATTCCAATCATAACAATAATAATAATAATAATAATACGAACTTGGAGCGCACTCGTATGAATGTCATTTTAGGTAAAAATAACTTCATTTCTATGTTAATATACATAACTAATATGGGCGCCAATGTGGGCGTGGCCCATGACTATAAAACGTTAGCAGCTGCTGCCTCTTTCCTTCTCACTTTTTGTCTTTCTCTCTCCCTCCCTCTCTCTTTCTATCTCCTGTTTCAGCAGTGCTTCGCTTGTTGTGGTCAACAACTAATTATAATCAATTCTAATCGTCTTTAAATTGCTACTTTTACTACACGCAGTCGCTGCCTTTTCTGGGCCGCACTTTAAAAGGTGTTGTTATTGTTGTTTGTGGTTGGTGTTGTTGTTGTTGTTGGTGTTGTTGCTGTTGTGTTGAGGCTTCCGCCTTGCAGGAGTTGGAGCTGCTGTTGTAGCAACAACATCGGACCATCATCAACAGCTGCTGCTGCCGCTGCTCAGTTGGCCATTTCGAATTTTCTTCTCTTGGCCATTTCAAGATGTTGTTGCTTTTGCCGTTGCTGTTGTTCTTATTGTTTAGTATGTGCACGTAACTTTGTTTTAGTCGCGATTTTTATGGGCTTTTGGCTTTTCCGCTTGATTCTATTTTGAAAAAGCAGCTGCTTATGGCCTTAAAGCGAATCGACATGGCCAAAAATGAAGCGAAATGAAACGGAATGAAATGTTATCATTGCTAGATTTATTTATTTATTGTCAATAAAAAACTTTAGCTAAAAATTAAACTAAAAAAATTTAAAATAACACAAAAAATTCAAACTAAAAATAAAAAACAATTTTGTGCAAGTGTAAATGATAGATATTTGTATTTTCAATAGAAATTTGCAGTTAAAAGACATTGGCAACCGCAATGTGTCAGTTTAACACGACAATCTACTTAAAGAGCGACCCGCATATGGACACTGACAGCGGCAGGATGAGATCGAGACCGGGAGATGGAGTTGGAAATATACAGAGTATTTGTGGGGTTGTTGATGTGTGGAGAGAGTAGAGAGTAGAAAGAGTGAAATGGAAGAGCAGCCCCCTCATTGTTGTTGTTGCTGTTGTTGCTGTTGTTGTCGCTGTCAAATTGACATTTTTCATTTTCGCTTAAAAACCACAAAAACCGCCAGATTGTTTGTCTTAACAGCGGCTGGCATTCCGGCGCTGTCAATCACGATTGTTGTGACTCACTTCCCGCTAGCACAGGCTCCGATCAGATAGGGAGAGAGAGAGTGAGAAAGGGAGAGGAAGGAATGGTAATGGGGAGATTTTCTCGCCCTGCCTATTTGAACTTCATTTGACGTGGAATTTATACGAGGCAAGCCAAACAAGCAGCCCAGACACCAGGCGCTAATGTTTCCTGTCACAGGCCTCGATGCCATGGCAGATGGAGAAGGAGGAGGAGATGGCATTGAGGAGGAGGAGTAGGAGGAGGACTGGCCAATTACCCACACTCCAAACTTCACGCATTGGTATTGCCATTCACACGTTCAACTTTTACCGAAAAGCGTCGCTGATCTGAACTCCATTTGATGAATGGGCTGTCACTTTGATGAGAAGCAGAGATGCGACAGAGAGTGCGAGCGAGAGGATGAGAGGGTGCCAGAGTGGAGCAGAGAGCGACTTAATAGATACACACAAACATAAATAAAGAAAATGTCAAAAAAGATTCTGCACAATCACAGACACAACCAGGGATCGTCAAGTAAATAAGGAAAATCAAAGCTGAGTAAAATGATCTGGATGAAAAGGAAAAACTCCTGAAAACAGAAAAAACTTTAAATTTCAATTCTTATTAAGAAAATAGTTCATTTAATTAATAACTAATTTTTTCAATAAAAACTGAAAGTAATCTAATACATTTTTTTTTATTAAGAATTAATAATTAAAGTTAATCTTATATAATTAATTAAAAACTTAAGTAAATATTAAAATGTAATCATTGTATTGTTTCATGATTGTTTTATGTAGCTCTATTTTATTTATTTTATTATTAAAATATTTAATTATTTATATTTAATAATTTATAATTAGTTATAAAAGTCACAACAGTTTTATCTAGTTATATTTTTTTTGTATAAAAATTAAAACATTGTTTACAATTAATGACTTACATTTTGAGAAATATAATCGTTACGGCTCCTGGACAAATTAATGCCTTGTTTCAAGATCACGCCGAATCAGTTTTATTGCATGCCACAAAGTGTTGCACGTCTCCGCATATCACAGAGCGTTGCATGTGCCAACAATTCAAGGAAATCTTTAGCTGTTATCACTTGCCAAAGCTGCTGATGTTGTTGTTGATGATGATGATGATGATGATGTTGTTGATGATGATGATGTTGTTGATGATGGTCGCTGGCAATATGACCAAATTGACTGCCGTTTGCCATTGCCATTGCTGAAGTAGGTAAGCAGCATGCCACATGCCACATGCTGCATATACTACGAGTACTGTGAGTAGATGCAGCTAACTTCCAGTTACAGCTAAAGCTACAGCTGCCCCAACTCCCGCCCTTCCTTGCTGCCCCTTTCCAGGCGAAAGGGAAGGGAGAATAGAGCTCCGTGTGTTGTTCAAATTAAGTAAAAACCCATATCAAGGCAATGGGAGTGTGTTGGGAACGCGTTGAGGGGCGTATGGCCAAGAGGGCGTGGTCTCTCTACATGTATGTGTGTGTCTCTGAGTGTGTGTAGTCAGTGTCTGTTATGTAATAGCATGTTACGTGTATAACTTTTATTATTATGATTATACTTTTGCTTCTGCTTCAACTACCATGAGTTTGTTGTTGTTGTTGTTGTTGTTGTTGTTCTGTTTCATGTTGTTGTTGCTCTTATATGGAGCCAAAGCCGTAGCTGGATCTGGAGCTGTCTGCCAGAGAAGATACGTGAAAGTCACGTGAGTCATTAAAATGAAATAGCAGTAGGCAGCCAAGAGAGACGAAGAGCAGAGCAAGAGTAAAGGAGACAGGGGGTGTAGGGACTGACAGGGACAGGGATAGTGAAAGGGGAGGAACGAGAGGGAGGGACATCAAACAGAAAAGTTGGCCACAGTGTACACTGAAAAAACAAACACAGGTGCATAGCTTTCTATCTCTATCTCTATCTCTCTCCCTCTCTCTCTCTCTCTCTTTCTCTTTCTATTTCTTTCACTCTCTCAGTCTCCTGTGTGAATGATGAGATGCTTACTACTATTAACAAAGTTGTTTGTTGTTCTGTTTTTTCTCTTTATTCTGTACTTTTTTTAAGCTCTTCTACATATACCCTGCGCCCCTTGAGAGTGGGTAGCTTAGCTTTTTACAAATGTACTCTATAAATAAGTTAATATAAATGGAAATCTGAATTTCCACATATAATACACATATTTATTTAACACTTTCAAGTAAAGCTGTTGAAACTGTTGACAGGGTATCTTGTAGTCGGGCACTCTCAGCTTGTTTGATTTCCTTCTGCCCTGTTTTATAGTTTACTTCTTTGTTTTATGTGCTGTCAACGCTAATGTTATCCGAGCTGAAGCCATAAGCCTGAAACAACGTATTGCAGTCACAGCCAGAGTCACAGTCACAGTTGCAGTCACAGTTACAGTCACAGTTGCAGTCACAGTCACAGTCACAGCTCGTGATGATCTGTGAGTTATTGCCAACGTCATTGACGGCCTTAGTGATCATCGTCGTCATCACTTTTATGGCCAGTTGTTGTTGTGCTTTGCAATTAATTTTGGGAGTCAGTGTTGTGGGCAAATCCAATGTCCCGCTGTGCCTCATTCACTCTGCCAACTCATCCTCCTTCTGGCTCTATGTCTCGATCTCGGTCGAGCTCTGGCTCGGTGCTTAGCAACCATCTGAAAATCGTGCATCAACAGACTTTCACTGCTTAGATAAGATTATTAGATATGTATGTGAATAAAAAGACATCGATTACTTTCAATGCCACGCTAGTGACAAAGCCACTCGCAGTTATCGATCTCGTGTTGACTTAGCTTTTAATTACATTTTGACATTATACAAATTGTTTGAAAATTAGCAAATTTGCATTCTTAAAAATAATACTCTATAAGCTTTCATATCGCACACTTATTAAAAGTGTTGCAACGCGAAATTTTAGTTGTAATGTCAATGTCATTTTTGAGTCTTCAAATAATTGTTAAATGTGAGCGGTATATGTATGTATGTACCTATTGTATATAAACTTTCAAGATTTGATTTTTTTAAATTTGAAATTTCTTAGATTTTCCATTAATTTCTTAATTTTTCCTTAATATATTGCGTTGAATTTTTAAAATCTCTCCTGTTTTAAACTGTGCCCATCACTGCCGACGGCAGTCCGCGCTAGTGACGAAAGCATCACGAAGGGCGCGAAACTTTGATTATTTCAAGCAATCTCAATCAAATGTATAAAATATACTTTTAAATGCATGACCAAGTATTTTAATGCGCATTGAAATCTGATCTTTAATTTATTAAGGAACGCACATCCAACTGCAAACACATATCGGTAATGTTATACTTAATAATGTTCTGTTATCGATAAGATACATACTAGCCTGTTCAAAGTTGCACAGGCACAATCTCTGACATGAAATTGATTAAGATATGATGATATTGGATATCGGTTGGAAATTGCCCACAGGGTACAAGGGAGGCGAAACAAAGATGCTAAGAGAAGGGTTTTGATATCTATTGCTACTGTTGTTGTTTCTGCTAATTTGCATATTTGCCTGCATACGATATAGGAAATGTTTGTACTATATACAATATTCATATTCACATATTGGCTTATTCGGTGCAACGATGCATTCATCTGAGCAACTGCATAAAAATTTGCAAATTCATTTCTCCCATTTCCCCGTCGTTGGAGCCTGTTGTGAGTGAGACCCTCAGGATTGCATGTATAGCCCTTGGACGCTTGGTCCTGACTTAACTATGATGTAATATGCACATTAATTGAACAACAAAAGAAGCTGTAAGCAGTCGATGCAGGAACTAGGGATGACCGATATTCTGATTTTCGATATTACTACTTAATTGTGAATATTACATTGTCACCGTGACTGTGATCGCACTGCCTTTGGAATTAACTTCATATATATCTGCAAAATTTGAAAAAGTGAGTTATCACGAGTACATACCAAATATTTATTGTGATTTAAGTTGTATTTTGTGAACTGATGACTCCCCGTCTCGCCTAACGATCACTTCTTCTCCAACTGTGACTCAGTAGCAGTTACTTTTAAAACTATGACTCGCTAGTTTAGTTTTGACTCAATTTTGATAAGATATTTTGACATTTTTCTGGTTTAATGATCCATTGCAAACTGTGACTTTGACTCGTTACTCTGACTCGTTACTTTGGAACATTTTGTATGTATTAGTTAAAACATTTGACGCTCATCTCTATCAAAGGGAATCACCTACAGTTGAGACACGATAAGAGAGAGAGAGAAAGAGATAGATACAAAGGAGGTAGAAGCAGGAGAGAAAACAAGTGAATCAAAACAAAAGACACAAAGCGGCGTACAGTTAATGACGTTTGGCCAATTAACTGAAATTGTGGCAACATTGGCCATTTATTAATGCATATGGCCTATTTATTTATTTGCGAGTGTTAAATGAATCGACGCTGAATATTTGATTTCAGTCAATTGCCATCATTTCATTACAATTTCATTGCACATTTTCGTTACACAATTAACATTCAATTAATTGTGAATTAACACACACAGATACACACATACATTTATTTACATAAATATATAGAGTTACAAAACGGGAATCTCTATCTCAATAATTTATGTCTCTTTTGACCGAGTGACTTGCCAACCGGCTGATTCATTTCCATTCAACGACTGACCAACAAGTCTCTCTATGCCACAACTTGGCTCTGGACGGGGCGACAAATTTTGTGGTAACAACTTCAGTTGTCATGGCCACTAATTGAAAATGCCAACGGGGGATGATAAACAGGGCATAAAAAGCATAAGCTGAGCACTGAGGCCCACGAGTATGGGCCAATAGGTAAATCATCTGGGAATTGCTGAAAGCGAAAGCTAATCGACCAATTCCTCCCCTGGGGCATGTGTCGTGTCACACGGTACAGGTGAATCTACTAATGAACACCTTTAATTTCCCATACTCGTAGAGACTCTCACCATGGCATCAGGTCAGACCAAACAACTAATACTATTGTATTAATTCCTTTCATTTATTCAAGTACTCGTATATCTTAATCTCTATTGGATTATCAACAATAATTATAATATTAATAATAATCTTAATGCCAACTGTGAACTCTTATTTAGAAATGAGATTGTCATATGTCCAAGGCATTGTTGCCAACTCTTCGGGTCATGAAAAAGCTAAACTAACCTTAAAAAAAGCTAGAAATGGCCAGAAAATTTTGTTGGTAGCTAAAAAAACACTAGGATAGTAAAACGATATTTTTATTGATTTAATCCAGTGTTTTTGGTTCCGCACAACAATCTCAAATGTTCAATTGGGCTAACAGATGAATGCGTGGCAATATATGTATAAACATAATGACGCCTATTTTTCGCAGGTTTTTGCAGGAATAGATACAACAAACGGTATTTTGTTCGTCTGTGCTAAACAAACTGAAGAGGACTTACACCGGCGAGCATATGTGTCTATTGGCACAGCAGGCGTTTTGAGATTTGGGGGCTAATTTGCGCCGTTATCGTTAACATATTGGCATCAATGGAAAGGGCATTTAAAATCCGTTTAACGTATGCGGAATGAAATACGAACAAAATTGAACATGTTCTCAATAAGCTCCCATAATCGACAGCGCAAAACAAAACTCACTAAATTTAATGGAACTATTTCAGCATGTATAGTAGTGATGTAAGTTTGAGTGGAAACATCGATGTCGATGCTCATCGATGTTTTCAAAATTTAACATCGATGTTAATTGATACATCGGGTCGAAACATCGATGCATCGATGTATGTCTAATGTTTAAAAACTATACCATTTTTAGAAGAAAACTAGAATTTCTTAGATTAATGAAGCTCATTTTCTCTTAAAAAAGTATGCTTTCATAGCAGTTTTAAAGTTTTAAACAGTTTTTATCTTAAAAGTATAAACACAAACTACAAGAGGTCTTCTTGATGAAAACTTCGAAAAGACATATGTAAGCCTTCTTGCAGCTATGGTATCTCTGACCAATTTAAATAAATTTACTCACTTAGCCATTGCAAACACTGCCCAAATTACTACAAACTCATTGTCAGAGCGGCGAAAATGGCGTGTTGAAAGTGCGGCTGCCGATGTTTTGCAAAACATCGATGCATCGCCATGCAACATCGATAAATCGGCATCAACAAAAACATCGGAAAACATCGAGAAACATCGCTGAAGAAACATCGATGCTCGATGCATCGATGTTTTTTTACATCACTAATGTATAGCATCAAATATTAGATTTCTAGATAATGCACAGTCGCGGTAATGTCTCTGAACACAGCAGACCGTCGAAAATTGATTTGCACATATTGCGCAAATAACCAATCTTAGCCGAAAAATAAAATTTTTCAATACTTTTCTGCTATGGGCTTCAAGGAAACTTTTATTTAAAAGATAATTTCGGATGTTTAGAATGCAAAAAAAATGGAAAGAGCCCCCGGATCCGGAAAAAAATTTCCATTACAGTAGTCTTAAGTTAGAGCCAAATAATAGGCTGAAATTGTGGGTCGCACATATAAATCGAATCGTGCGTTTGCCAAAAAATAGAAAGTGAACGACAAAACGGTGAAAAAGTATTTAAAAGACATTGGAGTGATGATATGTTATAAAAAAAACCGTTCCTTAAGTCACAGAAGTACAGAGAGAGACAATTAAACTTCGACTACGTGCGCTTTCTAAAAATTTTTTTTCTGCGAGCAGTTTAAAGATTTGCATAATGGATAATAAGACGTTTTTCACATTGGAGGGTCATGAGTGGACTCTGAATTATTACTTTAGGCTTCCTAATATTTAAAACACCTGAGAATGTAACTCAAATAACATAAACAAAGGTTTTATTGTGGCTGGTCATAAGCGAGCGTGGAAACAGCGATCCTGTCTTTTTTAAGGCAGGATTGGCTTTGAATTCGCAAAATTACAAGGACAATTGTCTTCCGGCGCCTAAAAAATTTATTGATAAGTATTATGAGAATGATAGTACGGTGTTTTTCCTGACTTAGCGTCTGCTCATTATGCCAGAACAACTCTGAAGGCTCTTGACCACTTGATCACTGATTTCCTGCCTAAGCTGCAAAACCCTCCAAACGTGCCTCAGTTAAAGCTCATGGAAAAGTTTTGGTCAAATATGAAAAGAAATGTTTAGAGTAAGGAATATAAGCCACAAAACATCGACTGTTCGATATTAAAAATCAAAAAAAAGATTGCTAAAATGGGTACAAAGGGAATTCAGGAGGCTATGCGCAAGGTACCCGCAAATATGAGGAAGGCAGATCGCTATGGTCATGAATATTTTTTGTAAAATAGCTTATAGTCTAACTAAAAACATATCAAAAATTGAAGTTGGTCGGACTTGAAATACATTTTTTATTTGTATTGCAACAGTTGTTCGTATTTCATTTTGCATACGTTAAATGATACACAATTTTCCTTAGCCCATTGAGTACCCATTGAAAATTTCGAATTTACGTTAGAGAATACTTTTGAAACTTTTTTCCTCGAGCTTAAGCAAAAAATATTTTGAAGCAAAAAAATTCTTCAAACAATTTTAACAGTGACTACAAAATATGTCAACTATGATTTTATGATTTTTGGAAAATTGCTTAAAATTAGAATTTTAACCCCTTTTTCCTCCTTTTTATAAAAAAATTGGCTTTTTAGCAATTTTCAAAACATCATAAATCAAAAACTCATTTACATATCTTAGGCATTTTCACCTAACACTCGCGATTGATTCATAAATTGTGAAATACCTCGTAAGTGATGATATAAAACTCGAATCAATTGATTTCATAGTTAAAAACGATAAAATTTAATACTTTTTTTCTTATTGATGTTTTTTACTATTCAAATGATGTTTGATGTTTTTTACCATTCAAATGGAAAAAATATTACAAAGTAGTTAAACACATGAAGTTACCAGGTGTTTTTTAAATGCTAAAATTACGCCAATTTCGCTTGGAAAATAGCTTTAATTCCCGCTAGCCGCTATTTTACAATTTATCCCCCATTTGCCAATTGCAACCCACTAGATCTAGCGGGAAAATAGCTAAATTGGCAACACTGGTCCAAGGAGACCCTCAAGAGATAATCTCTCGTACCTTTGCGATATCTATTATTTCTGAGGCGATTTGTGACCTCTCAAGCCCCAAAAATTACGAAAAATAAAACGGATTTCGGAACTTATTAAAGTCGCTAGCTTCTGAACTACTAAGCCGATCTCAAAACTATATGAATGAAAATTATAGAGGGAGTGCTGTTGTTGTTAATTGTTTCTCGTGGTATACTCTTAAATGTCGGATCAATTTAGAAAATTCGGAAAAAAATGATTATATTTCGAAAACGCTTCCATGAAAAATTGTAAGTGCAACTTTCGTGTTTAGTGGACCAGAGTCCAAAAGAAAAGTGCACTGAGACATGAGAAGTATGATTTTGTAACCTAGCGTAATTCATTATGAAGTTGATCTAATAGTCGATCGAACGGTAAAGATCTTAGAAATGGAATTACAATGTGATTAAATATATCACAAACAACATTTATCCACGAAATGATGCCTTTAAGGAAAAAGTTAAAGCTCTTTCACATAAATCTCGGAATCATTTAATTTTTTAAATTTTATAAGAAAATGTTTTTAGTTGTTGCTTTTATCAGATTTTTGGCCCCGAATGATGGGAATTCCGCGGATAAAATATAAACTTCATGCAACATGACCTTCGTGCTGGTCTCAGCTTTCAACCCGTGTGTTTCGACCGACCAAAATCAAATATTTTATGCAGTTTATTTTCCATACTTTTCACTTTTTTTGTTCCACTTTGTGTGCTATGTGCATTTTCTGGCGTTTTAGCTGCGACTACCGGAAATATGGAATAATTAATATTCTTTTCGTTGTTGCATTTCTTTTTATTTCTCTTGCTTCTCTTTTATTTTTCATATATTTTATTGTGCAAAAACGAAATTTCCGGCTAAGGCGACGGCGGGCAAGTTGGTAGCCTGACAAAAGCCGTCTCCGGCATTAGCTGCCATAATTTTAATTGCGTTTAATGGCGCAGGAATTGAATGCGAATGTTGACCAAGATGAGACGAGGAGGAGGGAGCAGAGAGGAGAGGAGACGAACGACGGACGACGACGAGACGAATAAAACGCATTAATTAGAAAACGAGCAGCAGGAAAGCGAATGATGGAGAGTAGAGCAAAAAATATAAAAAGGGAAAGAAGAGAAAGTCAAAGTAATAAAATAATAACAATATACATAGCATGCCAACGCGACCGACACGACACGCCCCCAAAAACCCAACACCGCCCACTGCGGACCGCCGACCACCAACCGCCATTGGACGGACAACCAGAAAGGCAGTAAATTAGGCGCTCGAGACTAAATACCCGCAAAATTCACGCACTTGACACAAATTCCTTTGGGGAGGATGGCATTAAAATTGAAAGAAAAAACCAAATAAAATAATAATAATAAGTGAGCATTCTTCAGTGGGTAATGCAAGACCAAGAGATGCTCTCTAGTCAACAAAATCTGATCTTAAACTTCGCTCTTCGTTTTGTTCAATGCCCAGAAAAATATTCGGGCCGCAGAGCTTTAGAAAACTATGTAAAGTTATAGTAGTAAACCGGCTTTTGAACCAAAAAATAACTTAAGAATAAATAATTTAATTAAATTCGAATAAATATCATAATATAATAAGTAAGATTAATTACAACACTTTCATTTTATTTATAAAAAAAAATTGGATAGATTAACAAACTTTGATAGACATAAAAGTAATAAAAATATACATCTTGTATTTAATTGAACCAATGTTCGAACCGAAACTTTATCAGGTTTGAGGGGGGATGCTGGAATGCTCTTTGGCTCGAGCCTATAGACTGAAACTTCACCAACATTTTTGTGGCTTGCAGCCTTGGTTAAAACAATTTGTGCTCAAGTATATGATAGTGATGGGCTTAAAAGTATTATATTATTATTTAAGTCCACACCTGTTTATTGAGAACAGAAATATTAATAAAAGGTCTGTTAAAGCACATTCTAACTCTCATATCACTAGTTTGTCATACCCTTACCACATCGTTTAATGGGTGAAAAATATAAAAGGACGAAAAGTGCACAAAAAAATGCGGTAAAAGCACGCAGGAAAATAATTCATAATAATGCTGAACTGGCGCTGGAATTTGGAATGGGATCCGAGATGGGTTTGGCAATGGGAACGGGAACGGAAAGGGGAAAGGAGGAGTGGGAGGATGAGGGACAGGGACAAGGGAACTGGGCTGGCTGTTGTAGAAATGCTGAGTGGCTGCTGCTGAGTGGCAGGACAAAATGGCGACCGCCTTGGCGGAAGTGCGCGCAAATGACAAAACGCTGTTAGCCCAAAATGTTGGCCAAGAAACGACAGACGGCCAAGAAGAAGGAGCATAAAGAAGCAGAAGAAGCAAAGACAGAAGCAGAAGCAGAAGAAAAGGAGCATAAGGAACAGCCGCGGAGGAGCCAAACTCAATGAACGAAATGCCCTAAAATGGGTTGAAAGTGCGTCGTCGCCCGTCGAAATTGCCTAACTGCATAAATGGAAAATATGCAATGAAAACAAGCCAAAAGCGACACGATGGAGGAAATAAGCAAAACAATATGAAATTCAATGGCAGTGCCCCTAAGGGACTCTCCTTAAAATAAAAGAGCTTTAAGTGGGGCTTAAATGCTTTCAAATTAGATGAAGAAATAGATTTTTTGCAAGAAATCTTAGAAAAAATTTAAAGAGGCTTTATTTCAATTATTTTCCCAGTTAATATATTTATTCATTATATGACTACGACTCAAGTACTCAAATATAAATTACAAAAGAGCAATTTAACTAATATAAACTTAAGCGTAAACTAGTCAGATGAAATCGACATTCCATTAATTAATTTATTAATTTATTATATGACTACGACTAAAGTATTCAAATTTAAATAGAAACTAAATTGTCAAAAAAAGAATTTTAACGAAATTAATTGTTATTCACTTGCTCTTTTACTTGCAGATGGCGTGCGTTTAAAAACACGAGAAAGCTCGCGCGTTTTGTGACAACAGCAAAAAAAAACAAACGAAGCTGAATATATAAAAAAAACAGCGATGCAGAACGCTGATTGAGACCAGCACACACAAACAAAATACTGAAAATCTACTAAAACAAACATAACAAAATAGAAAGAGAGAGAGAGGAAGAGAAATAGAGAGAGCGAAACAGAGAGGCAAATCGAAATCGAAAATGTGCAACGGCAGCAGTTTAAACACGGCGACAACTGCTGCAACGCTCACAAACTTATTAGTGAAATGCACGAAGTCAACAAACGACAACAGCAACGACAGCAGCAACAGCAACGCTAGCAATTGTCAACAGAGCCGAGTTGCAGTTGCAGTTGCAGTAGAAGCTGGAACTGGAGCTGGAGCTGGAGGCGGTAACGAAGAGCCACAAAAACAACGAGCAAAACGTCAAAACATGCAGCAGGAGCAGGAAAAGGAACAGAAGAAGGAGCAGCAGCATAATCAGCGGCAACATCAACAACGTCAGGAACAAGGACATCAAATAAAGCAAATGGCAACGGGGACAAATGCAGAGGCAGAGACGGAGACAGAGTCAGAGACAGAGGCGGTCGCCTCTGTTGCGGCAGCCAAAGTACATGAGCACAAACACGAATTTGGACGAGACCAAGAACAACGTCGTCGTCGAAATTGCAATAATGTTACCAGAGTGCAGCCTCAGCAGCAGCAATGGCAGTTGAAGCTGCCTCAACATAGTTGTCTCTCGATTGTTCTGTGGTTGATGCTGGCAGCGACAGCAGCAGCAGCAGCAGCAACAACAGCAGCAACAACAGCAGCAACAACAGCAGCAACAACGACAGCAGCAGCGACATCAGCAACACCTTCAGCAACTCCAACACTGTCGACACTTGTGCAACGCTCCGCCCGCTCGCTGAACAGCGGCCACAATGGGCTTGGACTTGGACTTGGCAGCGGCATCATCAGCCACGGCAGTGGCAAGAGCAGCGCACGGGAGTTGCACTATGAGCTGAGCAGTGGCAGCGGCAACATGGCAGCGCCAGCAGGAGTTGCCACAGCTGGCAATGGAGGCGGTGGAGGAGGCGGGGCGGCGGGCATTGAATGCCCCAGCTTCGATGATAGCTCGGCATGTCCTTGCTACAAGTTCGAGGATGGTAAGTGTGCAAATGGGCGAAGAAGGCAACCAAGCGAACTAATTAAACGCATCAAAGCCGGAGTCGGACTCGGAGTCGGAGCTAAGTTTATTGCACCCAAAACGTGTGTGGACAAGCACAATAACAAATCACGACATTTCCCAGCCCCAAACCGAATCCCAGCCCCAATCCCTCTAGATTGCATCTACTCCTGAATTTCTCCATCTTCCACTGCTGTTAAAGACTCCCAATGTCCACACAGTTTGTCTGTCTCATTTTCTGCCATGTCTCTTATCTGTCTGTCTATCTATCTCTGTCTATCTGTCTGTCTGTCTATCTATCTCTGTCTGTCCATCTGTCTAGCTCTATCTATGTGTGTGTGTCCAGATTGACCACCATTTAAACACGAACACATGCTCAGCATGCCAAGATTGTTTACTTTGACACCAGAGAGCGGCACCAACAGTGCCATCAGCAAGTGTTCTGCCACACACCCCTTCACCACCCACCACCACCTCCACTATCCACTAACTCACCCCCATTCATTCACCACACACACACACTCACACACACACAGTGGACACAGGAAGTGCACTAGCATTGAAATAAACACACACAATGGGTGAACCTTGGACTCATAAGTAGTTAACCAACGAGTTCAGCTCAGAGTCTTAGAGGCTTGGATTCGTTTAATCCACCATAGACTTAAATTAGATTAATCCACTATAACAGATTAGCGACTAACTGAAGTTACCTCAATTCTGCTTACGGCTCAATAACTTAAGGTATTTCGAACTAAAGCTTTAAGGAGCTTTCCATGTACTTTCGAATAATATGTGCGAGTAATTTAGAATTGACATTTAAATCGAGCTTTAAAGCTTAAGTAAATTATTGGAGCTTAATAAACAGGTTCATTCACTTACACATACAATTTTTAAACTGGCTCAAAACTTTTAAGTATTTATGTCCAGATAGCGACAACTTTTGTCTTACACTCATTGAATATATATTTTTAGTATCATTTCGACTTTCAAATAAAGCTGACTATTGAAGCTTTGGCATCGTTAAGCAGAACAGAATTGCTTATTTTCAATGACCAATGTGGCCAATGTCTTACATTTTAGGTGGTAATTAGCTGTAAATCAAAATGTCGTAAAAATAAATGCACAGAATATATTTTAGTATATGAAAGAATAAATTACTAAATAGAAATAGGTCAATATAGTATGTGAATAACAAATCTAAAGATGCCGCCAAAATAGTTTTCGATTAATTTAATTAATTTCAAAAAACCACAGCAGACCACTGAATATACATATTTTCATAGTTGAATTACTTCGATTTCCTTAGTGTACAGCAAATCAATACTTTCACAATTCTCTGCTCTTTTTTTCTGGGTAGCACTGATGAAGACTAGGGTTAGTTGTGCTTGAATATTAATTCAATTGGCCTCCTTCATTCAATTTTTTTAAGTCCTTTCTGCTCTAAGATTTGCACTCAGAGAAAGTCTTTTAGTACTAATTGTGCATCCTATATATCGGTCCAGTTTGTCACATATTTGTTTACTCATGCGCTTGCTTGGCCAGCTCTTGTGAGTCAACTGTGAATGATACCCATACTCGTAGTCGTATTCAAATACACCCAAAACACTTGACTCCCTTTTCAATCCGTTGGTCCTCTGATTACGCTTACGTTGTTGATATTGAAGGGAAAAGGGGCAATTTTGTATGGGTCGCCATTAACTAATAACAACTTGCTGCAAGGATAATAATATAGATTACAATGTCTGATAGCCAGATAGACCAAGATGGCCAGGAGCAGCAATAATCATTGTGTATTGAGAGTCAGCCAGCTGAAAGGGAAGCAGCCCAAGGACATGGGCAATATGGGCATGGACATGTCTAATTGAAATGCGACAATGCACACAATGTGTTGTTGTTTTGGTTGTTGTTCTTGTTGTGCTTGATTTGGGATTTGTGATTTGTGATTGCATCTTCTGCTTTTGCTCCGCAGGACTTTTCCTCGAGTGTCCTGGCACGACGGCGCTGTCGCTGCGCTCCACGCTGGAACGCATCTCGGCGCCAATCCACTCGCTCTCCATCTACGATTTCGATCGGTCGGTGACGTCACTCTCGCAGGATGTCATCCAGCCAGGCGTGCACATTCGCCACCTGCAGTTCTCGCACTCGCACCTGGAGGCTCTCAAGGAGAACAGTCTGCGCAATGTTCGTGGCAGCCTCGAGTCTCTCAGCATTGTCAATGGCAAATTAACGCAGGTAAGCAGCTAATAAATCAAATTGCGTATACGCCATGTGCGACGCTTCTTTCATTTGAAACACACACACACACACACGCACAAAGTATGCGGTGGGGCAAGTGGCAAGTGGGGCAACTGGCACTACAGCAGGTTAAGTGGAGAGGTGCCACTGTCGTCCACAAAGTGAGTGAAAAATGAACAAAAATGGGGCAAAGGCATCGCGTCAGACACCAAAATAATTGCATGCAAATTTATTGCTCTTCACAACAATTTGCTGCTACTGCTGTTGCTGCTGCTGCTGCTGCTGCTGCTGTTGCTGCTGCTGTTACTGCCAGTCTCTTGTGCAATATGCTTAGTGTCATGACAGTGGCAGACACGCCCACAAAACGCCCTGCCGGAAATGCCGTAACTAACGGTGTGCCGATCATTTGTTGCCTGCTCGTGATACATGACAGACAAAAGGCAACAACAACAACAACAATGGCAGCAACAGCTAGTAAAATGTCAAATGAAAGTAAAATATGCAAGAAAAAAATAGGTCAATTAAATGTACATATGTAAAGCTGTCCTTAAATAAGAGCTGAATTTCCTAAATCCATAGCTAGCTATTTAATTAAGAAAATTGTATCTGCCTGCTTAATTTGCTTTATCATTTTCTTTTTCATGTTTATGCAAACACACATTAAGTAGCACAAATTGATATAAACGACATGCGCAAAAGTATGCAATAAAGTTTTCAAACTTTCTACATGAAGTCCATTTCATAGAGATTCTTAGCTGAAATTGCATTGCATACTTTGTGGCTGTCAATAAACAGAACGGTGCGAAACTCTGCTAAAATGCAACAAATTGTACCATATGAATATAATAGATTAAATTAATTTCTGTAACTAAAGAAAACTGGAATGCAACAACAGTATTAATTAATAAGTTGCATACATTTTCTTAATGTGTAATCTAAATGAATTAAATAAGTTGCAATGAAAGTGTCCACATTTCCAAAAAGACGACGACTTCCAAATCTATTTTTTGCAGGCCATTTTCGAAATTTAAAACAGCGTTCAATGGCATTCAGGCATTTTAAAAATGTCTTTTGGCTTTCGCAGCATCTCTTTAGCTTAACAAGAATATAAATATGTAAATGTGCGAAAATATCGTAGCATTTCGACAGATACATCAAGCAGTTAGATATTGTTTGCAAATAAGTTTAAATTATTATTTGTAAAAGGAACAATAACAAGCTTTAGCGTGCACAGATATTTTAAATATAAGCTTAAAGAATTTTTTAATCAATGCAAAGTTTGCTTCTGAACATAAACCATAACGGGCAACACATTTGTTAGGTGTTGTGGACTGCGAATTTAAGTGGCTGAAGTGGTTGAGTGGAGTGTTTGGAGGAGGTAGAGTTGGTGTTGGTGGTTGGGGTGTTGGGGTGTTGGAGTGTTGGTGGTGGTGCAGCTAAAGCTAATTAGCAGCACCAACATACGGCGCCAATAATGTTCAACAAAGTTGGGCAACCGAAAAAATGCAAATGGCTTTCTAAGCCATTAAATTTGGAAAACAGCCGCCACAGCAACGTCGGCAGCAGCGACGCAGGCAGCAGCAACAGCGGCAGCAGCAACAGCAACAGTGGCAGCAGCAACAATGGCTACATAAACCCACCAAGCGGTGCTTCGGCAGCCATAAAAAGTAATTTGCCGCCGCGAAATAACAAACGATCCAAAGCCAAAAACAATTGCGTTCAATAAAATAATTTTGCCGAGCGACGGGCGGAAGAAAGAACGGCAGCCAGGCGGAAACATGTGTTAAAGGCGCTGACACGCCCCCACGCCCAGTCGCACACTCTCACCAAAATTGGTTGAACACGGAATATAGCTGCAATTAAATAGAGAACAGTGCTGACCAAATACCAATATTGTCGAGATTTCAGTTTATTATTAAAATTGATTTGCGCAAAAAAATAATAAAGAAAAGAAAAAGATAAATAAGGGAAAAGTTCCATTAACTTAAATTGAATGAGCAGAATAACTAGGACCTGCCAGTAGTGGGTCGCAGAGTTGTGGTGCTTTCGTGATCCTTTGGTGGCTCCGTAGTCGACAGAGTTGGCAACACTGGTCGGATAGTCGCCTCAATGGAAGGCAGTTGACGGCAGGCATGAGGCTTGCCTCCGAGTTGCATCTGGGCACAGTGACGTTTGTCAGTCTGCCGCCAGTCTGAATGAGAGAAAGAGGAGTATAAGTACACAGGAAAAAATTAATTTATAAATTAATCTCAAATTCAAGCTTAAAATTCTTGATTTTAGCATGCATTGTTTAAGTAAGTTTTCAGCATATTGTTGTTGAATTAACAAAATCTGCGGATAAAATGACAAACACTGAGCAATAATACTTGAATACTTGAAGTATTGAATACTTGTTTAAGGAAAATCCGGGATTACCGAACTTTTGACACCGCATCAGATTGAGTTTATATCGGAATTGGAGTCCCGGATTTTTGTATAATGAAAGGAGAGGGGGAGCTGGGAACACTTACTGTTGCGTGGCCTCGAGAAGCAGTTGTTGTTGAGCAGCTGGCAGCGATTGGCGAGCACCTTGCACACCTGGTGATTGCGGGAGCGCACACAGATCTCCTGATCCGCCGCGGAGCGGGGACAGACTCTGGGTCGATTGGGACAGTCCTGATAGCACCAGTAGGCATGTTGGGCGCCAACTTCCCGCACCCGGCGGCAATCCCTGCGTGCCGTGTGTGTCCATCTCCTGGTGCCAAGCGGATCCCTTCCGTTTGCCTCGAGCAGCTCGCAGATGTTGCCGAAGCGACGACACATGCCCTCGGAGGTGCGGCCACAGACCCGAGGACTCCGTGCGGCACAAATGGGGGGCAGGAGGCACAGAGGCCTGCTCGTTGGCAGGATGGGAATGACGCTCAAGGAGGATGTTGTGGCGGGCGTGGCACTCGCCGGCATCGGTATCTGCAGCAGCAACAGCCCCAAGCCGAGTACACTGACTGCAAAAAGCGAGTGAACCTCTGGAGTCAGAGAACATGATAGCGGATTTTTAGACTGTTCCTACCTGTTAACGTGGTCAACTGCATGTTGTTCAAAGAGTTCTTGTCGGCTTCAAAGCAGTCTCGATGGTTTTATAGCTCGTCAATGTTGTGGGAACAAAGTCTGAAAGCAACAGCAGTTTCCATACAACTTGCCACATTGAAAATTGCCACGCGCCGCTTTTGTTTTCAACATGTTTCGAGGTGCATTGACCTTAAAAACAAACTGCAAAAATTACTCATGCCATACTCGTATGGCATTTCCTCTTACTGGAATATCTTGTAGCAATGACCTAATTACAATCAGAATTAATGCAAACTCCATTAAAGAGTTCATGATAATTGAGATGAGTTCTCATTTAAAAAGATAATAGCATTTCAGATACTATAGATAATTATTATTCGAGGTTAATTGAAATCAAAAATGTTGAAAAACATATTCGGAATAGATGCAATTGTCGCTACTTCTATACATTTATTTATTTATTTATTCATTTATTTATTTTTGTATTCATGTATTTATTTATTTATTTGTTTAACCCAGTCACTTTCATTAATATCTCATAATTATTTGAGAATTTGAATAAAAAGCATAAAATAATAAATCATATTTAAATATCTTAAGCCCAAGTTATAAGTTCGAAATTCGTTTAAAATTGAACTAAGGCTTATGAGGTATACGTAGTATAAGACTGAAACAAATAGAAAAGTCTAATTCATTAATTCAATTCCAATTCAAAAAGTGTTTCCACAATAAATTGAGTTCGATTCTGTTGATCAAAAAGCATCTCTAGCTTAAGTTACGAAACAGATAGAAAATCATAATTGAGTGATTCTATTAGAATCGAGAAAGTGTTTCCATATTCAACTTAATCCAACTCTGTTTCTGTAGAAGTATGTCTATCTTAAGCCATGTTATTGTGGAAAAGTGTTATGGCAGCTCGGCTTAATTCAAGTCAAGGTTCATTGGCTGATAATTGGACCTGCTTAAAGCCTTTTCAATGCCCCAAATGGAATGATCATATAAATAACATCAACTGGTTGAATGTTTACTAAACTAGAATCCGATTGGATGAATGAATACGAGTGCCTACAATAAATACGTTCCATTGTTCAATCGCATTCGAAACAAAGGCAAGGGTCCAAAACATATGCCATATGAGAACGGGAAACAATGAGAATAAGTCCGAGTCTATGGGATACAAAATCGCGCTTGTCAATCGCTGGGAGTATAAATACCCTGTCGGAATTCTCAGTAATCATCAGCTACTGATAGCAGCAACAGCTCCAATCAAGCCAGCTCTTTAGACCAGACCAGTCCAGACCAGAGAAGGAATCATGTTCAAGCTTACAACTTGTTGTTTACTCCTCGTCGTCCTTGTGGCACTCGCCGAGGCCGACAAGAAGCCTGCTCGTCCCTGTGCGGGCCGATGCAACTACAAGGATCTGGCTGGCAGGGGATCGGTTTGTGTGCGGAACGCAAGGACCAACATTTGCACCAGGCTCCAGGCATGCCAGCTCCGCGAACGCAACTGTGCTCTGAGGGAGCTCGGCCTGAAGCCTCTGCGCCAGACATCGGCGTCGCAGTGCGCCCGCGTTGTGGGCAATACCGGCAGTGCTCGCTGCGGAGCCAGTCGCCGCCGTCGCACCCCCACCAAGCCGAGGAGGAGGAGCTGCAACAACCCGGCCTGCAGACGCCAGAGGCCCAACAGCTGCTGGCGCACTCGGGATGGACGCAACCTTTGGCTGAGCGCCTGCAGCGCCCAGCAGAGGAACTGCGTCAACAGGAGGCGCCCGAGTCTTCAGCTGACCCGCACCAACGACTGGATGTGCCGTGGCCCCAAGGACAAGGAAATCCTTAACAAGCTGTAAGCTGCCTGCCTTCCTGCTGACCAACCATCGATGGAAACCTTGACGACAAACTTAACTTACATTCATATATTTAATAATACTTTTTTTTTCATAGTTTTAAAAACTTGCAAACTTCAATTTGTTTTGTCTTATCCGCTTAAATTCAGTTCTATACAAATAAATAACACTTTATAAAATATATTCATTTTTCATTTCTTAAGCTCAACGAAATGAAACAAAGTTGATGCTGTTTTTCTTTTTTTTTTGTCAATAAACGGCTTTCCAGTAAAGATGAATCATTGTTTTTTGTTAACAAGTTCGTTGCTGGGAAGTCGGAAAACTTATACAAAAGTATCACTTGGACAAGAAGTTAATAACAGTCGCCAAGCTACCATTCAAATACCTTTCCATTAGTGATGTAAAATTACATCGAAAAAGCGACACGATTTTCGCAATGCGATTTTCTAGTACTTTAACTCGATAATTTGTTTAAGGCCCTATTCTCTTTCAGCAAAAAATTTTTTTCGACTTTTTTTTTTGCATTTTTTTATAGCTTGGACATTTAAGAATATAACCCTAAAAGGGTTTTTTGAAATTCGAAGAACTTTAGGAGTTATGGCCTTTTTTGTCCAGCAACGTTAATGTTAATGCACGTGGAGTCAAAACTTTGAACGCGTTTATCTCGAAACCACGTTTTTCGAGCTGGCGGCCACGATTCCGCCAGTTCTACTGAACCGATTTGGATGAAACAAAGTTTAATCGACGTAGAATTGTCACCATTCTGGCCCGTAGTAAAATAAAATTTTTTCGATTTTTTTTACTATTTTTTTTTTTACACTAAACTACAAAAAAATGGGTCCAAATCGATTTGTCAATTTCAAGTGGCCGCCATTTTGTCAAAAAAAATCGCAAAATTTTTATTTTACTACGGGCCAGAATTACATCTATACTGATTATAACCCCGTTTTTTTTTTTCATTTCCGACGCTCCGGAGACCCGGAATCGTGGCCGCCGTGACGACACCTTTTTTTTCAACCCCCAACTTTGAAGTCTCATTACTTTTTGAACACCCCTCGTGTCGAGGCAAAAAAAATTTTTTTATTTTCTTTCATTCATTACTAATTCAATAAAAAAAAAAATTCAAATATCTTTTTGCGTTTTCAAATGGTATCAATCGAGTTGATAAATTTTCACAACTAATTTCATAAACATTTTCGTAAAACTCACTGAAGTTAGTAAGTTCATCGTAGTTCATTTGTAGAATTTAGTTCAGTTAATTGTGACATGTGTATTTAAATAAATGTTTAAGCTCATGATTTTAAATTTTGAATTTTCGGAAAAATTTGAAGATTGACCCTCTTGGCTAAAAAGTTAATGTCTTGAGGGAAAAATTATTTGAACGAAATGATTCAATTTTGAATGCATAATGAATTAATAGGCCAAAGAATAATTATTCCACCCCTTCAAATGTATGTACATATAAGCGAAGCATCCATAGTCGACTGACTTTTAGAATAAATCTACCTAAAATTGAAATAAGTCGTGTATGCCGAAAGCGCAGATGAAGCATTGAACTCGTGCTTGATGAAAAGCCAACAAATTTCCATTAGGATGCAGGGAATACGCAGTGCATAATAGAATCACCTAGGAAGTGACCTGCATGTCCCTTTCCCATTCTCTGGTGCAGATAAAAAGATGAAAAAACCATGACAAGGCCTTAAACCGCCCATTCGCGGATGGCAACAAATTCAAAACACACATAAATATTTCATAATGTTACAACAATAAAAATAAATATCATTTTATGGCAGCCATTTCTTTGTTCTGCTTTATTCTTTTTTCCTCCTGGTTTCTGGCTCTCCTGCTCCTCTGCCAGGACATTCCTGTACCTCCTTTTCAGCTCCTGGCTCGCATGACTTGGCCATAAATTTGCTGTGCGTTTAAGGCGCCAAGTAGAAGCGGCAGGCGGAACGAGAGGGGCAGAACGAGTTGGCCCAAACGGCGCGACATCGCAAATGTTCAATAAATTAAAATCGACTGCCATAAATTTCCATGTCAGTACATTAATTAAAAGGCCGTAATTCGCTGGCCCATGTCACACAGTCTCCCCAGACTCCAGACTCCACTGTCCACTGTCCGTGTTCTGTTACCTGCATCTACATCTGCCTCGGACTCCTCCTACTCCGACTCCAACTCCGTCCGACTCTGGGCTCGTCTCAGCCCCAAAGGGCCGTCGCATTTGTAGCGTAAAATTTGTAATTCATTGCAATTAAAAAGCCAAAGATTTCGTTTATGCAGTGCTCAATTCAATATCTGCTTTTCTCTAAAAACTTGCAACATTCTTCGAATTAAACATTTGCTGAATTGATGATTACATGAACTGTTGACATTTGTGTATTTATTTGAGAGTTCATGAATTGGAGAAAGTAATGTGTAATTAATTATAAATTGAACTCAATTCATGGCAATTCATTTAAATAGAAAACAGAGAAATTACCAACAATTTAGTTAATTAATTATAATAATTATTTCACTTAATTAATTTCAAAATCTGTTTGTGTGTGGTGTCAACCCTGTTCGCACTGCTTACCAAGTCAACACAGTTGTCGGCATACAGCAAGCTTTGACTTAAGCGTTTTAGGACCTTAAGGCCACGTTAGCAGTCAGTCATTTTCCATTTAATCTCGTCGAGTCAAAAGCAACGCATCAGAGCTCTGATAGAAATTAAAAAAAAAAAATAAAAACTATAGATAAAAGCGATTTTAATTAAAATGCCAAGAACACCGACTGGTAAAGCAAAGAACAGCGGCGAGCCGCCGTCCAAGAAGGACAAAGTGGAAAAGGACAGAAGGGAGAGGTCGTCAAAGTCATCCAAGGCGTCCGTTCCACCGCCGAAGAAGAAGGTTAAGTCCTCCTCGCCACCGAGCTCGGCCAGCAGCGACAGCGACTCTGACTCCACCAACAGCGGCTCAAGCGTCTCGTCCAGCAGCTCGTCATCTTCCTCCAGCGATTCGGACAGCGAAGCCGACAAAAAGAGGAAGAAACGTGAGCGACGCTATTTGCGCAAGAAGAAATCATCAAGGAAATCTTCAAAGTCGACACCGAAGCGCAGTTATTCCCGTAAAGCATCTGGAGGAGCACCATCGGCCACATCCACACCAACACTGGCTCCGTCATCGGCTCCCATTCCGATACCCATACCAATACCCCTGCCGGTACCAGCTCCGTGCCCCGTGCCAGCTCCTGTGCCCGCTCCATGGCCAGCTCCTGTGCCAGCTCCGGGGCCCGCTCCAGTGCCAGCTCCTGTGATTCCTTCGTTTGCCATTTGGTCGCCAGTTCCCATCCAGAAGCAGCAGAGTCGCAGTCTCAAGCATCGCGGAACTCCTGAAGCCAAAGACAGAATCATTTCCACTGCCAAGTCGCCTTCGTCATATGGCAAAAACAAGAAGGAACTGGCTAAAGCCAAGGACGCGGATCAAACGTCGTCAGGTGCCAAGGTCAAAGGGCAAAGTCCTCCAGCTCGTACCGCTGGCAAATCAGTAGAGAAACCTAAGGAGAATCATCAGCGTCACGTCGTCAAGTCAAATAAGGATAAGGAGACCAGGGACAGAGAGAGGGAGATAGACAGAGACAGAGACAGACGCTCTCCAACACGTCGAGCAGAAAAAACAACCAGAAATGAGAAGGAACGAACTCCACACCGGGAGAAGCGTCATTCATCGCGCTCCTCCAGAGACAGGGACAGGGATAGGGAGCGACGCTCCGTGAGACGTTCACCAGAGTGGGAAAGCAACAGGGATCGACGCTCATCATCGATACGGTCTCGCCGGGGCAAATCCCTACAGCGCCGCTCCAGGTCAGAGACGTCTCGCACTCCAAGTCCTTGGCGTTTGGGATCGCATCGCTTGAAGACCGTGCGGCTGCACATCAAGGGGCTGACCCGCCAGGTGACCAAGACGCACATTATCGAGATCTTTGGCAGCTTTGGACCCCTGACCAATGTCGATTTTCCCGTCAATCATTATCATCAAGGCGGAAGCTATTCGCGAACCGGACGTGGCTTTGCCTTTGTCGAATTTGAGAACCCCAAGGACTGCGAGTGTGCCCTGAGGAGCATGGACGGGGGCAAGATCGATGGCCATCGGATCATCGTCTCGCCCTTCCAGGCCAACATGCTCCGTTTGCCCATGCGCAGGCGCAATCCATCACCACTGATCGTACGTAATCGCGACAGGAACTATTGAGTCCTGGACACGACTTGAAACACTCCCAACCAGACGAAGCACGACATCCAGGACATTTATCATTTCATTTTATTAATGTCACGTGGAATATCAACAAAAAACTGTAACACCAAAAAAAAAAACTCATTTCATTTAATTTTTTAGAGATGCACTCTTCGTTAATTGCATTGTTATCGATAGCAACTATCGGCGCATTAAGCTTTCTAATATATCGAAAGTTTCAGTGACAATAGTTTAAAAAAGGGTCGCTCCTCCTGATGCCAATCTGGCCATTTTATAGCTAGAAAAATTTGCTTTTATCCAGAAATCTGGCTTTTTAAAATATTTTTTTAGCTATGTTTTGCTACAATGCTAGACTTGAACGCAAAATGAACATTTGGCAGTTCTTTCCGTGAAAGTTAAAAAAATGGAAACTTAGCTATGCATTTGGTGCAGTGCTGCCAGATGTGACCGTTAAAAGTTGCTAGATTTGAATAAGCAAATTTTGAAGAAATGTTATAAGATTTTGATTGTGTTTTATAGCGTTCTGTTATTTTACTTCTACCTTCTTGGCATTCTAATTTAGAAATAAAATAAAACTTTGATAAAAAACACTACCATCCTTTTTTATTTTTACTTCAAAATTTGCTTATTCAAATCTAGCAACTTTTAACGGTCACATCTGGCAGCAGTGATTTGGTGTGTATCGTTTGATTGATTTTTGATTGAGCAGTTCAGCAGTTTTTTGTACGCTTTGCATCACTGATCGTTCCTGAAACTGATTATGATTTGCATGTGCAAATATACATAATTAAAATCGAATTTGAATCTGTTTTGGGAATATCCCCAATAAGTGACATGTGAATAAGGCTACTTTTAAAGTCCCTATTAAATTCCTAGAACAATTGTTACATTTTTTTGTCCAGGTTGCATGACTGATGAACAAACATCAAGGTTCGTTTTCAATAAACTCTCAACAATCTGTGGAACAACGCGATGTCACATATTTATTGGCTTTGTTGAGCTGTCAAAAGGGCAACTCAATAACAGCATATTTTGCGTTATTTTATTCCATTTTTGTACCCTGTTTTATTCAATATTTGTGTGAAATCATTATATGTATTATTGTGTGAACTGCATGAAAAATATGGAAAAAAGAGATGTAAACAGCTCTCGTAATACTACAAAGTGGGGATGTTCATAGTATTCTATAAAGAACGAAGCAGAGTAAAGCCAGCAAACAATACGAATATTTTGCGAGTTCTTCATTGTTTTGTCACTTTCTTTGCTGCCATTTATTGTTGTTGTTGTTGTTGCTGTTCTCAGCTTTAACCATTTTAGTTGCATGCATAAAAAATGAACGAACTTTTCAATTAATTGCTATCAAAAACAATATTTGTAAATATTATATGGCATGGCAAACAGGTGATACGAGACGAAACAGATGTGCAAATAAATAAATGAATGAAGAACTGAAATGTACACACATATGTCTGTTTTATGTGATGAACTCTAAGATACCCTGTTTTGTAGCAATTACACTCTCCCCATACAATTTATTTATAGTTCAAAACATTTTATTAACTAAATGATATTATATTTTCTGAATAATCATCTGGAGAAACTTAAATTAACTTCAAAAATTTACTTAAATATTTGTAGAGATATTAGAGATTCGCTATACATATTTAGTATTGTATGAAGACTTCACATTTGCAATCAATATTTGCAACTCAGAATGAACACGGATTTCCCAATGCAAGGCTTATTTTTATCGAAATCGTAGGCAAGGTATCAATTGGCAATAACTAAATCAACGTTGAAACTTGCTGTCGTCAATGTCCAACAATATATCGGGTGCAGGTTTTGTTGCTCTGCACAAAAAGGGGGAATGACAATCAATGAAAATGAAGTAATATAATTTTGGTTCACTGGGATGTTTCACAGAAAACTGTGTGTACACACGAGTATTTTTTGGATATGGGAGACTGAATGTGGACAGCTTTTGAAATGCAATATTGCATAATACTCCAACTGCAAAGTATTATTCATACTCGTATATATTAATTTATTTTTAATTTACAAAACAAAACTCTGACAAGAGATTCGAATTATTTAAAAATTGTTGCTGGTAAGCAAACATTAACAAAAGTATTGAGGCTTCAGTCGAGTGAGCCCGACTGTGAAAGACCCTGTAAAAGTCATACATATGCGTTCTCAGTGTCCTAGTTCCCTTACTTTGTTTTTTGATCAACTTTAAAGTTTACTGAACGATCGTAATACAATTTGTAGGTCAAAAATCGTTGAGTGCCAAAACTCAAAACTCTAGCTTAAATATCAATATTATTATTGTTGTTATTTTTTTTTTTGTATTATTTTCGTGGGAAAAAATGGACACGGACAAAATATAAATCAAACTTTAGGTGCTTAGTGTTTAGAGAAACCAGCATATTAGATTTGGTAGCTCTAGCTCTTTTGGTCTCAAATATCTTGGTGTTTATGAAATGCTGGTAATAATATACTTTATGGAGTCTGTTCTTTTTTTTTGACAAGCTTTTTGATGCACAGGGCCTAAAAAAATTGCAACTGGAGAGTATGGATTCTTTCCAAATCTCTTGCTTGCTACTCAAAAGTAATTTTAAATTATGTTTCTTCATTTACTTTTAGTAAATACAATTGTTGACTTATGAAAAGATTACTTTTTCAATATGATTAAGGCATATTTAAGATACATATTTTAAAAACAAGCTATTTATATAAAATCAGTAAATAAACAACAATTTTGATCTTGGAAAATTTGATCTTGGGTATACGACTATTTCTGTGCTTTTTTGAGCTCTGTTTTTGATACTGATGTCATGAATTAAGACTCCTTATCGGTTGAGTTATTTACCAGTTCATAACTTTAGTATGGCAATATAGTAAAATATAAAGTTAAATCTTGGGCAAGCATTTTTAATGGGTTCTCTACATATTTTTGCAGCTGCCCTCGCGTGCACTGAGTGCCATGCAAAAGCTGAATGCTCTGGACTTTGATTACAATGAGATCGTGCGCATCGAGGATTACAGCTTCTATGGCCTGCGAGTGTCCAAGCTGAACATAAAGGGGAATCGATTGCAGAGTATTCCGGAGAATGGATTCGCGGGACTGGAGGAGTGCATGCAGGAGATTGACCTGTCCGAGAATGGACTGCGCACGTTCCCAATGATGGCGCTGCGCAAGTTGAGCCACCTGCGGATCCTGCGACTGTCCAACAACAAGATATCCACATTCTACGGGGACATCCAGCTGGCCACCAACAATGCATCAGCGGCAGCAGCTGCCGCATCCGCATTGCAGTTGCCATCGCTGATCCTGCTGGATCTCAGCTCGAATCAGTTCAGCGAGATTGTCCACGATTGCTTCCGCGCCTTTCCCCAGCTGCAGACGCTGTCCTTCTACGCCAATCAGATCGAGCTGGTGCAGCCGGAGGCATTCAAGAGCCTCAAGGAGCTGATGTCCCTGGACATGTCGCACAACCGAATCATCGCCCTCGACTCCAAGGTCTTTGACAAGAACAAGCGACTGCAGACGGTCGACTTGAGTCACAATCACATCCACTCCATCAGCGGTGTCTTCTCGAATCTGCCCCAGCTGCGGGAGGTGTTTCTCTCGGAGAACAATATCCTGGAGCTGCCCGCGGATGCGTTCACCAACTCGACTCTCGTGGATGTCATCTACCTGGAGTCGAATGGCATTGCCCACATTGATCCCAATGTCTTCAGCACTTTGGCCAATTTGGATCACTTGTATTTGCGCTCGAACTTCATTCCCCTGGTGCCCGTCACCCTGTTCGACAAGTGCACAAAGCTATCGTCGCTCTCCCTGGACAACAACGAGATCCAGGACCTGGAGATCGGCATGTTCCGCAAAATGGAGCAGCTGCGGGAGGTGCGACTCCACAACAATCGCATTCGACGGGTGCGGAAGGGCGTCTTTGAGCCGCTGCCCTCGTTGCAGGAGCTGCACATCCAGAAGAACAACATCGAGGACATTGAGCCGGGTGCGTTCCACACTCTGGGCAACATGCAGCACATTAATCTGCAGGACAATCAGCTGACTGTGCTGGAGGACATCTTCCCCGAGCAGAACTCCTCGTTGCTGTCAATCCAACTGGAGGCGAACTACCTGCACAAGATCCATCAACGCACCTTCCGGCAGCAGCAGAGGATCCAGATCATGTGGCTGCGGGACAATCAGCTGCTGAAGATCGACCGTTCGCTGTTCGTGGACACGCCACAGCTGGGCAGGCTCTACCTGAGCAACAACCTCATACGCGAGATCGAGAAGGACACCTTCGCCAGTCTCGTGCAGCTCAAGTTTCTCGATCTGAGCGGCAATCAGCTGAGGCAGCTGCGACGCGATTACTTTGCCACATTGCAGAGCCTGGAGGAGCTGAGCCTGGCCCACAATCAGATCGAGGCCATCGAGGGCTACTCCTTCAGCCGGTTGAAGCAGCTCAAGTCGCTGGACCTGTCGCACAATCCCCTCGTCCAGGTCACCCAGAACATCTTCCTCGAGGAGCTGCCACTGAGCACGCTCAATCTGCGCAACACTTCGCTGCGTAAGCTGGAGCTGCACACGTTCAAGTCCCTGCAGAATCTGAACGAACTGAACCTGGAGCGGAACCAGCTCAATCCGGCGGACATCCAGAAGCTGGATGTGCCCAGCCTGCGACGTCTGCACCTGTCCCACAACAACTTCAGTCACGTGGGCATCGGCGGAGGCATTGGGGGCATCATGTCGGGCATGTTTGACAAGCTGCGCTCCCTCCAGCAACTCTCGATGGCCAACTGCAGTCTGAGCAGCATTCCGGACCAGCTGTTCGCCAAGAACACGAACCTCGTCCGCATCGATCTCTGCGACAATCAGCTGACCGAGATGAACCGCAACATCTTCAGCGGATTGAATGTGTTCAAGGAGTTGCGACTCTGTCGCAATAATCTCGTTGAATTTCCGCACATTGCTCTCTACAATCTGAGCACCTTGGAGACTCTCGATCTGGCGAGGAATCAACTGATCTCGATTGATTTCTTCAAATTGAGTGGCACACTCAACCTGCGACAACTCGTGCTCCGGGACAACAAAATCAGCTCGCTGAGCGGCTTCAATGCGGTGAATCTGACGCAGCTGGACAATGTGGATCTGAGTGGGAACCTGCTGCTCTCGCTGCCCGCCAACTTTCTGCGTCACTCGATCAACTTGCAGCGCGTCGATCTGTCCAGCAATCGGTTCCTTCAGATCCCCAGCTCGGCGCTGTCGGATGTGTCCATTCCGCGCTTGTCCTGGCTGAATCTGACTGGCAATCCGATCAACAAGATCTACACGGTGAAGGAGGAGCGCTATCTGTATTTGAAGGAGCTCTACATCTGCCAGACGAATCTCTCCATACTCACCTCCAAGGACTTTGAGGCCTTCCAGGCCCTGCAGCATTTGCATCTGATCAACAATCGCATCACTCGCATTTCGCCCGGGGCTTTCAAGTCCCTGACGAATCTCCTCACACTCGACATCAGTGTGAACGAGCTGGAGATGCTGCCCAAGGAGCGGCTCCAGGGATTGCGTCTGCTCCGCCTCCTCAATATATCGCACAACACGCTGAAGGATCTGGACGAGTTCAGCGGCGACTTGGCCCAATTGCAGACCCTCGACTTGAGCTTCAATCAATTGGATCGCATCTCAAAGAAGTCGTTCCGCAATCTTCATGGCCTGGTGGAACTGCTGCTCATGGGCAACCGCATGACGGCGTTGTCCAATGATGCTTTCCGGTATCTGCGCAAACTGCATCTGCTCGATCTGCGCAAGAATTACTTTGAGCTGGTGCCGCTGGAGCCCCTAAAACCCCTGGAGACCAATCTGCGCACTCTCAAACTGGAGGGTGAGTAAACTTCGTTTCTGTTTTTTGAAAGTACACAACTGGGCTCGATCCCCGCTCTGTTCTGACAAATTCCTACACTGACACAGAAAATGCTTTAAACAGCATGCAGCAGGCTCTGAATCGGCGGTGGGCACGCAGTGGCTCCGGGAGCAGCGACGGCTCCCAAATATTTATCTGCCTATTCGGCGCCGTGAAGTCGCACAAAAGACTTGCTGGCAATGTTGTTGTAGTTATTATCGTTGTGCTCCCGAGTGCAGATTTCGTGCCCACCGCTGCTCTAAATAATCATAAAATGTTGTGTATATCAAAAACGAAAAAAAGTAACTAAATAAATTTGTTCATTTGTTCATTTTGTGCCACAGAAAATCCACTGCATTGCAGCTGCGATGCACAAAAGCTCTGGGAATGGCTGCGGGATCATCGCAAATGGTCGCTATCGCCGACGGGTGGCGATAACATTAATTATCTGAGGTGCGAACACCCGACGGAGCTGCGGGGCAAGGTGTTTGGACGCATGGAGCCGCAGCAATTTTGTGATGCCCCATTAATACCCAAAATGGCCATCCAGGACATTCAGCCCTATTCGGTGGTCGTCTCCTGGCAGAGTCGCGACCATTTGGGCCTCACTGGATTCGAAATTGTTTACCATGCCACCGGCGATGGACTCGTTACCGGGCCAACCGAGCGCGACCAACCCAGAGGCCATGATATCCATCGCGATTGGGACAGAGGCCAGGAGAGAGAACGGGAACGAGAACGTGAAAGGGAAAGAGATAAAGACCGCGACTATGATAGACCCCACAATGGAGAGCGGGAGCGGGAACGGGAACGGGAACGGGATAGAGAACGTCTGGCCCAATTTGCTGCCACGGATGAGGTGAGTTGAGACCCCGTCCACTTCAGACTCTGATGCCAAATTTGAAAGTAATTTGATGGTAAATACTGGACGCTGGACAGTCCCACTCCCAGTCCGAGTCTTAGTCCGAGTCTGAGCTGTCCTCGCTCCTCGTGTCAGGCGCGTAATATTCTTTTAATAAACGCTTAATCAACGCCCAGGGGGTCAAGGGGGGGGTTCTGGTGAGATGTGACTCCTCCAAGGGCGTGTGCTTCGATTGGCGATAAACTGCGCAACTTTGTGCATACAAAATTTAATTTAAACATCACGTTGCCTCGGGTTCTCAATGACTAGAAGATGCTTTGCCGACTACTGCACAGTGGGCAGAAGCTGAAAAAGCACTGTTAGAATTTATATTTACTTTTTAGCCAACTAGTGAAATCTTCGCTTAGAAAACTGTCACAAATTCTACTTTCAGGTAACTTATATTGCATACTCTTCAGGGCAATATGGCGTAAGGCAAATTTCCCAGATAAATTTCAATCAACAGAAATTTGTTTGTTAAAACTTTTATAAATTTATGAGAATAAATAAGTAAATAAATAATTATAACATAATTAAATAAATTTACGATTAAAGTAAATTTATTTAAAATAATAGTTTTGTCTAATTTATTATAATTTAATTTATTATAATTAATATTTAACTATCCATAATTTTACATTCTTTATTTATATTTATTTAATTTATTGTTGATTGCACAAATTTAATTTTTTGTTGTCAAGGTATTTTATAGATATTTTTTGTTAGACTCGATGTAGACTCGAAAAATATGTAACCTAACAATTACGGTAAAAGGATAAGATTTCAAGACTGATACATATATAAACAAAATCATTGTAATCGAAAATATTTCAAAGTATTAAGCGCAAGCAATGATTAATTTAGTGATATTTAATCATTTGCTTATGACAGTAACTATTTTGTAAAATGTTACCTTAGACCTTAACTTTAAACCGAACTTTAACCATTGTCCTGGCCAGTTAGTTAAAGGACGGCCGCAGGCAGCGCCAGACATTTTTAATAAAACGATACAAAGATGGGCATAATGAGGATTGAGGATTTGGCATTATGATTTGGGTATAAGCTAGAGTTTAACGTTGAGTTTAAGGTTGTGGTTGAGTCACGGCAATAACAATCTTGAAACTTGGTTAATTTATTCCACAGATACACGGGAAGCGTCTAAACGGCACGGCCAGCTCGACAAAGCTAACGAAATTGAGCCCCAACACCCGCTATCACATCTGTGTCATCGGCACCGGTAATTGGCTCTCGGAGCCTTTGGCCAATGCGCTGCAAAGGCTGCACTACAACGAGTCCCGGGACGAGCTGCTGCTGTCGATGACGGGTGGCAGTCCTGGTGACGTCTCCTCGCCCCCCTTGCCGGAAGCCTACTCGCCCTACCATCACCTGAACGAGGCAGAGGCTGAGTTGGAAGTGGACTTGGATCAACAGCAGCAGCAGCAGGCGCTAATCGAGAACACGATTGTGACGGAGAATGTGCTGCACGAGGTGCTCAAGAATTCACACTTTTCGGCGTGCACGGATGTCCAGACACTGGACTCGACACCGAGTCTGATTACGGATGAGAACGGGCTGTCGAGTAATGGATTTATTCACTCGATATTGACACGTCGCCTGGGCCTCATTGTCGGCTGTTGTCTGGGGATTATCGTTTTCATCGTGATGATCTCGGTGCTCAGCTACGTCAAGTTGAAGAAGCAGCGCATCGAGAACGCCAAGAGACAGGCGGCAATGCCACCGGAATACATCTCCTATCGCCACTTCTCCATTCCCAACGAGGAGCTCACACGGACCGCAGCCAATGTTGCCACTGCGGCAGCAGCAGCAGCTGCGGCGGCGGCAGCGTCGTCAGCGTCGACGTCGACGTCGGCGTCGGCAGGAACGCAACAGCAGCACACGATGTCGAGTGTGCCGAGCGGCATCAGTGGCCATATCAGCGGGACCAGCTTGAGCACCGGCACCACGACAACCACAGCGACCACGCCCATTGGCGGTGTTCCCCTGCCGCTGGTCAAGTCCGGCAGTCGCAGTCCCATTGTGGGCATCGCGGGACTCGTTGTGGAGAACGGCGTCATCGGGGATGCCAGCAGCAACGTGGTTGCCGTCACCACCTCGCCAGCCAATGCTGGTGGTGCTCATTCCCAGCAGCAGCAGCAGCAGCAGCAGCAGCACAATCAGAATCAGAATCACAGTCACAACCACCACAGTCACAACCACAACCACAACCACCAGGCGGGGCATCGGCAGAACCAGAACGGTGCCATCGGTGGCTACATGGCGGCTGGAGTCGTGCTCAATACGAATCACTTGAGTGTCTGTTAGTCGCACTCAAAGGCTATTCACTATATTATAAATGCGATTGGGTCTCATCGACTTCTCAATGTTTCAATCAATTTATCACGACTCTCAAATGAATGAAATACGAGTACTCACACTCATACTCATACTCGTACTTGTATGAATGCGATATCATTTAGTCGAGTCTGTCAGCCAAAAACGCCAATTTGAGCCCAAAGTGTCCACCTACTCGATGTCATCCCTCCCCTTTCAGGCGGATCTGTAAACTTACTTCATTTCGTATTTCAAATGTCATTCAATTTATTTAGCATTACAGTTTCAATCAGAGAGAAAATGCCATTGCATTTTTATGTTTTTTAATGTGGCCCAAAAATGCATTTAATTTATGAGTAAAAGCCCCAAACGAAACAAAAAATATAAATATATAACAAAAAATAAAATAGAAAATAAAGCAAAACATAAACTAGGTTAGTGATAATCATCATGATGCGTTCAACGTTCGTTTAGTTATGGAACAATTTAAAAATGAAAATCAAAAAATAATTATTTTCAATGTAAATAAAAGTTGAATCGAATTGAAAACTCAGCGCTAAAAACCAAAAGCCAAAACCAAAATAAAATCAATGAAAACCAGTTTTTAGATTAATGATAAATACTTATGTGGAAAATATACAAATAAACACTATGGAAAATGTCAGATATGACGCATAAATCAAACCAAATGCCAGTTATTGCAGCTAAATACATATGTATGTAGGGTAAAAAAAACACACTCACACTTGTAATCAAAGTAAAACTTTTTTTTTGCAAAAAAAAAAAACCAAACAAATTTAGTATTAATCGATCGAATTTTTTTGAAGAGAAGCGCGGTAAGTAAAAAATACTAAGAAATAGCAAAGAAGAACAAATTATAAGAGTATAAAAAAGTAGCATAAATGATTGAAAGAGAAACATATTAACTAATTAATTACCAAATAATAATAGGAATAATAAAGATTATAATATTGTACTAATAAATACAATTAATTAAGCGCGCAACATGCAGTAAATTGTTAGCAAAAACTCAAAGAGTTTCATTTGTAAAATGCATAAATCAGTTATTTTTTTCTCATAGTTAACCTAATGGTATTTTATGGTGTTCTTTTTAATAGTTTTTTTTTTTTGGTATTATAAATATACTTATTAATGATTAAAAAAAATAAATAACTAGCTCTAGACAAGGATTTAGATATTAAAAATACAAACACTGAATTGAATGCATCTTATCGATAAGACAGAGGACAAACAAAATAAAAAAATCTAAAAATATTTATAATGCAAAAAGATGTGTGTTTGAGGTCGAGTATAACAATTACTTTATAGCCAGCTGGGAATGCGATAACTAAGTGAAACGAGCAGCAAACGAATGGTCAAAACCAATTTATGGCAAAAGTGCAACAATTTACATAATGACACAACCAACAATAACTACAGAAATTCTACAGCAACAATAAAATTCAAATGAACAACAAAACAAATGCAAATTGTGCACAAGAATTTCTAGCAAAACTACTCGTAAGCAAAGCAAGTGACAAACAACAAATCAAATCTTAAGAAATTTCCCCCCTTCTGCATATTTCTCCAGCTTCCAGTTTCACTTCCGCTTTTCCACTAGTTAATTTCTCCGTCACTTCCCATCCCTTGACTGCACAGATCCTCTTCGAGTTATTTCATTTATTTATTTACACAGCTTGGACATTTGTTTCATTTAAAATAAAAAACAACAACAACAAGTGAAAACTGTTTCTTTGGCCTGCCGAATATGTAAACCCTTCGTGCTGCTTTCGTCACTAGCGCGGACTGCCGTCCGCAGTGATACCCTTGCAGATGGATTGTTACAGTCGAGCTTCCTTCCTTTAAGAGCCTATAATAAACTTTGTTTTCGCGTCTTTTGAAAACTGTCTTAAGGTGTGTAAGACTAAATAAAACTAAAATCTAACGTTTTTATCGAAATATATATTTTGACGACTTATTGTTTAAATAGCGATTGTATAGAATATATGTAATTCCGATTTTGCACAGATATACATACATATATGAAGCGCAATTTGCAAAGACAGTTATTGACACAACTAAGTAATAATCAATAATGTATTCATTTATTTACATACTATCTGCAAGGGTATAGGAAATTGATTCAACAGAGATTGTATATGCATAAGCACAACTACACATATAAAAGAACTTCAAATGAGGGAAAAAACAACTAATAAATAGAGGCAAAAGTTTCCAATAAAGAAAAAAAAACACTAGTATATGTAAAAACAAACCGAAAGAGCAACCAAAAATAGCTGCGCATTTTGCAAATGCAAACCAAAATCAAAAATCGATCTTAAGAAACAAATAAGCCGAGCATGAATTATTTTGCCAAAGCAAAAAATAAAGAGAGAAGACATATAAAAATTGTATGCAGCATTAAAAAAGCTTTTAATGCCCTGCAAAGTGTGCTCTAAAATCTTCAGTTTAATGTGAAGCACACATCTAGTTCACATCTAGTCTCACGCAGAACATCAAAAGAAAATGCAAAGTATTTAAGGGCAGAGAAAAAGAGTTCGCAAAACACTTAAGCAAATACAATAAATAATATTATTACTAATGAATATTGTATGGAAAGCAACAACAACTAAATATAAATAAATGACAAAACAAACTTATTAAGCAAGTGGTTTCATTTATTTTAAAGTTAATTTTATGAAGGATATAACGTAGATAGAGTTTCCGCTTGAAGTGTTATTATTTTCGATCACTTATACAGCCATGCTCATACAATTGGCACAAAAAAAAAAGTATATTCTATTCGTCTATTTCTCAAAATGTTCATCACTTGCTTTTACAATTTTGCATGCAACTGATAATTGGGTTCATGTACTATATGCTTAACCGTTAATTGTTCCGATATCCTTATTGGGTTTTTTTATATTTAATTTTCGTTGGCCTAGTGTGACTTTTGGGTGCTCACAGAATTGGCACATAAAGTTTGAGGCGTGGTTTTTTCGTAACGGGCACTTGGTTTTCATATTTTTATCTAATTTTCGTTAAATTTCATTAAACTCAATTTAATTTATGCAAAAATGGGCAGCGGAAAGACTTGCACTGTTGAAAAACGTAGACTTGTTTATAAACTAAGTTAGTCGATAAAGAAATCGGCTGAAATAGCTCAGATAATAAAAAGTTTCAGGAAAATTGTCAATAATACACTTGCATTAGCCCAAAGATGTACTTCATATTTAAATGAAAACAAGGTTCAGGAGCCAAAGCCTCAAAAGACCGATTCCAGCATCGACAGGATCATAGTATGAAAAGTAACAGTGTCCATTTTAGGTCGGTTCGTGCAATTATGGTGGAAATCAATAAATAATATGGTCTCAACCTATCCAGAAATCTAGTACCCAGAAGATTAATCAAAGCATTGCTCTTTGGGCCCATCAGCAGAAGAGTACCGCTTCTGTCAAAGCTGAACATAAAGAGACGATTATGCTTTGCAAAGGCCTACAAGGGCAAAGATACACCATTTTGGAAAAAAATTGTTGTGGAATGATGAAAACAAAATAAATTAGATGGGACTTGATGGAAAACTATTTTTGAGTCGCCCAAAAAGCCAGGCTTTATATACAAGATGCCCAACCAAAACCATCAAGCATTTTTAAGTCGAATACTGTGTTGGGCTGCATTTGCTTGGCACGGTGTGGGCCTGCTCGCCTAGGTTAATGATAATTTGGATCGTTTTCAATATTTTGACATTTTAAAGAACTCAATGCAATCTTATGCATTTGAGATTATGCCTGTGAAGTGGACTTTTATGCCCGACAATGACCCTAAGCATATTTATGAAGGGATTGCACAAAGAAAAGGTTCGGGTTATGGACTCTCCATCCAAAAGCCCAGACTTAAATCCTATTGAGATCCTTAGGAACAATGTGAAAGTGGCCGTTTCCAAAACAAAATTTAAAACTTTGGATGATTTGTGGACTGGAGCGCAACAAGCTTGGTATTCGACCCCAAGGGATACTTGGCAAAAGCTGGCATTAAGTATGAGTCGAAGATGTCAAGCAGCTATTGATAATTGTGGATATAGTACCAAATACTAAAGCCGAGTATTATTTTCCTTTCGAAAACATCATCCGTTAATTTGTGAAATTTATTTGTTTGAAAATGTGCCAATTATATGAGCAGGCAAGTTTTGAGTTTTCCGTTGAATTGTTTAATTTTTTTTACATAACAGATCTCAATTGAAATTTGTTTTCTTTATTAATAAGCTAACATAATAGGCTACAAAATGTCATTAAACTTTTGTACCTTACTATTACTATTTAATAAAAAAAATCATCTTTTATTTGTTTATTTTATTTGTGCCAATTATATGAGCATGGCTGTAGGTTGATCGATGAACATCAATTTTATCATGTGGTTTCGGTACTTTCAAGTTAAATTAATTTGCAACTAAGTTGCGGCTTTTTCAGCATTTTAAGTTCTTTTTTTTTTTTTTTTAGAAAATTTTAATTAAATGGAAATTTCCGCTGTCTTGAGCACGTTTTCTCATCAAGGGCATTAAATGCAATGCGGAATTTTAATTAGGCTCGCAAATACACACACAAAAACACACGACCAAGGGAGAAGTTATGGCAAGTACATGTGGCAAGTAGAGTGTGCCACACAGGCACCTACGTGTATGTATGTATGTAAGCATGTAGTATACCTGCAACAAGGGGACGCTGTGTGTGTGTGTGTGTGTGTTGGTTGTGCATGTGTAATCTTATGGCGGTGTGTGCAACAGGATTTAGAGTACAATTGCTAGCAAACACAACAACAAACAAGTCGGGACATCTAAATACCAACACACATGTCTATTAATTCACATGTGTGTGTGTTGTAGTCCACGCTCAAGTTAAAGTTAACAGTTTCACACCACTTTATACAAATCTTGGTATTGTTTCCATCTTTCAATAGTTGTTGGAGAACACCTTGTGAAAGCACATTAAAACTTTAAGCGGAATTTACTTAAAATTGCAATTATTATAATCAATAAAATATCAATGGTTTTTGAAAAATTAAGTACATATGTGCTTTAAGTGCAATGAACTTAAAACTTCAATAATAATTAATAAAAAATTAATTGTTTTGGAGAAGCTTTAGGCGAAATGAGCTTTAAGTAATCGATTAGATCAAAGCTTCGATTAGTCATAAATCACTACATTTCAATACTCTGTTTAATTAAATATTCCGTAATGATGTACTATTATTATTAATAGGAGGGAACCTGCAATGATGTACTATAGCTAAAAGCAATTTTCAAAGCTCATAAGTTGTTCAAGTGTTTGTTTTTTCTAAAAGCACTTTAAAACTTAAGCAAACCTAACATGAAGCTAAGCAACTTAATAAATTGTAGCAAACTTTTTGCTATTCTTATGTTTAAGAAATTAGCTTCTGAGGATTAATCAACTTAATATTGGATTTTCTTACTTGTACTTTAAAGAACAGGTTCTCAAAATATTGAGTTGAAAAATGAAGCATCAGCTTTCGAAGCACATTGCTGAAATACACGTACGCGTAAACACATTGTGCGTCGGCTTCTATGTAAATTGGCTAGTAAACTGAGATGTTGGCACAAGGAAGTTTGCTGTTTACCCAAGGTGAATGACGATAGGGCCGGAGTAAGAGCTGAAGTTGAGGCTCTGAGGCTCGAGGCTAAGTTTATGCAGATGCCACTGACTGCATTTGCATTACTTGCAACAATAAGTAGGTAACTAAATAAGTTGCTTAATTAAAACAAACTTTAATTGGCAAAATTTCCTCGTGTCGCTATTAAGAGGAAACTGTAGTTCCTCTCTATCTCTCTGTCTGTCTGTCTGCCTCCCTTCCTCTTTTTCCATCTCAGTTTGTCTCTATATTTATATGTACATATGTGTGTATGACTGTGTCTGCTGAGAAAAAGATACATGACAATATTGACGGCCCGATGAATTGCCGCTCCACTTAGCTACTAAAACAGTTTGACGGTTTGTAGAGCAAATTGCAACAGCAACAACAAGAGCAAGAAGAAGAGCAAGAGCAAGAGCAAGAGTATCTGCCACAGCGAGTGTCAACGACCACAAGTCAAGTCATGTCGAGTCAAGTCGTCATCGTCGTCATCATCATCATCATCGTCATCGTCATCGTCATCATCATCGTCATCGTCATCTTGGATGTCAACCGTTTGGCTCTTTTGTCGCTGTGGCTGCGACTTAATTGCATGGCAAGGACAAGGACATGGATGACAGTGCCAGCACCTTCCCCAGCACCACCACCACCACCAATAGCACCACTACCTGCCTCACCTTTTGTCTCGTTCTATTTTTTTGTCCTTGTGCCTAACAATTGCAACAATGTAGTCCAAATTGAAAGCCATCACATGCCTGGTTGCCTCGCTTGCCGCTTCAATCTGCCGTTGATCGCATATTTCAAGATATCCAGGTGAAAGTCTTTCTTAAATTCAGTATCGCAACGAATCCTCCTTTGGCAATAGATACAAAAGTAAGCATAAATAATTTCTGAACATCTCAATTCAGAGTCGAGCTTTGAGACTCTTAGATAATTACTATTTCAGCTAAAAGTTTCTTTTAATTTTACCTTTAAATTTATTTAAAAAAAACATGCAACACCAATTTGGGTTGGACTACATTATAAATCACAACTAGGGCAGTTAGGCAATCAAGTTGAAACTTGTTTTCTGGTAATACTTCAGATTTCTCTTTTCAAGAAGAACAATCATGAATCACTGTCACTGTAACTTAACATAAGCCAAGATATCGAGAGGGAAAACAACCACAAAATAGAACTTACGTAACAAAACAACAAGAATGGAGAGATGTACGTGTATACGTCCAAAAAATTTTAACATATTTTTCACACCAAATACCGCAAAACTATTGAAAACTATTGAAAATTACTATAAACAGCTTCGGCAAGCGTATGTTATGGACTGGACAACAACAATAAAGATACAACCATGAAACTGACCACCACCACCACCCCAGAGAGAAAAGCAAAGGAAAATCCCAAAAAAAAAGAAAGAAAAAAAATAGCAGCCAAACAAACAAACTGACCGAAAAGTTTTTCCATTAAATCAATGAAGCGTACAAAATATTCGCGCCAAACGACAGCATTAAGTCAGGAGTATGAGACACATGTGTAACTCTATCTCTGTCTAGTCGTATACATACTATACATAGATTTTTATCTATATCTATAAGTTATGGGAAACTGTTACTGTTGCACGCCTAATCCTAAAGTAGTCAAAACATTTGATTTGCTGTGTTATGCTTTGTTTTCGGAGCAGTTCGAATATATGTATGTATGTATGTATGTATGTACATAAGTATGAGTATTTTCGGGTAATCGGGTAGCATACTGAATCTCAACGATATCGTATAATGATGAAAGTTGGGGAACAAAGGGATAAAATGATATGAGTGAATTCATGTCGAAAGTGTTAAAAGATACTACAATTTATTCACACGGATGCACAGACACTCATCCGATTTACCTGGCAAATTCAGCATTGGGAGCAGTTTCCACTTACCCTAACATACTACTTGTATAACTATATCTATATTTTTATACCCTTTCAAAAATGGGATTCTAATGCATACAGCAAGGTTGACACAGCCTAAAAAACATTCAAAATAGGAACTAAAATATTTTCATACTGATCTCTATATTTTTTGATATATGTATGTATTATGGAAATGTTTAGTGTAATCTATCGCTCCCAGATAAGTCTTTGCATTTTTAAATACACAATGAAAGGTTTCTTCAATGTCGAAATAAAGCGATTGAAAAAATATTTTGAAGTAAAATGTAAAGAAATTAATATCAAACTTGAAACTATATGAAAAGGAACTATATAAAGGGATATATCTTTAGACATGTTAAAAAAAAAGAAGATACTCCGACAATTCGAATTGCATTAGAACAATGTATAATATCTATGTGATTTCTTAAGAATGAAATACAAAAGAACAGGATATTTCTTACTACGAGTATGTAGATACAAAAAAAGAAAACATGAGAGAACAAAACATAGGTCCGCAGTACAGGGTATTCACTAGTTCAGTTGTTTTTTAGTCTATAAACACAGTTACTTATTAATAAGTGTCCCCACCTGGCAAATGACAAAAGTACAGAGAATTTACTAGTCGTGCACTCTCCATTTATGCATTTTTACTTGTTATGTATGATGACAGCTCGATTTTTTCTAGTTTTTCCACTTTTTACTAGTATCAAAAAATAAAATGCACCAAAAGTTGCGGAAAACATTTGGAACAAAAACCGAACAAAAAGCCAATTGGAAATTGCAACGGTATGGGACAGTATAAGGACTAGGGATAAGGGACAACGGACAAGGGACAAAGGGTAGCGGTGAAGGGAGTGTGTGAGGAAGAGCTGTGTACAAAGACGGACAGAACAGACGGACAATGACAGTGGCGACGCGCGGACAATGAATGGCCACATGACAAAACATACGTTTCGTGTAAAAATTTTTGTCATAAATTTCGTTTGGAGGCTTTTGGCAATTTTTTATATAATTTTTCATTCTTTACTTTTTTTATTATTATTATTTTTACACTCGTGTGCTTTTGGGTGTTGTGTGGGAGTGTGTGTGTGAGTGTGTGAGTGTGCACTTTTTGGCCACTTTGAGTTTCATTCACATGCTGTGAAAATGTTGTCGAAAAACGGAATTATTAATTTAAATTCGCATAAACTAATTGCGCAATTTACTCAAGTCAGGCAAATATTGGGAATAAGCTCAAATCAAAAAGGAAAATTAATTTTTCATAATCTGCAATGCAGAGAAAATGCTAAAATTTGCATAAGGCGAGGGAGGGGGGCGGTTGTGGTCACATCAATCGATAGAGCTTTACCCGTAAATTGAAGGCTTAAGTTAAGTCTTTTCTCTCTCAATACTTCCTTAGTTTTAATATGTGTCTTAATTTCGTATATAACTAGGCTACTTTATTTCTGAATATTTGTCTGAAGCACCACGTAGTAATCTGACTATTTCAAAAGATTAAATTTCATATTAAACAGCAAACTTTCAATTCTATCAATGTTTTCCTTAAATATTTATTTAATATGTATTTGTTTCACTGGATCGAAAACAAATTTCTTAAAAGCAAAAAAAACGTATAAAAAAACTTGCATAGAGTTCAATCCATTTTTTGTCCAATATTATCAAACAAATAATATTAACATAAGTCCCTATTTATTAATTAAACGATCTTTATTACATTTTCTTGCACGACCTTCATTTTCACATTAATTAAGCTCCATTCACCTAGAGGCAGTCTCGAAGGAAATTACTTTCCAACTTATCTTTTAAGTATTTATTTATGTTCTCATCTCCTTGTCTAATTTGTCGCTGATAATTATGAATGCTGAATATACCCGTTTATCATATGTGTACGTGCATGTGAAGGTGTGTAAATGTGTGTGTGTGTGTTGGCAATCAAAATAAGAATACCTGTAACATTAGTGGATTATCGGGGAATGCGCCCGTGGTGTGGTGTGGTGTGATGATGATGATGGTTCCTATCGAGGGAGTCGCTGCCATTGCGTTTGACAAGGAAATTCCATTAAAAATGAAAGTTTTAAATTTGCAGAAAACGGCAGCGTCAACAGCAAGAGCAACAAAAGTAGCAACAGCAACAGCAGTAAATCAACAACAACTGCAAATAAACCACAAAACAGCTAAAGACAACAGCAACAAATGAGCAACAACAACAGCACTGGCAACAAGCGGCAACAGCGTGTTCGCTATTGTTATTGTTGTGGGTCCTCTAAGGGAGAGTTGTTGTTGTTGCTGTTGTTACTGTTTTTATAGATGCTTACAGTTAAAACAGCGAACAGACTTACAACACTGATAGCTATGAAGGTAGCCCGCTTAACGGGCGAAAAAAAAGCACAAGACAAACCCAACAACAGCAGCAACAACAAACAAAAGACAAACAGAAAATGTCCGTCTTGTGATAAATGACCACTCCATAAATTTTTATTTCTACTCAACTCAATCTTAAGCTTAATCTTGTGTTGCTGCTGTTGTTGCTGTTGTTGCTGCTGCTGCTGCTGCTGCTGTTGGTCAGTTTTATGGCCGTGGAAAGCACTTTTCTTTCGGGCCATGATTGCACACGGGTCCAGAGAGCCAGTCCAAGTCCAAGACCAAGTCCAAGTCCAAGACTTAAGCCCAACGAAATTGTTTGTCTGCCATTCTGATAGGTAGCATCCACTGGTATCTCAGTAGCTGACGAGTCGGAACGCATGTAAATTGATTGCATTGCCAGGTGAGAGAGAAAGAAGAGAGAAGCGAGAGAGAGAAGACAACATCGTTGGGCAGATAGATGAGCAGCGTAGCGGCGTCATCAAGTGAGACACAAATAAATTAAGGCATTGTCTGGGAAAGGCGACAACATTCTTATACTCACTTCATTCCATTCTCCTTCCTTGTCATCGTCATCGTTATCGATTATCGACGAGTATCGGCAGCCACTGATGAGCTGCAAATTTATTTTCGTTGCGGCAAGATTCAATTTGCAACATCGCTTCGCATTTGTCAACTGCCATTTGATGATGCTACAAACTAAATTAAGAAAATTGTTTTTACGGGCATCAAGCTGTTGCATTTTTTTTTGGAAATTACCTAACTATAAAACTGACTGTTTAAAAATCAGGTGAAGTTTTTGTTTTTATTTTTATTTGCTTTATATGGATGGCGAATTTATATGCTATCTTTTGCCAACTTTAAATTTACCAATAAATTTCAAAAAATTTTATTGTTTTGGAAAGAATACCATTTTTACGAATTTGATCGATCTGATCAAGCCGACCTTTTTCAAAATTCATGATATTTTTTAAAAAAAAAGTGTTAATTGGAGTCTGAATCAAATTAAAAAGTTGTTAAGTACGAGTTTTAAACACAGCTCTAATATTGTCACTTTTAAACTGACTTGAATATACTAATTCATAGGATCGGAGATGCCTCTTTCTGTGTGTTATTTTAATTGCATAAAAGCATAATATACTTCTTGCCCATTTAAAAATGATAAAAATATACACATTTACGACCCTTGCACTAAAATTATATTTTTATTTAGAGCTTTCAGTACCAAGTATAGTCGAAATTGTTCTGCATGTATTATAAAAAAAAGCTTTACACTAATTGAGCTGAATGATGAACAAAATACGTTCAGAAAACAGTTTTCCACCAATGCTCTCACCTATAGAAGTTCATAATGTGAGATAATGGGATAAATAGCAAATTTCTCTGCCGAGGTGTCTTTAGCGACAAATTAACACCCAATACTCGAAATAAGAAGCTGTTTTCACTTTGGAACACGAACTCAATTTGAAGTTGTTGCTAAAGTTAAAGATGACAGTATTTATGAGCTCATTAAATAATACTAACTGCCAATTTATTAACTGTAGATATTAGATGGTTGTTGGCCAGCCTATTTAGAGGACATAACTGTTTTGGAACTGTTCCAAATGGACTTCGGCTTCAGTTGTTAGTGGTGGCCATGTTTTTCAGCTAACATATTTGTAGGCTGGCAACTTTCAGGCGACTTTCGGGAACGAGGACACCTCCAAATTGCGGTCATTGTCGCGTTGTCTTGGCTTTAATGTTCTATTGGCGAATGTGTGTGTGTGTGTGTGTGTGTGTGAGTGTATTTCTTATTATTCAGTACAGCATAGAAGGAGGGATGGCCAGAGGGAGGAGGGTCAGGAGTCGAGGGCAGTTTGAAGTAAATTGTAAGCAGCCGTTCCACGCACGTTCGCGCACATAAATCAATTACAGTGCTACGGAAAAAAATAGAGAGAGTGTAGACTGTGTAGGGTAAAGTGTAGAGGGAAGGAGAGAGAGTAGATAGGCGTACTTCCCGATGGGGTGTGTGGTTAGTGTGTATGCGTGTGTGTGTGTGTGTGTGAGTGTGGAAATTGTAGACCTTTGTGAAAGCGAAAATTTTTAACGCAATAAAGAGCAACCTGCACTTTCTTGGGCTCACGAAAATTTGAAAACTTTTTTAATACTTTTCAAATGGAGACTCAGGCAGTGCGAGAGAGACAGAGAGAGAAAGAGAGAGAGAGCGCGTGGGAGATTTGAAGTGGAAGGAAGTGGCAAATGTTAACGGCAACTTTACGATAGTAAGCCACAGGCCTTGCCGTGATTGGTCTACGTCCTCAGCTTCAACTCCAGCTTCAGCTTCGGCTTCAGCTTGGGATTTAAGGATTTTTCAGTACAGGCCCAAACTATGTGCATACATCGAACAGAGAAATGAAATAGAAAACTTAAAGTGCCTAAAGCTTAACTTTAAATATACAAACTGCATACCGAAAATAAAAAAAAAGTATGCCACAAATTACGGCAGACAGAAGGCGGAAGTGCAGCCACGAAGAGGGAGGAGAGGAGAGGAGAGGTCGGGGGAGGATAGAAGGAAGAGTCAGCATACGGCTCGTTGGTGTTATTGATTGCTGCACGAATTGGCTGAGAAGTCCGCACAACTAACATGGCCCACACGGCGGCCAGTGGTCGAAGCATTATTGATTGATTGACTGGCTGGCTGGCTGGCTAGTTGGTTGACTGACCGTCTGACGAATTGTCCCATTGATTGATCGTCATTGTCGCACATTAGTCTACTGTCACTTCATTGTTGTTGCTGTTGTCGTTGCTGCTCTGTCACTTTGTTGACTCTTTGGCATTTCTATGCGACTTTCGCTGCCTGTTTGAATAATACAAAATTCCATAGACTCGTTAATACTGAGTAGGCAATTCCTGTCTGCACGTCTGCTGGCCAACCAATAATCAATAATGAAATTATCATATGAACCAAGAACAATTTTATTTCATGAAGAAAAAAATAAATTTCAGCCGTCTTTTTTATCAACTTTATTATTAATAATAATAATAATAATAATAATAAGGTTAAATTGGCAAATTTTTTAAGCTTTGATTTACAAATTATAGAAGGATATATCTCAATTAGATAATATTAATAAGATAAACTCTTTAAAAAGTTGTTTGAAGTTAATAAACATGATTTAATAAGATATTAAAATTTGTATTAAATTCGTAAATTAAATAAATATAAAAAATAAAATAAATTAGTTGAGTCGGGGCTCTAATCGATACGTTCTGTTCAAATACCGAAAATCGATCAATCCGTCAATCCGATACTTGTTTTTATAAATAGCCATTGTAATGATCCTAAAAACGCAGTTTTGGATACAAATCACGGCTATGGAATAACTATTTATGACTGTTCTTTAAAACATGAGCGGTAGGGAATCGCATCTTGTTGTTATTCAATTCATTGAAAGACAGCTCGACGACTACTAAAACCGATTCATCTCGGGCATTTTGGAGTCCTGCATGCTCGATAGGAACAATGAGAAAGATCTCCCTCCGATGGCTTTACCATAGTAAAATCCATCCGCGTGCTCATTATGTTTGCCTGTCGTAAGCCTCTTTAGAATGCCGGCGACTTTGTTGCCACATTGATTTGCGCATTTTCAGCATGACTTGAGATTCATGTCACCTGGTGCTTCTTGCCCCCTTTTGTCTTGAATACAGTACATTGTCGCGATGCTGCAACATCAGATTGCAACGCCGTGTCAATGACAGCAGCAGCAGCAGCAACGACAACGACAACGGCGGCTGCTTGCGGCTTTTGCTGGCAGCGTCAACTTTGATGAGCTGCGCGACTTGCCACAGGCGACGCAGCCAGCGGGGCGCCAAGTGCGATGTTGCCCCCGGCTGTGGCAACTATTGAGCCAGCTGCAGCAGCAGTTTAAGCCGCAACCATGGAGAGAGAGAGAGAAAATGTGGGAGAGAGAGTGGGTGTCGAAGAGATGCTTCGTGAGCTTGCCACAACAAACTGTTTAAATGTATCTTACAGATACTTTGTTCAGTAGTTACGTGTATAGGGTATTTGCTCGTCGACTCTCGCTCTGCATGCCGGCTTTACTTATTAGTTTATGATTGGTTGGTGCCGCTGTGCGGCATTACGTCAATTGCTATTGCTTCCCTTTGGCATTATTCTGGTTCCGTTTCTTGCCTTTCCTTTCCCGTCAGTCAATCCTCGAGGTGCCCAACCACTTCATTAGCCTCTGTGCGCGCCTTTCGTTGACTTGGACCTGTGGTCGCTGGGAATTAACTACAATACAATACAATATAGTATATAGTATAATAGAGGCTCTTTAATTTGCTTAAATTTTGTTGCATTTTCTTGAGTTTTCAATTGAATGCCGTGTGTTTAAGCACAGCCTTCTGTTGCGTGTATCTCTCAGGACGCTTTCTGTAAATCCCATTATTCCCTCATTCCTCTCTCTCTCTCTCTCTTTCTATTTCCCCCTCGCTCTCCTTTTCTCGGTGTCTGCCATGTCGCGCTTGTTTTCTTCCTGTGCGGCTTTATTATTGTGTTCTGTGCCAATTTCCGTTGGCGACAAATGCGTTTTGTAAATAAAATGTCAAAAGGATTTTCGTTTGCGTCGAAAACGACCAAAATGTATCCCATCAAAGTGTCCTTGTGCCCGCGGCAGAGAATCAGCGAGCTGCCATGTTACCATTTTGTCAATGTGCTACATTTAAATACACACACAGATATAGATGTATACGTATATATGTATTTGGTAAAAAATAAAAGCTTACTGATGACTTAGCCAAATGTTAAACAGATGCGGCCAACTTCTCAGCGCGCGAATGAATTTCCAGTTTCACTTTACATACATTAGAGTGCATCGAATTGTATGGGCCCGAAAAAATGAAAAAATGGTAACCCATTTTCGTAATCTGTGGTCAATTCTAAGATGTTTTCACGAAGAAACCATAGTTCTAAAATGAATTCCTGGTCCGCGCTTTTTGAGTTGAAAATTCATTTTTTTTTGAAAATTTATATCTTGATTGTTTATGGTCCGATTCTGACAAACTTGGTGTCAATACTCTTGTTAGGACCAGGACTTTAAAATTCAACAGAAAAAAGGACGAAATGTCCTTTAAACATAATTTGCATCCTTGGAACGACGATTTCGCGGTTCGCCTCTATACCAATAAATTAGTCAGAATTAAAGCTATTTTTTGGCAAAAAAAATTTTATTTTCCCTGAACCTGTATTTTTTGTTAACAGAAAATGTAACACATATTTTATTAAAATTGTGTTAAAACTGTATTAAAATAGGTTATACATTTTCTTTTGATAAAAATTACAGGTTCAAAAAAAAAATTTTATTTTGTGCCAAAAAATAGCTTTAATTCGGACTAATTTTTTAAGATAGAGACGAATCGCGAAATCGCCGTTCCAAGGATGAAAATGATGTTTAAAGGACATTTCGTCCTTTTTTCTGTTGAATTTTAAAAGTTCTGGTCCTAACAAGAGTATTGACACCAAGTTTGTCAGGATCGGTCCATAAACACCCGAGATATAATTGTTCAAAAAAGTGAATTTTTCAACTCAAAAAGCGCGGACCAGGAATTCATTTTAGAACTATGGTTTCTTTGTGAAAACATCTTAGAATTGACCACAGATTACGAAAATGGGTTACCATTTTTGGTGAAAAAAATCGATGCACTCTAACATACATACATATATAAAATACATACAAAATATATTTTAGTTCAATTTGGCTTAAACTCCCAGCCACGCCCACACACATTGCGCCCACATTCGCATACTTCCTGACGATGTCGCTGCTTCTGGCACATTTATGGCCAAACGCATTTGCATGTAAATTATTGCATTTGCCCCTCACTTCACTTGGCAACCCCCTCCTCAAATTCTTGCCCCCAGCCCCAACCCCAACCCCTACCCCCAATTCCCCTCTTTTCCCCTGCCATAGTGAGCCTCTTCAAATACTTAAGTGCCGTCGTCTCAAAGGGCTGACATTGGAATTATTGCCTTGTCCAATCATCAATTGGGTTTGAGGACGTTGAAAACTCGCATTGCTTTTCGCCCGAATAACTGATACGTCATGCACTTTTTGACGGCACTGTACGGTATAAATATGCGGTGCATGTTGGGTGAAAAGTCTCTACGAGTGTCTAATTATAATTTAGTTTGAGTGTTTGTTTCCACAAGTGGTCACACCGTTTGTGAGCAAAATCAATATAGAAATGAAAATAGTCTGAAAGCCCTTAGAGAATGTATATATTTTTGTATTTGCCAAATTGTACGCACTTTGGAACATCAAAATGGCTTCTCTTGGTAGAGTTGCTTAGACCTTAAGTAGAGGTTGCGAAAATATTTTTATTGCACATTTTCAGCAATATCACAAAATCAAATTCTAAAAAAGTTTAAATGAAATTTATTAATTTATTCGACATTGTGCAATTGGAATAACTTAAATTATAATGAATTGGGATCTTTTTAAAATAGAATAGAATACGAAACATATTTTTGTGAAGACTAAGGGTAGGTATAATTAAGTTACAGATTATCAAATTATACACAAAGTAAGTTGATTTTATAGAAAGTTCGATTTAACGAAGCGTCACTGTAGTTGCCAACCAGCTTGTCTCTATTTACTTTTGCTTTATTTCTGGCTGCTTAAATTGTATCTCTTGGTATCTGAGCATTCTATTTATTTATGGCTCTCAACTGGCCACAAATGTAAATGAAAATGCATAAATTGGGATATACTCGAACTAATCGAAGATTTGTTTGCCTTGTACCTTGGCAATTTTTATGGCGTTGATAGTTTCACAAGAAATATGTATGCTCCAAATGCCAGTGTATAAAGTATGAGTGTATGGAAAATGATAAGGATTTGCCACAACAAAATAAGAAAAGGAAATAGAGAGGAGACGGAGACAGAGACGGAGAAGGAGGAGAATACAATATTGTCCCACGGTTCAATTGGGGGACTTGTGTCTGGTTCGCTGTTAAGTCAGCAAAACGCATAAACGATAAATGAAAAGAAACAATTTCAATAAAGTTTTGGCCACACTGCAAGGCAAATCGAAATCGCTCCCAAGGACGAAATGCAAACCGGAAACGGAAACTGAAAAACGATGTAAAAAGCAAATTACATTTGACTGCCTGTTGTCCGAGTCCCTCCCTCTCTCTCTCTCCCCCTCTCTCCCAATTCCCCATCTTTCCCTCACTCTCATTGTGGAGGAATATGAAAATATTGTAAATGAAGCACAGATCTATGTAAATTGCAAACATAAAAAACCACAGACACAGAACCAAAATGTGGTCAATGTAAAATAAAACGAAATGAAATTCTCTCTTTAGAAATTCTACTACAATGTATGACCAGCCATTTTTGGGGCTTAGAACAAAGACAATAGATAATTTTCTAGGTAAAGAAATACAAATCATACCTACATATAATCATGATATCATTTACATTTGAAAACAAAAACAAACTCGGAAATGTTGATTGTCAATCGGATAGCAATTGCACAGATATCCTGTACAAGCCTATAAGTCAACAAATAATATATTTTTTAGAGTTTACAGAAGGTTCTATTTTATGCATATGATACCAATTTTATAATAATTTTTTATTTATAAACCAAGCATACACCATTTTTAATTTCACCTGGGCTATTAACAAAGTAGAGTTTTAATTTGAAAACTATGAATAAACAGAAATTTATGAAATAAACAAGGCCTATTGAAAGTGGAGCCCCAAATTGGTTATGGAATAGTCAGTAAAAATAAAAATGGTAACTTGAATAAATTCAAAACACTTTTGCTGAATATCGTACAACGAATATGCAAATATCCTTGTCCGTCTATATCCATTTTCCATTTGTGTGTGTGTGTGTGAGTAAGTGTGTGCTCGTGCGAGAGTGTTTGTGGCAACAAATATTACTCATACGCAGCGTTGCGTTGCTGGCTTGCCAGCACTGGTAAATTTGACTTGTGCCTGATCAAATGAATTCATACGAGTGTGAGCAGCTTATTGGCCAGTTGCTCACTCAGCCAGAAACAACAACAACAACATCAACAGCAGCTTACACTTTCTTAAATGCAACAAATGGACAGAAATTGTAATGCTTGTTGTGGCCAATGTTCTTAGCCATACGCATTCAGTGCTCGGCCAAGCAAAAACCAACCAAAATGCACACAGAGCTTGGCTATGAAAGCAACCAGCATGAACAGCTAAAAGGGATTTGCAGCTAAGGTAAAAACAGAAACAAACACAAAAACAACTTGAGCTATACAAACGTTCAAGTCAGTTGCATGAAACACACACACACACACGCACACACGCACACAGATGATGCTATACACCGCTCACTGTCGAATGTTGCAAGTGAATCTCTTAAAATATCTTCAAACTCCCTGATGATCGCCAAGCCACCTACGATTATTTTGTCAACACTTGACTCTGTCTAATTGGATTGAAGGATACAGCAATGAGTACTTTAAAGTGACAAAAGCAATGCAATGATGAAAACTTATATGTTTCAAAAAAGGTTTCTTATATCCAATATACTTACAAATTCTTAAAAACCGTTCTTGGCTTGTTTTTTGAAAGAATATTTGTAATACTCGTAAATTCAAGGAGAACTAGTGATGTAAAAATACAACAAATACATAAGTCGATATCTCCATTTTCGCGGAATCGATTTTCAAGTAATTTAATTCGATTATATTTTTGACGATTTATCGAGATGATATAATCAATTTTCATGAATAATTGATCAATCGATAATTCTACAATTCATAAGCTTCAAAGTGTCAAAACTTAGTTAACTTTCAATGTTAATTTTACTGTTTGAACTCTAAGTAATTAAATTTTACAAATTAAAATTTTTATTATAATCTTACACTGTTCCACATAACTGTATTATTTTCCAATTAATCGAATATTCGATTTCTTGTTGTCGATTTTTACATTTCCATTATAAGTTCGATGCATAGTTTGGATTTACATCAGGGAAAACATAAATAAATGTGCAATTTATAAATAATTAAATGAGAAAATGTCCCATTCAGTATACAAAGAGAAGAGGTTTCTTATATTACAAATATTTCAAAATTCTTGAAAATACTTTTGCATTAAGGTATTAGCTACATACATGGATCCCTCCATGTCTATTGAACTTCTAATTCATGACAAAGTTGCTGTCATTCCACTTCAGCTTTCTAGATTTTATAGTCATTTCTCAGTCATCAGATATCCTCCTGAAGTTTCGGGAAAATCTCTGTTAATACAAGTAAAAGATATTTTAGTCAATTATCTGCGTTGAACTCGCTTTGTAATTCGTTAGCTGTTTCGTCTTGCGAAAAAGAGTGGCAAGAAGAAAACGAATCCGAGGGGCAACTAACTTGCTAAGCAGTCAGAAGTACACAGATAGCATCCCCATCCACATAGCACAAATCCCTATTAGATTTAGTAGTGGCTTCCATTCCGTGTGGGTTTCCATTTTTCCGCTGCACTGCCGGCTAAAAGCAACAAACACTTTGCATAATCAAAGTCAGCCAGACGGGGCAAAAGACTAGGCTAACTCCAACTCCAACTCCAACTCTAATCGCATCCATAGGGCAAGTCGAACAGGAATCTGTTGTTGTTGTTGCTTAGCGTCCTTTTGGACTCATGGGAGCATTTTGCAATGCCAAGCTTCGGGACACGAACAAAGCATTTTTAAAATGGAAGGAAATAATGCAGGAAGACGGGGAGGAATCCTGGTTGGGTTGAAAAGTGGATTACTTAACTGATTAGCGCACAATTATGTTGAATAATTGGTAATGCATTAGGAGCGATTATGAATATTGAATGAAAGTTAAGGTGAGGAGAGAGACAGGATGAGCCTAAATGAGATATGAGTTATTTAACATAGACGGCAAGTCAAATCTGCTGGCATCTCAAATGGAATTACATAAATGACTCAAGTCAAGATTCCCCAAATGAAATTGACGCGCTAAGCATGTTCTCAAAATGCTCCGAATGTGAATTGAGAACTAGCAAAAGGATAAAGCTTAGAGCAACTCAGGATGCAGATGGAGATGACGACGAGACGAGACGAGACGAAGACATTATGCCGTTGATTGTCACTGGGATTCGATTAGGGAAGAGAGGGGAAGGATCTGGCAGGATCTAGGAGTATCTGAGCCGCAGCCTGGCAATGACCATTGCAATGCAATTGACGACAATGGCAGCCAGAAACGAGAGCAATGCAAAGTGCCGGACGGAAATGCAGACCAGAAGTTGAAGCAGAAGCAGAAGCAGAGCCAGAATCACCACGAAAAGGAGAACGGGTACACAGGAAAAAATAAAATATGGAATTCTGCGATAAAATCTCGGTAATCTCAGAATTTCGTTAATCGAGTACAAAATGCTTGATTTAAGGACAATTTTTCAATTCTGCCTCCGTAAATATTTTTATAGTAGTGATTCTATAGAAATTTTGTTAGTCAAATTAAATGTTTTAGGCGCTTTTGACTATTAAAAATGCTGAGTGGATGCCATTTTATACCTATATTGTGTTAATTCAACAAATCCAAAATGCTGAACACATATTTACTTAAAAAAATACATGTCAAAATCAAGAATTTTAAACTTGAATTTTTAATGTTTTTTTTTTTATTTTTTTTTTCTGTGTAGGGGTAAGAGAAGGAGAGGGAGAGGAGAAGGAGAAGGAGAAACGGCAGCACACACAGGAGGTGAATGCGAATGCCAGAGCAGTTGGGCAGTTTCTTCTTTGCTTTGAAGCCGAAAGTTGATGCTGTAAATGGCAGGACGTACAAATATGTGAGAGAGTCTACATGTGTGTGTGCTCAAAAAGGCACTAGCACACACACGCATACGCATATACACATACACAGACACAGTCACGCATTCTTGTGCAATGGAATGGATAAGCATTTCAAGTCAAATTGCTTCAATATGCGTTGTGCATTAGCTGAAGCTCGTTTTGCGTAAATGCGCGTACACACACACATACACACACACACACGCAGATATTTACAAACACGCACACTCGCACACACACACACACAGATATAGCTACGCATAATTGGCGCAAAAGTCCTGCAGCTGTCGCCAGCTGCGCCACGTTGGCCGCTGCATCAGCAGAAAATCATCGTGGCCGCAGTACGAGAGAAAATACGTGGGACAGGACAAGAATAAGAAGGAGAAGCGGGCCAAGGAAACCAACAACAGAAATAGCAACCGCCAAGACGCCATCGATGGCCATGTCGACGACGATGATGATGATGATGATGATGATGACGATGTGCATGTGAATGTAGATGTAGATGTAGATGATGATGGCCAAGTTGAGGATGTGGAAAACAGCGCCAGAAACCTTTATTCAAATTCAGCATTTTCATGGCATTGGCGTAAAATCATTTTATTGCTTCCTGACTGAATGACTTTTACAACCTCGTCTCGGATTCAGATTAACCCAAATGCGGTGATGCGACTGCTACTTCGACTGCTCATGCTCCTGCTCCTCCAGCTGCTCCTGCAGCTGATGTTATATTCGGTAGCCAATACTCTGCCCTGCCATCCCCTCTCCAGCCACTCTCCTATTCAGTCCACTAAGAAGCCTTTTCAATTCAAATAAAACTTCGCTGACTGCCCCATTTGCACAAGGTACAACCGACCACACGAGTGCTTCACATTTCACATTAGACAACAGCCATATCACGTAATGTCTTTCTTCTTTTCTTCTCTTTTCTTCTCTTTTCCTTTCTCTGTCTCTTTCCATATATTTATTTTAATTTTTCGTGTTTGTGCTGCAAACTGCATTGGCAGTTATCAAGTTGATGGAGATGTTTGACCACAGAACTAAATGATCCCTTCAATGAAAGAAATGTGCTTAAATATATTGGGCTTTCTTGATTCTAGATAACCATTTATAGTTATTTTTATTAAAATATGTAAATTGTTAAGTTTTTTTTACTCCCACATAATTATTTAAAACTACATTAATTTCAGTATAAAATTGAGATATCTTAAGTTGAAGTCTTAAGTCTTAAGTCTTAAGTCTTACACTTAGCTAACATAATTTTAAGTCATTTCGAAATCTAAATTGTCAAAAAGAAACCAAAAAAAAATTGTATTACAGCTGAAACGAAATTTGTAATACTATGCAAATTTTTTGAAGTTATTCTTAGAGCAAAATAATGTAAATTCAGATTTGGATGATTTCTAGTATATGTAGGTATAATTGTAGTGAGTTAAAAATCGAATGAAAGAGATGCTTTTAAATTAAAATTTAAGTGAAGTCTTAGCTAATACATATTTAAAGACAAAGAGCTTTTCACACATACAGAATATAATGTGGAATTGCTTTAAAAATAAATGCAACTAAAGTCAAGAATAACAACAATCCCACTCAAGCTGAGTTCGATGCAATTTGAAGCAATTAAAGTGATTGAATGTTCCGCATGCGATGCATTCTTGAGAGCATTTTAGCATTATTAAATGCTTAAATGCAGTGAATGCAGTGAATGCAGTGAGTGAAAGTGAATGTATTCACTAAGGCTATCAGGGCGACCGATGTGTGGGGCTGTGGTGAGAGTGTTGTCAATCAAACGTAACCGAATCTAAAACAACCACACTCAAACAAGCCCAATTGACCGACTGTACACACCTGGCCAACAGTAAATGAGATACAATTTGTAATGGCAATAAGACTCACAGTCAGTCAACACACGAATGCCGAATGGACTTTGCCTATTGGCCATTAGCTAATTGCTAAAGCCGCCAAAATCTGAAAGAGTCACAATCAGTTAATCGACATTGGCAATGAGCTTACATACGTTCTGCAAACAAATATATAAAGGTGTTCACATAACTATTAGCAGCACTGTTCATGATGCTGATGATGATTTGAGTAATAATGATGACAATTATTATGAGTTTTCATTGCAATTGCATAAATCTGAGGTTTACTTTTGTGGTGATAATCACTTTTCAGCAAACGGAAATAGGCAGATTCAATGAGCACATACCAAAAACCGCACTTATTATTACTGATTATGCGATGAGTGTGTGTGTGTGTGTGTGTGTGTGTGTGTGCATGTGTCTAGATGTGTGTGCTGTATACATTTGTCTAATGAGCATTTTAAAGCAGCACGAGCAACCACAAAACGGCTTACTAATACAATCTGATTAATAAATGGATGGTAATGAACGGACAGTTTTAAAAGCAATTCTCAAACCATATACAAATACAAATACAAATAAAAGTATGAATGCAAATTCGTGTACGAATACGAATACTTTGAATAGTAAGTTTTGTCAATGCTCAGACGAGAAAATTGTTTTCTAATATAATTGAATACTGTTAAATCTACACATATGTAATATATGTATATTAGGGTGTCCCTTATTTGGTCAAAGTCAATATTTTTAAACGCATACGGGCTAGTTCTGTTCATTAGGTCCTAAAGCACTCAGAAATAAATGTTTACCTCAATCGGAGTATGATAACCCGTGCCGACTTGGATCGGAAAATTTAAAGATTATATGGGACAACAAAATTTTTTTTTTATTTTTTTAATTTTTTATTTTTTTTTATTTTGTTTATTAGGTCCTAAAGAACTTAAAACCAAATTTTCACCTTAATCGGATAACCCATTCAAATTTGCATCGAAACATGAAAAAACAGTATTTTAACACTGATTATACATTTTTCGATGATTTTTCATGTTTCGATGCAAATTTGAATGGGTTCTCGTACTCCGATTAAGGTGAAAACTTGGTTTTGAGTTCTTTAGAACCTAATAAGCAAAATAAAAAAATAAAAAATTAAAAAAATAAAAAAAAAATTTTTTGTCCCATATAATCTTTAAATTTTCCGATCCAAGTGCCGACTTATCATACTCCGATTGAGGTAAACATTTATTTCTGAGTGCTTTAGGACCTAATGAACAGAACTAGCCCGTATGCGTTTAAAAATATTGACTTTGACCAAATAAGGGACACCCTAATGTATATGAATGCATTCCAGGAGTCACAAGCGATTTACCGAGTACATAAAATCTCTAATTATATTTTAAGCATTTTCTGTGTTTCACTTTCCTCAGTATTCATCGTGGGCAGCGAGATTTAAAGATTGCTTTGCTTGTAATGCAGAAAATTAATAGATGGTTGGTTTGAAATTCTGATAAATATCATATTTATATTCTTACACCAAATTATTATACCCTTTTTTTTCTTAATGATGTAAAAATTAATCGAAAAAACCAACAGCGGAAGCGATTTTCCAGTAATTGAAGTCGATAATTTTTTGACGATATATCGGCAACTCGAATTTTGTTTTGCCGATTTAAACATTTCGACTTCAAACTCGATCCATAATTTTCGCTTACATCAATTCTTTTATCCATTTTTAATTGGCTTAAAGAGATAATCGTAAATTTTAATATAAGAAACATCCGTTTATGTACTTATAATAATAATTCAAATTGCTGAGTGACCACTGTAGCAACCTAAGTACAACTTCAAAATTAAAGTTGGGATGCAGTTGAATTGAGGGCCAAGTGTGTGTGCGTTGGGCCATAATCCATGCCAGAAGCCACTCAAACTGCACCACACTTAATTTCATTCGCAAAAATGTTGACCAACTTTTAAGCAGCTGCTGGGGAGTTGTAAATGCAGCACGTGCTGCCTGAACCATGTTCAGGTGGTGCTCCCGGGGTCAGTAATGAATGTCGGCGTGGTGCGTCGTGATGTGGTGGCAGGCCAAATGGACAGACAGACAGACAGACAGACAGATAGATAGACAGACAGATAGACAGACAGAGAAACATACAGAACTGGAAAGTGGCCTCGTTTCCGGCTCAGAGACGCTCTGGCCCTCGTTGGCCATTATGCTCGTCCGAATTTTTGGTTTTATTTCTTTTTTTTTTGGCCAGCTAACGGTTGCTTCTTAACCATTGGCCGAGATGCGAGCACGTGCACACTCTTGACCTTTATATCAATTTGAGCGAACCCTTAAAACCCATTATAAATTATGGCTTTTGTTTTGTGTGACAGCAGCGCATTGTCTCTGTATGGGTGAGCTTTCGAAAGCTCCATCAAGCTGCCAAGGCGAACACACAAATACACAGGCACGAATGCAACATGACGTATACGTGTTGTGTGTACATGTGCACTGATTGCAGCAACTGCAATTCCAGGATGAAAAGCGAAAGTGACACACACACACAATTACACTCATTTGTCTCCTTGCACTCAGTCAGTCAGACAGAGTGTCAGTCAGTCAGTCAGTCAGTCAGTCAGACAGTTATGCTTAAAAAAATACATGAGAAAAAGTTGGAAAAAAAGAGACGAACAACTTTTCTAATTGTCGCACAAGTGCACTTGGGATTTCCCTCTCTTTCTCTTTATATGTCTCTCTCACTCGCTCCGTCTCTATCTCTTCATTTTCTTGCTCATTATGCATGCAACACTGGGCCAGACATTTTTCTTAAACAGCCGCCAGGTGGCGTCTGGTGCCATGCCGTCCCCATGCCATGCTATCAACGGGGGATTCAGGGCCAAGGAGAAATTGCACGTCTGCAATTTGGACACACAACTTTGCCTTGTCGCCTACGTGTTCCACTTGCCGCCTCTCATTCATTTGGCAACACTCTTTCTCTCTCTGTACCTCTCTCTCTTGTTGCCTTGCCCTGCCCTGCCCTGCTCGTCTCAGTCCTTTTCTCTGCATATTCATATCACTGTAAAATTTCTCGTAAGTGTCCTTGCTCCGTCTTCTGTTTCCACTTGTCATTTGCATTTTAATCGAAAACGCTTTCCGATCGAACAATTGATCGGACATCGTCGTTTCGTATCGGTCATTATTTGTAAAATGCGTTTAAGGCGTTAATCAGCTTTTAACGTTTGACGTTTAAAAATAAATATATGTATACATACATACATACATATGTATGTACATATGTACATACATCTCAAATTGCCAGTGATGTCAAGTTGGACCTTTAAAGCGTTTTAAAAATTCGTATTGAAAATATAAACGTGAATAGCACATTAATTTATAAGTTAAGTTTTAGATTTAAAATGAAATAACTGCAAAAACTTACTATAAAATTCCAATGATCAAAATAATTGCTGACAAAGAAATGATAAACCCTAAGAATATTATACATTTTCTAATCGGATTAAGAATACCCGAGCTCACTGAACTTTTGGCAGCTTTTGGAACTGATTATATCCTGATACTTTTTGGCTACTTTTCATTTTATCGCAGAGCTAAGTCCTCCTTCTTTGAAATCCTCGCTATCCCTATTTCTTTCGAGAAATCTCTAGTCTTACTAAAAGTAATAATGATTTTAATACTAGTGATAACTCTAAAATTTATAGATAAACAGGGAACAACTAGTTACTCCTAATTGATCTGATTTGGCTTTCTAGACTTCTCTCAAACCTCGCAACAAGCGTTGGATTATTTAAACTATTTGAATATCCCCAGACCTTGTAACTTTATAAAGTTTTGTTTTTTATCTTTCAGTTTATAATTAATTATATAATTTTAGTTGATACATATGTATTTAAAAAAAAGGTTTATTTGTAAAATAATTGTTTTTTTAAATTTGTGATAATATTTTATCGACAGCTGATTAAAGTTAAACAAGTAAATAACTAGCGGAAATCAATAAGTTGTCACATGGGCGTTGCACCTGCAGCAATGTTAAGGGTTTTTGTATTCGCACCACTGAACTGAACCACTAAGTCAACAACTGAAGCAACCACTTGCCTGCTTGATAATTTTGTGCTTAAATGAAATGAACTTGAATTTGGCTTGGCTTGCAACTGCAATTGATGAGCTGAGTTTTTGGTGGTAACCGAGCTCCTTTTGCCGCAACTGTCCCCCTCCCACTCCCACTCTCTCACCCCCTCTCTCTCTCTCTCTCTCTTGATCTGTGTGTGTGTGTGTGTGTGTGTGTGTGCACCGCAGCGACACTCGTAAGTAATTCAAGTGAAACCACATTAAGCTTACTTTGCTAATTGCAAGCGACACGTCGCCAGCGTCGTCGTCGTCGTCGTCGTCGCGCTGTGCAAGCGCATGTGAGAATTCAACACACACACACATACACATACACACTCCCCACACACACACACTCACAATCGCTTATCTACATAACGTAGCGGTTGTGCGTGCAAAAGGAAAGAGGAGTGAGTGGGAAAATATGAGGATTCTGTTGGGACTGGGACAGCATCGGCGTTGGCAGCAGGAGCAGAACCAGGAGCAGGAGCAGGACGAGGAGAAAGGCAGCCAGGCGAGAGCAGGCCAATCATTTTAATTAATTTGTCAGAGTGTTGGTAACACACAAAAATTTATTATACTCCAAAGTCTCCTCATCTTGTTGTCGCGTTGTCCTTGTCGCGTTGTCCTTGTCGTTGTCGTTGTCCTGGCAAACTGCAGCAAATTAAGCAGCGAATACACATGAATGTGTACGAACGAGCATGTGCCAAGGAAATCAGTGTAAACGCGTCAGGGGAACAAAACTTTTGATTACGAAAACCAAGAAAATCAATGGTCTAGAGTGCACACACACCCCCACACACACACACACACTCGCACACACCAGCTCTCTTCTCCTTTGCTTTTGGGAAGCTAACGAGGCCAACTAATGTGCCGCACCCTGTTCCCAGTGACACCTTTTGGGCGGTGTCCAATGTGACAAAGCGCCGCGATTGCCACACAAATGACCTCGACACAGTGACAGTGGCACATCTACCTCCCCCAACCCATCCTCATCACCATCTCCATCCCCTTCCACAATTAGCTGCAAGCAGCGTAATGAGCTGCCAGCACTATTTATCGTACCACAGCTAATTTCTGTAAGAACATTTTCCATTTAAAAGTTCGATATGTTTGCGCTATCATTCTTATCGAAAAATATTTTAAAGTACAGTCGGCGACTGTATGACACACTTAACCTATTAAGGGTATTCCGGAAAAAGATATAAGCTAGATTTAGATTTCGTTGAACCAATAGGTTTTGTTTAATAACAGTATGCAGAATAATATCTTAAGAATATTACCACTTAGATGATAGTCAAACATTATCAGCTCTATATTATTATCATTTTCTTAAATTTAACATTAACAAAATGTATGAAATACATTCGAAAGACGACTAAAATAAAAATTAATGAATTTTTCTCAAAAATCGATAGAAAATCTATCCAATTTTGTCAGCTCTAATTCCAGTGTTGAGTAAAATGCAAATTATTCTTCTGGATGGTTCATTTCGTTTGCCTTCTCGCTTGTTTGATTCGCATCAAACGAACTAAATGAACGTCAATAAGGAACTTTAGTTAAATGAAATTTATTGTGCTCGATTTAAAATTCGCTTAAATCTCAAATATTTGGTTCGGAAAAGCTTTGGTGAAATGTCAGCAAGAATTGGAAATTCAAGGACGCCAATAGACCAGAATAACAAGTAGGTTTGAAGTTGAAAAATTAGCAAAAAAAGTTCAATAAGTTTATTTTCACATCTTTGGCTTTCAGTTGTAGAACGACTATACAACGAAAAATAGCTCATTGTCGCACAATCGAGCTGGAAAGTTGGCTAACTTCTCGATCAACTATAACTCTGGCTCCGTTCCGAAAATTGGGCATCTGCAATGGCTATAAGTACGTGCCACAGTGGAATCAGATTCAGCCGCCGTATCTCAAGGAATTCTTCATTGGTGGGAAGGATCTATTTCTCACTGTTATAACAGACAGGAGTCTGTATGATGGCTCGGATAGGGAATGCTCCAGCAGTAAGTTCTCCAGCAGTGAGTCCTCCAGTAGTGAGTTCTCCATCGACGAAATCTCCACTACCGATTTCTCCATCGGCGAATTATACAGTGACGAGTCTAGCAGCGAATCCTCTAGCAACGGATCTTCCAGTGATTTTGATTCGGATTAGACGACGTCTTGTAGCTAGGACTAAGGAATGAAACCATTGTACACCAAGAAAAATAAAAATAGAAATACTTAGAACATTTAATGCAATTTTTGAAATTAAAACAATCATGTCTTCACAGTACGATTATTTACTTTGAATAAAGTGCAGAAATAAAGAAAACCATGAGCTAAAACAATAATAAATGCAATATGAAATGAAAGAATAATAAAGAAATACTCAAAATAAAAGATATACTATAACTATTGTCATACAGCTAGAATACAATTTTAAAATATTTTCAATATCCTAATTAAGTTTGAAAAATTAGCATAGCAAAAAAATTACAAACTTTACCTTTTCTAGTAATAATAAAGAGTTTAGATACTCACATCGAATTTGTAATGAAGTGCAGGAAGGAAATGTATCGGATAAATGGAATTTGCTAAAACATCTGTGGAATCTGTTGGCAGACAGTTGGCAGTTGGAAAAGTGCAAGGTGTGCACTTCATTTGGTCAATCTCCAGAAAGCAACAGCTAGAAGTGAAGTGAAGCTGTCACGATGTTGCATTCGAGGATTTTCCTTGTTGTTACCATGGAAGTCTCTGTTGTTGCTGGGCCAAAATGAAATGAATTGCCCAAAGTGCTGCCGGGTGTTTAATTTAAGTGTGCACCAACCACGCGCCACAAATCCCATCCCCTACACGTCCCCTTCCCTGTCTCATCCCCTGCCTCATTCACTCACCTCTTGCCGTCAAAAGCTAAGCTCCCTTCTCTCTGCTAGTTGCAGGTGCCACACCTGACCCTGTGCCACACACGTGAGTGAGAAAGAGAGAGAGAGAGTGGAGGCCAAGCTGAAATTGCACGCCATTAGGACAAGTAATAGGCGAGGCGACCCGGAGTGCACTCCAAGTAGTTTCTTATTGCAACTTTTAATGACTGCCGCTTTTTGCTTGAGCTGCCACGAAAATGTAATCGCCAAAATGCCAAGCTAAACCAAGGCCTCTCTCACTGTCTCTTTCTGACTCTGTATCTTGTCTACCTTTCTATTTCTCTCCTATCTTGATTCTAGGAAGACCAGCTGACAGATCGAGGTTCTGTGTTGTCAGGCTCTCCAGTTCTAAAATAACTAATTCCATAAAACAAGGGAATTTGCTAAAATAGCATAAAAAGCACAAAAAAATAATTTCTCTGCAGTCCACGCTAGTGACAAAGCAATAAAAGCTCTACTTTCAAAGCAATGCGTCAAACTATCGAAGCTATATGCCGATCAAAGGTAAGGTTTCAGCTTAAAATATTTTAAAATTTAGTCCATTGGTAACTCACCTGGTTCTTAAGATATAGTTCGTATAAGTGGGTGGGGTAAAATTTATGGGTCTCGAGTGGAGCTATCGCAAAATCTAACAGCTGCAATTTTGGACTTGAAAATGCTTTCGGCACTCGACTTTGCTTAAACATACTCATTTTTATTTTTAAGAAAATTAGAAAATCCAAATAATCACCAATAAAGTTTGACTCTTTTTCGTGCTGCGTGAGCAACTTGAAAGTGAAGATGTCAAGAGATGTCAACATAATTTTTAAAAACAAAGTGCTTGGACAATGGAAAGTTTAAATATTATAAAGAAAGGTATTAAGTACTTATTATTATAATTCGCGAGTTCTTAGCGTGTTGTGTTTATTTTATTTTATTGATGTAACATTTGTGCCTATTTTAGTACTAATTCGTGTTTAGCCCTTAATTTCACTTGGAATTTTAACTCTGAAGATAATCGAAGTTTACAATTAAATTAGTTTTAAAATATTCCTCAATATATACAGATTATTTGTTGTAAAATTCAGCTGCAAATATCTGCAAATCGCTGTGCTCTCCCGTTTTGACTAAAGCACTAAGTTGATTTATTTACTTGGAGCCAGAGGGCCGCATGTGCTGGAGTAGGGTTTGGAGATGCTCAGGTACGACCACTATATGTTTTATTAATTTTCATATATTTATAGAGTTATGGACAAAAATTTAAAACGATATCTTCAGTTAAAGTATCTTCAGTAAAATTAAAAGCCATCATAGCTATGGCAGCTATATGATATAGTTGTCCGATTTGAACCGAATTTGGTAAGGATGTATAAAACTGCACCAAACACACATCTGTGAGTTTGGCTAAGATATCCTGAGAAACAAAAAAGTATTTCATACTAGAACTTGATTTTTGACTGATCATTCCTATGGCCGCTATATGATATAGGCGTACGATATGGCCAATTTTCTTATTATATATTTAAAATATATACACTCCCCGAAATTTAATTAAAGGCACTTTTTATTTGCATGAAATATTATGACTGACGATAACGGTATCTTAAATTTGTCTTTAAATATTGTTATTCATCTTAGTAGTATATTTTAAGTTTCGTAAAAATCATTTACCGTTAGATTTAATATTTTTAATTTAATTTTTTGTAAGAGTCTATTTTTTCGACTTTTATCCTCGGTTACTGGAAAAAAATTTTTTGATGCCAAAAAATTCTTCAAACAATTCTAAGAGTGACTGCAAAAAAAAAATTTCAAAAATCTCTTCGCTAGTATTTTTTATGAATTTTTGAAAATGGCAAAAAAGCCACTTTTTGTATGAAAAATGGGTTATTTCCTCCTTTACATACAAAAAGTGGCTTTTTTGCCATTTTCAAAAATTCATAAAAAATACAAGCGAAGAGATTTTTGAAATTTTTTTTTTGCAGTCACTCTTAGAATTGTTTGAAGAATTTTTTTGCATCAAAAAATTTTTTTCCAGTAACCGAGAATAAAAGTCGAAAAAATAGACTCTTACAAAAAATTTAATTAAAAATATTAAATCTAACGGTAAATGATTTTTACGAAACTTAAAATATACTACTAAGATGAATAACAATATTTAAAAACGAATTTAAGATACCGTTATCGCCAGTCATCATTTTACATGCAAAAATAAGGTGCCTTTAATTAAATTTCGATGAGTGTATAGATATATAGATTTTTGGTATTAATTTCATAACTTTATCACCACTAGAAGTATTTATGGGCGCTCTATACAAGCTCGACCACTGTGCAGCGCAAGATTATTTACCATGGCACCGACATGTGTATCAAAATGTTTATAACTTAACGAAATATTCAAACTTATTTGTGAAGAAATTCGAAAGTGGACCAAAAAAATGGAAGTGGCTGAATAATATGGAATCTCAGCCAAAACAGTTTTCATTATATTCTATTATAACTTCAGATAACTATTTATGAAGAAATTTGAATCTAGAACTCCTTTTGGATACATCAAAAGAACGAAAAAACCAATTTTTGAGAATATCGACAGGTCTTGAACAAACTGGAATCTGTTTTTGTTGAAAATAACAAGAAAAGTTAGCAATTTAAAATTTATTTATAACTGAGTGAGTTTGTAGTTTCTTTTAAGTGACTTTAAAAAAATAATTCAATTAGTCGAAGTCTGCATTAGTCGATCTTTTTCTTTGGATAATGGTGATTCGACTTAGGGAAGTTCGAGTGTATTCATAATTATGAATATATAAATTGCAATATTCAAATAAAAAGCTTAAAAATGCATTAAGTTTCTTAAATTTGTCTTTCCCTTCACTTATGATTGCATTACAAAACGGCTTGGATCATTTTGTTGTTAAAATGTGTTTATCATCTGGTCTCATATCGTGTCACGACACGACAATCGTATCCCAGTTTATTGTAATGGCTGCTTAAGTGGGCTTTAAGTTGATTGCTTTACCCAACACATTTGCATATACACAGTATATTGCGAAGGGTTCCCAAGCCTCGACTAATCGCCATGTTCAGGTTCGTTCTAATGGTTCATCAGTTGATTAAATCCGGCTTAAGCTTATTAGCCGTATCAACGCAATTTGTTCCATATGGACAACTGAACTTATTGACTGTTAATTGGCGTTCGTTGTTGTTATCATTGTTTTTGTTGTTGTTGTTGTTGTTGTTGTTGTTGTCATACTTTGCGGTAAGGGTTTAAGGTTTATAGGTTAAGTGAGAGTGGGAGTGCCCGTGGGATTAATACTGATAAGTCCTCAGCCCTCAAGCTTTTTAGGTATAAAATATGTTAACTGACAGTAATTAAATGGGATATTAAGCGGCTTATCAGATATTGAAATAATTGAAGAGCAATTGCAACTCTGCAGCGGATTTGCTCTTAATGCTCCACATTTTTACGCGGGGGAGAGAGAGTCGGAAAAAAGCATAAACAAAAGTGAAATTGCATATGCCGCTTAACAGATTCAGCGGCAACATATCTGACTGCACATGTTGCGCAACATCACGGGCTTAGCAACATGCTGCGCTGCTCAGCAGACTCAGCGGCAACAATGTTTGTCAAGCTGCCAAAAGGGATATTTTTGGGCGCTGTTGTTGTTGCTGTTGTTTGTTGCTACCCAATGGTAAATTTGTCGCAGAAAACTGTACAGAATTCGTACAGCGCGCTCACAGTTTCTGCGCGCCGAGTTCATGTAAAACCCTCATTCGCTTTTATACATGCGTGGCCAAAATTCTCTGTAGGAAATTTATAAAACCGCGCGGCAGACTCCGCTACGAAGTCGAACGTTTTAGTGAGTTCTTCGCAGGGCTCGGCTGCATACTTTTCTGTATGCGTATTTCTGCTTTAAAAAAATCTAGTTGGAATTCTGGATGGTTCTAGTATGAAATCTGGTTGGAATTCTTATTGAAATACCCCACCCCTAATGAGCGGCAAATCTGCACGGCCGTAGAAATAAAATGTTTATACATATTTTTAATTAATAATTTTATTTAAACATTGATTTACATTCTCTTATTACATTCTAACAGTAACTTAAACTAATTTAGATATATAAGAACACTGAAAAGAAAGAAAAAACAAACAATATTTACAAATGTGGTATTTTATGTGTTTTGTATTTTACTTACCTGGCTTGTGTGTATATACAAAACACTAGCACTGCCGAATGTGGTTGACTGTAATATAATATTTGTGTTTTATTTGTAAATTATATTAACATATGCAATAAATATATTTAACTTACCGCTTCACTTATGTTGTTTACGCAACACGAGCTGACACTTAACTAAAACGCAAAAGAAAAACTGCAAGAAATACACACAAAAAGGGTTGCAACCCATACAAAATGTAGCTGATCGAGTTTTTTTGTACACTGCAATAACTGCTGCAAAACCCTATGACAACCCTACAAAAGTCAATACAAACAAAGAAACAAAGAAAAAATCCAAGCAGCGTTCTCTGCAGCAGAACGCAGTGTCAAACTCAAGCAAACGAGCGAACTCATAGCGGAGTTAGCTGCATGTATTTCACACAGCTCAGAAAGATTTCCAAGCCGCGTTCTCTGCAGCAGAACGCTATGTCGAACTCAAGCAAACGAGCGAACTCATAGCGGAGTTAGCTGCATGTATTTCACACAGCTCAGAAAGATTTCCAAGCCGCGTTCTCTGCAGCAGAACGCTATGTCGAACTCAAGCAAACGAGCGAACTCATAGCGGAGTTTGCTGCATGTATTTCGCACAGCTTAAAAACAATTCTGTGCAGCGTTCTCTGCAGCTGACCGCAGTGTCAAACTCACTAAAACGTTAGAGTTCGTAGCGGACTTTGTTGCAGGGAACTTTTACTACGACGCAAACGATTCTAAGCAGCGTCTTGTACAACCAAACACTATGAGAAACTCAAGCAAACGAGCGAACTCATAGCGGACTTTGCTGCGGGGATTTCACACTTAGAGACGATCGATTCTGACTACAGAGCGCGCTAATGAAAGTTTGCAGAATCAGGGATGTGCAACTAATATCTGAACCGTTCTGTACAGCGGCCGTATAGAATTCGTTCACCACATGACTGAATTCCCGGCTGGGTAGTTGCTCAGAGTGGCAATGTGGTGGGATGGGGGAAGGGGGGATTGGTGGTTTAGAGGGTGGGGCGTGTGTGCAAACAAAATGCGCAAAGACAATTTGCTTGCGTATGAATTGCAAATGCAAATGAAAACTTTTGAAAATTGTATATCATTTTCAAGAGCTGTGTTTGAGGGGTGAAGGGGAAAAAGGGGTTGGGCAATGGGAAATGTGAAGGAGGTGGAATGTGGTGGTGGTGGCATGAGTGCCTTGCAAATCACGTCGTGATATTTACAAATGGTTTCTTGTAATTAAATTAACACAAAACGTGACATTGTCACTGCCGCAGATTTTTAAGCGACACACAAACACACACACGCACATACACACACACACGCACACACACGCACCGACAATCAGTGAGACAGGGACAGAGACAGACAGACACAAATCACAGCAAGGACAAAAGGCACAATGCAAAGAAGTTCCCAAATGGGAAAAGGAAGAAAGACGTCGGCCTCAACTTGCCAACCGAAATTGTAACTTTCTTTACTTAACATTACTTTGCTCTTCTACTTGATGTTGTTGTCGTTTTTTTCTTTTTACTTTGTTGTTGCTGTTTTTGTTGCTTCAAATGAAATTTAAAACACAAATGAGCAAAAGTGCGTGACGCCCACGTTGTCTGTCCAAATGTCTTTCTGTCTGTTTGTCTGTTTGCGTCACTGGGGATCCTGAATTGTGCCTGGACCGGCTGGAACGGCCTTAAAGTGTAGTTAGTGCTGTTCATGTGTCTGTGTGTGTGTGTGTGTGTGTGTGTGTGTGTAAGTGAGTGTAAGTGAGTGAGGCTCCTTGCAAAGATTAGGAATGTAATTTACAATTTACAGCATGCTCGCAAATAAATGTCGACTTCTTTTTATACAGGCACTTATGCCGGAACACCACCTAACCCACTTCAGCACAACATCACCACCCACACTTAGGCACACCTTGAGCCAGCTTCCCCTTCCCCTTCCCCCTCCCAACCATCCTCCTTTCTCCTCTTCCTCCATCAACTCACGTACAGCCCTTGCTGGTTGTGCCACAAAACGATACAATATGTGTATCAAAACACATGAGCTGAATGCGAGTTGAAGATGAAGATGAAGACGACGGAGATGGAGATGGAGGTGAAATTGGAGCAGGAGACGCGCTCGGAATCCGAGCTGGAGACGATGTCATTGGAGGAGGCTTCTTCAGATTTAACAGTGGCAACGGCGAAAAAAGAAAAGATTGACAGTTGTTGGCGCTGAAATGTGCAAACAAAACAGAAAAGTAGCAACAGAAGTTGCCCAAATAAAGGCACAAAAATAAAAACCGAAACGCATTCAAAACAAAACAGGGTGTTTCAGAGCTATTTTTTTTTTAATAATTTAAGTAAAGTAAATAAAGGATTATAAATAAATAAATATGTGTGTGCAATGAATATCGCTACAATATCCAATTGCAAATAATTTTCAATTGACATTTTTGAGGTACCAGAGAAGAGAAGATAATGAATGAAATTAGGATCTATATATCGAGTCGATATTCGTTCGACTTTCTCTTCGGATGGATCGCAAAAGCTACTAAACATGTTGCACATATACATATCTATTTTACTGAGGTAAAAGTACCTTATATAAGTATGTATCAGGCGTGCTACAGAAATCACAAGTGAAATCGAATTCAGAGACAAGCAATTCAACTTCGAAAATTTCTCCGTGACACAGAACTTCGAGTAATTTATAGTTTTTAGCATGGTCAACAACCTTTTCGAACTAGGCTAGGGTTGGCCCCTTCTCAGATTAAATTTCCCAAGGGTTTGTTTAGCAACTTTTTTAAGTTTATCATTGCAGAAAATAAGGATTTTATTTTATTACTTCTTTAATTAATATTATTTAATTTATTTATATAATAATTGATATTGTGTAGCTTAAAAAAATTTAAAAGTTATTGGCGCGGCAAAAAATAAAAGTTACTCGACAACTCTAAATTCAAAAATTCGGACAAAAAATGTGACATTATTCTCATTTCGTTTCACTAAAAATTGTTCAGGTGATTGGACTGTGGCACGGAGAAATGAAAATGACGTGAAATTCAAGTGGAAGATATTTCTGTGGCATACCTGAATAAAAACAAAACAAGAATAAATAATATATATTTTCTCAGAAATCAGAATACAGAAAAATTGGGATACGCCAGATATCAAAACCTTATTTTAAAAAGGAAAACTTTAACAATTTTGTCAAATAAGTTAAAAAAACGTGAAATATGTTAAAAGCGTGCAAGACACTTTGTAAAAATGTCCGATATTATTAAAAAAAAATTTCAAAAATTGACTTTAAGCTAAAATATCGGCCTTATTTTCCCAAAATGCAACATTCAAGCAATGGTTTTGACTTACATATGTATATTGCAGATATTATGTTTTTATCATCTTTAGTCTCTAAGATCATGTATAGATAGTTCAAAGAGATACACATCAATATTGCACTTTCTAGTAGCTTTCAAAATTAGATGCGAAGCACCCTGTATTTGAGAGACTGACTGACTGACTGAAATGTAATGTACATATATGTGAGGGAAAAGAAATCTGGAAATTCCTTATCGCACCTCAGTGTGCTGCATTAAGTGGGCCTGTGGCACGTTCACATACACCTGTGTGTGAGTGAGTGTGAGTGTGTATTTGAGCGTGTTAGCATGACAGAAACGTTAGTGAGAGAAAGAGCAAGAGGGGGAGAGAGAGAGAGAGAGAGAGAGGGGCATGTAAGTCACCGTTGGCGTTGCAAGCGACCGATTAACTACCCGCCAGCGTCAACGTCAACACGAAAGTATTTTCACATACCGACAGCGATATAAATGCGGACAGCAAAGGGGCAGAAGGGACAGAACAGGCAGTGGGAGGAACAAGCAGCAAGCATCAAGCAGAAGCAACGTGTTGAGAGAGGCAAATGTATGTTGGACGTGCTGCGGCTGCTGTGAAAAAGGCACTCGTTATCAACCAGCTCAGCCAGCCAACCAACTGGCGACCATCCTCAATCCTCCGTCCTCCATGCTCAATCCTCCCGTCGTGCAGAAAAAAGTCACTGACTGATGCCACTGGAAACAGTTGCAGGATTTTTATGCAACTCCCACTTGAGGGCGCGAGGGTGCGAGGGGACGAAGTGCCTTGCTGTGAATCGTAGTTCAGTTTAGAATGGCATACATCTAATCTAATTTAGTTGTTGCCCCTTAACTTAACCATCTCCATAAATGAGAATTTTTCTTAGACATTTACGGCCCTAAGTATTCATACCTTCACGTATCCTCCATGGTCATTTGTAGCTCATGCTGACGTCAGTACAATAGCACAAAAACAGAACTTTATGAATTGAGCGTGATATGAAAACTTAATCTTGGCGTTAATTTAATCTTCATTTAAGTTCTATGTCAGCTTCCTGACAAACCTCAGCTTGGCCTAAACATTCGTTGGAATTTATATTCTTATTTCGATTTATGATCAGTGATCACTGAGTTTGTTTAATACATTACCGAGCTAAAACGACTTTCAAATACTTTAACTCGATAAATTTCTCTGAGGATCTATCGAGTTAATTCAATCATTCATCGTAGTACTTTTGCAGAATTAAGTTCAGCTCATTAGGAGTTGACTAAATGATAAAACTTAAGTTTACAATTTAAAAAAAAGTTAAGGGAAAGATGTAAAGTGCCCAAAAATTGCATTCTGTCAAAAAAAAATTAATTTTAAAGAATTTAATAATATTTAAATATAAAGTGATTTCAATGGCAAAGTTAAGATCAAAATGACATTCTCCTTAAGAATCTGTTCAGATTTGTAAAAGTTATGAAAGTTTAAAGTGTGTCTGTTTATCAACTTGCCAATAAGTCAAAATTTGTATTGATTGTGACATGATTTCAAAAAAAAAGAAATTATGACATAGGATGTTAATTAAAAGATCAAATATTTGAGCAAAATTAATTACACTTGAATGCGGAATGAAATAGAGGTCAAACCATGATAGATATGACGTTCCACAACATTGTATTTACAATAAGACTTTCTATTACATTTTTGTATTGTTTATGTTGATCTTTACATTTTGACATTAAACTCGATTTACAACACTAGTTGATATTAAAATAAATCTTATGACATCTAAAGTATCTATTATTTTATCTTAGTTTTATAACATTCAGATTAATTAATATCTTTTAGCACACCGCAAAAACTAAACGTTAACTTGAGATGTCTTGCCACCGATTCGAAGGTCACGCAAAGTTTAAGTAGCCGGCGACCTTAACTCATTGACTTGACTTGGCTAACTTCAGAGCAGTTCGGGTCAGGTCATTACTGAAACCTACTCGCCCCTCCCCTCCCCTCCACTCAGGACTTACCAGGACTCGGCAGACATTTTGCGAGGACCGCAACAACTTAAGAAACATCAGCAAAGTCCACACAAAACAAAACAACATCGAAGAACAGAACAAAAAAATGGGACGAAGCGAAAGTGAAGTGCATAAATTTTACACCTAATTAAAAAGTAAATGTTCTTTTATGCAAATCAAGTTGTAACCAAATAAATTAAGCCAGCAGAGAAAAAGAGAGATAGAGAGAGAGAGATTGAGAGGACAAATCCGCTTAAACTTAGTTGAGAGTCCGAGTTGAAAATACAAGACACATACATAGATATATTTGGAGAGAAGATACTGTGAAAGTGAAAATAATGGAAAATACTGGACACCAACACACGCAGACACACATACATAAACACATACATACATACATACAAAAGTTCACACTGACAAACAAGTTATGGAAGATGGCGGCATCTCAGCTCGACAGCGTGTTAATCACACTTAATCTCATTTTTATTTCTGGGTCAGCATCTTTATTTATTTTTGTTTTTTTCTTCTCTGTTTTTGTTGTGTCTGTCCTCTGTTTCTCTATGTCTCTCTCTCTCTTTCCCTCCTTCGGTGTCCTTCTTTCGGCCTACCTCTTAGCCACTATTTATCTCTCACTCTCTATTTTGCCTGTTCGCTTGTTGCCCATCGCATGCAAAGCAATGCTAGGCTCCCTTCCTCCAGTTCCCCATTGCCACGCCCCCGCCTTTCCTTTCCTTTTCTTCGCTTCATCGTCCTGCCCTGCCGTAAATATCCTTGACAAATCTTTTTGCCCTTTCGGCGCGCGAAGCGCAAATAAAAAGACATTAATTCGTTGTCGTTGTGGGTGAGCTTCGCAGTTTGCTAGCCCAAGTCCCGGACTTGTGCCACTGCCACATTCACTCTGACTTTGCCCCAGTCCCTGCCGCAGTCTCTGCCCCAGTCTCTGCCTCTGTCTCAGTCTCTGCCTCAGTCACAGTCTCTGCCTCAAGTGGCGTTCCAGTCAACGCCGATGGCGCTGCCGCCGTCGCCTTTTTCTCTCTCGTTTTTTATGGCCAGGTAATTTACGTAACGAACCTGACACTTTCTAATTTATAGCATCAGGCAGCAACAACAGCAGCAGTGGCAACACCAACAACACTAACAACAACAACAACAACAACGTCAGCAACAGCGGCGACAACGCAGAATTTTCAACGTCGTCTGCGTTGACAATAGAAAGAGCCGAAAACGCTGATGATTCTGATGATACGAGTAATACTCATAATGATGTTGCTGACGATGATGATGATGACGATGATGATGATGATGATGATACGAAATGGCGATAGTCTAGCCGCCTGCCGTTTTCATTTGTGCCGTTAACCGCGTGAACTTAACAGCTGCGGGGCAGCAACAACAACAACAACAACGAAAAGTGCCGCTAGCTATGTTGGCTTTAAGGGTCAGCATGCCAGTCTGTGGGGATTAACGCAAGTCACGTGACAATTGCACTATGAACGTGATTACAAACAATTTAAATAATTGAACGAAATTCGAAGATCGCCACACGACACTGTGAGTGTCATAGCAATGAGGTGATCATAGCACTTAGCTTTTGACAGTGGGAACTATCGAGTTAATATCGATTAAAACGAGTTTAAATAAACCACGTCTTAAGGCCTGTCTCCAGCACCGCGGAATTGTTATGACAGGAATTTGCTAGTTGTTTCGTGTGTGTGGAACATAAAACGAGTGACGATATATGTATGTACCTTAAACGTGCATGGTCACTCTGTCGAATCAGCTGTGTTTTGTAAACAGCGCCAATTTTGAAAGTTGAACTACTATAAAAATAGGAAAAAAATGAGCTATGATGATGAAAAAATTGTGTTGGGGGCGGCATTTACGAGTATGGTTGCAAAAACAGTTTCATCTCACTTTTTGGTTTTGCGCACAGTTTTTTCCTCCATTTTTTTAATCGGCACTAGCAAAATAATTGTCGACAATATGTACATATATTCCAGAGCTGTGTATCAGCTGTTCTCTCAGTCCACACACGTTGTCGATAGGACATCTATCGATATTTATTGGTGGATTTCGTTCAAGTTGCAAGTTGTTAAACGAAAAATTTCTGCCAGTTTTTTTTATATAAAGTTAGGCAGGAAATTTTATTTTCCACGGTGCTGGATACCTGGCTTATCAAAGAGTTTTGCTGAAATATTTACTACCTTAACATTGTTAAGGACCTTAACAACTTAACTTAAGGTATCAACAGTATTAATAAATTTTGGAATCAAAAAACTCCAATTTTTATTGGAATCTTACTCCACTTATGATTGCAATATTTAACGATTATTAATAATTTAACATATGACATTTGTATACTAAAAATGTGTAGTCTACTAAGCCAATTTTGACAATGTAAGTTACGGGCTCAGATAAATAATTGAAATATAGAAATATTTTCATTTTATATTTAGCCAGACTACTTATGAGAAACTGCTCTAAAAGATGAATTTTTCTAATGCAAAAGCAAAAATATTTTTTATATGTAATCATTTTTTGTATATTTGCGACTGCAGATCTTTTTAATTTAATTTAATTTCATTTATTCCTAACGCTACAAGTATCATATTTACTTATAACGTATCGGGCTAGTCACTAGCGTTTTTTAAGCCTTATTATTATTTGAATTATATGAAGGAAAGGAACTTCCAGAAAGCTGAATGTATTATGTATATTTATTTGTAGTTTTAAATATTAAAGCTCTGATTAAGTGTGAAAACTCTAGCAAAAATTCAATGTAGAATTGATTTTATATTGCTTCTGCTTTAAATTAACTGACCCATAACACAAAAAATGCATGTCTAATCAAATCGTTCAGCAAATTGTAGGTATCGTAGCTAAACACATGATGCCATGTCCATCTATTAAACTGAGAGCCTACTCTGAATGCTGGTCATTAGCTGGGACTTGGCTATTACTGGTCTCATCGGCAACGGTAACGGCAACGGCAACATCACTTTTTCATTTAGCCTCGAGCGGCAGTTATCGGCTGTCGGGAACTGTTTCAGGGCAAATACGAAAAATAAAAATAATGTGTGCAGAGATATGTGTGTGTGTGTGTTTGTATATGGAACAGACTGGGTCAGCACTGGTCAGCTGAAAAAGTGCGGTAATGGGCAACCAAATCCTCACCTAATATGCAAATTTAATGAAGTAATTCAAAGGGTCAAACCGTCAAGGGGGCAGAGCATCCACTGAGGGCATGAGTATGCCAGAGAGCGAGCATTTCATTTTAATTTAAGGGCTCCCGTTTGTCCGACACCTTCACAAACACGGGCAGAAACTGACGGAGAGAGTGAGTGATAGAAATAAAGAGAAAGGGAGAGAGGGAGTTGGACACACAGCTGAAATAATTCACGCAATTTGCCGCACATTTTGGCCAACGCGCTGACCGAACCCGAAACTGAACCACAGTTCCAGTCCCAGTTCCGATCCCAATCCCAAGCCGAATCCCTGCCCCAAATGTGGCGGACAAACGAACGCAACTTTGGCCTGTTGGTTAATTAATAAAATGACCTCTGTCGCAGCTCTACACTTTTTTAGTGTCGCCTTTTCGGCTTACAGACGCCCCCGAAACATTCTACACGCTGCTTTTTTCGCACAATGAAGACAATGTTTCAGCGAGAAAGAGAGAGACACAGACAGGGACAACGAAAGAGAAACTAAAGACAATGGGTCAGCAGGACAGAGAAAGAGAATGCGAATGAGAAAGAGAAACTGAGGTGGCATCCAATAAGTATACAAAAGAGAGCAGGCAAAAACAATGGCCAAATAGAAATTAAGAGTTAATTGCGTTGCTATTAAATTTAATTGTCGCGCTGCGTTTACCACTCACACACACATACACACACACACACACACATACACATACACGTACACTCCCATACACATAAACTGAACAGTGAATCCTGAACGTGGCCAACACAAAAGCGTTAAGATGAATGTGTGTTGAGTGTAAATGAAATGAATGGCATTTAAAGACATTTACTGCATTCACTCAGCCAGACTCCGAATTAAGCTTCAATTTTATTACAGCTCACAATTAAATAAAGAGTGTAATAAAAAGAATAACAAACTTTCGATTGGCATTGAAACGAAGCGGTTGAGAGCAGCGTTTTCACTATTGTTTTCATTTTACAACAATGCAAATAAGTTGAGAGGAGACTTTACTGAGGGTTCATAAAAGCATTGACCCAAAAAGTATGCTTTAAAAATGTTGGGAACATTTTCAACACCTCTTGACAGACACATTTCATTTTAGAACATTATCGTACGCTCAGCTGATCATCAGCCTTTAAAATGAAGCGAAAAAAAAAGTCTAGAAAATATCTATTAAATCTTGGTGAACTTTAGCAAAAATAGAGATAAATTAAAAATATACATATAAACTTTTAGAATAAGTTTATAATTTAACTAAATTTAACAGGTAACTGCCTAGATAGTCAAATGTAACGCTTTTGGATAAAATAAAGTGTGTTAATTCTTTGCGAGTGTCCCAAATGCTGCCCCAAATGGTATGCAGTACATATATTGTTATAAATGGGACGAGATCTGTACAAATTAAGATAGAAAAAATCGCTGTCAAAATAATATAAGTATAAGAGATCATTCCTCAACTATGAAATCTATAGGACCATCATTGGCTGCAAGTGATATCAGTTTGTAGAGTAACGACTCATGGCAACAATTATGATAATGTGATGTGATGATGCACATGACAAACGACGAGTTCCTACGCCATGTTGCCCCAAAAGGAACTGTGTGTTGGCGAGCGTATAACAACTCCCGATTGGCAGCTGGCAGCTGGGAGTTGCCACTTGCCAGTTGCGACTCCGCAAGCACATGTTGCTGCTGCACGTTGCACGTTGCACGCCAGCAGCAGCGCAGCGAGTCGGCGGCAAAATAATTGAAAGCTGCATGCGTCAACATAATTTTCTGACAACTTTAGTTAAGCATGTAAATTAAGTTAAAAATAACGATGACATTGGTTACATAAGCGCAAATGCATGCAGCACACACACATGCACAAATACACACACACACACACACACACACTAAACCGAAAACGGGAACTGAGCCGAGCTAAGCCCAAGCCAGCTGAGCCGGGACAGAGGCAGCGACAGCGGCAGCGGCAGCAGCAGCAGCGACTGTGGCAGCAGAGGTGAAGGCATGCCACAGTGGCTGCCACAGGCACAGGCAGCCCCCGACCCTGTGCCGGCCGTCACGTTGCGCATTTTTCTTTCGCTTGCAACACTGCTGCACGGCTGCTCGTAATTGGAGCGTGGAATATCACTCTTCATGTTATGACATTTTTTCCCCAAAAGCGAATTAATTGTGCACTGCGAGAAACGTGCGATAAGCAACACAAAGTATTAATCAAACTTAAGATTACTCCTAGGAGCATCAAATCTTGATTAATAAACTGAGCAAACTTGCGGTTTCACCTTAAAATAAGGAGAAACGAAATTAGAATAGAGCGAAAAGACAAAAAATCTATTGGCAAATAATAACAATACTTCCCAGACAATCTTTTTTTTCAATTGAAAACTAAATTGTAGTATAATACACGTGTACGTATGACAGTTAAAATGTTTGAAAAAGAGTCATGCGGTAGAAATAAAAAAACAGACAATTATTGTTAAATGAAAACAAATCATGCAGAATCAAATAAGAGGCCAAAAACTGATAAAATTGACATTCTGCAATTAAGTTTTGACAACGCAATGGGAATTATGAATTGTGAAACACTTAGTTCGGTCGTTTATCCAAAGTTCAACGATTGAACTTAATCTTTGAAATGAACTACGGTGAAAAAAACTCTAGTTAATTGTCGATTTTTTATGAATATCGATTTTATTACATTGATACATCGTCACAAATAATCGAATTAACTTGCTTGAAGTACTTAAAGTCCGCAAAAATCGAATAGTCGACTTTACCGATGTATTTTAATATGACCAGAATAAGAAACTTAGCGGTTGGAAAATAAATAGGCTGATGGACTTTATCCCATAGATAGACTGATGAACTGATGACAATAAATACTTCCAATAAAAGTATTTAAGTCAACTGCAACTTAAAGCAGAACTTAACTGCGGTTGCTTCTCCATTGAACAGGCAACAACTAAATATTAAGAGCAAGCTAAATTTGCATTACATTTCAATCGAATAATGCTTTAAAATTTCGGGCAGTGTATTATCTTGCCAAGTCGCACAAGTATTTACATGCAACAAACACACCGACGTATGTAGGTAGTGTGTGTGTTAGTGCAGCGATGTTGCGGCTGCCTGGCTGTGGCACAACACACACACACACACACCAACAGATGCTAACGGTAACGTGCGCCTAGCAATATGCAAAGCAAACCGTTAAGCAGAAATAGATACCGACGTCAAGGTTACATGCCTGCGCTAACCCAACCAGGTCTATCATACACATGCAATAACTACACACTTATACACACACACACAACATTCGACGCACACTCAAACACCTGCCCCCCACACACACGAACACACGTTGGTTTTTGTTGTCAGCCTGAGACAATGTTCGCATTTTCTTGGCTAACAGCGCTGCCCTTTTGCCACCAGCTATTGTGAATGGATGGGGGAGACGTTGCTTGTGGCAGACGCAACTAAAAGACACGCGCGTTGCACGTTGCAGGTTGCAAAAATATGAAAAACAGATGAAAAATGAAAATACGAGTAATGTTCGCTCGTTAGGCTCGCTGCAATGTCAAAAAATAATAAGACACTTGTTTGGCAGTCTGATTGTTTGGCATACGCAGTAAATGTGCGCGGAATGTTCATTTAAATTCACATTAATGCAGACAAATATACATAAGAAGTCTTATAAGAAACAAACATATATACAGTTGCGCTCATGAAAATAGGAGTGCAGATGACCTGCACCTTTAAGATCGATTAATCCTACTATAGAGACCATTATGGGACAAAAACTTTTTATATTGGTTAAATCTAATTATTTTCTCATAACTTACCATCTTTTTTTTTTAAATTTTGCTAATATTTTTTAAAATTTGTTGTATAATAAAAAAATATTGCTAGACTGTGCCGCTTACTGAAATAGGAGTGTTAACAAAAAAAATTAAAAAATCGAACATAACTCATTAATTAACTTAATTATACTAAAGAACATTTTGGTTATGCCCTAACACTTGGTTATATATCCTTTATTGGCTATTCCAGCCTCGCATCTACGTAGCATGGAGTCGCCCAAGTCCTGCCAACGCTTGAGCGGAATTTTCGCCCTTTTCTCTTCAACAACCTGCCAAACCTGCGACTTAGAAGACCCGAATCGTTTTGAGACATTACATCTGATGTCCCCCTATAAGTTTCAAGTGGGGTTTGGGTCCGGGGACTAAGCTGGCCACGGCATTGGGTCGATCCTTTCCTGGCAAGCCCGGTTTTCGGCCGGTTTGCTGGTGGATTTGGATCGCTATCCTGCTTGAATGTCCAGTTTAAGGACATATTCCAACTGGCTTATGGCAGCATAACATTCCTCAATATATTGATGTACAGATTTTGGTCCATAATCCCCTCGATCATATGTACTGAGCCCATACTGCTATACGAAAACAAAAACCATACCATGCTTGAACTGGCCACCGTACCTAACACTCTTGGCCCTATGATTTGGAAGATTCTCCGTATTGGTGGTCAACTGACAAACTGCCTAGAGTCTATTCCACCAAATAAGATCATTTGGACTCAATATTACGCCATTTTTATATTGGCCAGTATGTATGTATTATGTATTTAATGAGTATTGTAAAAAATTCAACGAACATTCAAAAAGGCTCCAACGGCCCCATTAGCTCCAATAGTTTAAATTTTTTCCCTCCCACTTACACCTGTTTATCTCACGAACCAGGTGAGTTTTCAAAAGTCTTAGTATGCACATTTGTAAGTTAAGTTGATACCTTTCGATCGGTATATAACTCGACCTGATCGGACAGTCATAGCATATTTTCCATTCTTCCTGTGTATATATGCTAGTCGCCTTCGCACCCTTCGTGCTGCTTTCGTCACTAGCGCGGACTGCCGTCCGCAGTGATGTATTAAAATACACTTTAAGAATTTTACCTTTCCTATGGTATTATGTGCAATGACCAATGATCATAGGTAAATATTTAAGCCTGAGTTCATTCATGTAAATATTAAAACTTATTTAAGTGAATGCCTTCACCAGAATTCCAACTTCCATAAGAATATAGACCTCATTATAGACATTGATTTATTTAACTAATGTCAATAGTATTGACTCAATACAAAGCAGTCAGCAATTATTTATTTACATAGTTCTAAAGGCACAAAAATAAAAAAATTCGAATTTAAATTAACAATTAAGATAAGTTATATATTTGTAATTTTATTTTGAAGGAATAAAATATTGAATAGTTCTGAGAGTTTAACAAAGATAATCGAGTACTGAGGAACACTCAGAATAGCCCAATCAAAGGAAGAAGTATCATTGCTATTAAGCTGCTCCGGTTTTTTAACATTAAATCGGAATTTAATTACTAAATTCCTGAATTAGTCAATGAGTGTTTCCTAGAACTTAATTGCAAGATATACATAAATGCTGGAACCAACAGAGCTATGTAATTTTTAGCTAATCAAACCACTTTATTGTAGAAAGTATTAATATGGACAACATTTTTAGGCCTGAGATTGAAGACAGGCTATGTTTTCATTTTGTGCGCACTATGCGTATGCGTAATATTGGAAAAACAATTTGACGTTGCTTAATGTGTTGTCATGCCAGGTTGGCCGACACTGTCCCCTTTTTAAAGTCATTAAAACTAAAGTAAACAACAAAAAGCACAAATCCGATCAGCTACAAGGCTATCGCTAACACATCTGCATCCGCATCCACATCGCCTTTGTCTCTGCTATTGCCTTTGCCATTGCCACGCCTCGTCGCCGTCAACTTGCGTTGTTATCCGCATCTCCAAAGCGTTGTTCATGCTCATTCTCATTGGCAGCGTCATGGATGGCCAACAACTTTTCTGTTGGCCATTGAAGTGACTCCTCCTTTATTCGGTGGCTTTTACAACAACAACACAAACACGGGTCACAACTGTTATTAACGAGAACGCCCACAATGCCCGTAAAGTGCTTCATATTACGCCACTAATTGCATAATTTCGTTGCCATTTTTATTAGTCTCGCAGTGCGATGCTCCCGCCTTTGATGTCGCCAACAGACCATCACCCATCTACCAGCTATCATCTCCTATCCACTATCCACTATCTACCATTTACCATCTCCCATCTCCCATCTGCCATCACCATCAACATAATCATCATCATCATCGACCACTGACTTTCCGCATACTCGTTGTTTTTTCCACTTGCTCCAGCTTGAGAAGAGAGTTTTTTGTATTCCATTTGGGTTGGGATACGAGTACTCGTACTTGTATTCATTCGACAGTGCTAGCCGAATGTCAATGGTCGCCCACAATTGTCATTTGATTATTATAAAACGATACTATTTATTGCATAGCATGTACCTTGAACAATACAATCTCGAGATTGCCAGAGATTCGACTTCATTCCATGCCACATGCCACAGATTGTCTCCTTTGCGTTTCCTATAAGTTCGCTTTGGGTTCTTTTTGTCTTTGTTCAGCGGATTTCAATGGGCACAAGTCCTTATAAGCAGTGCTGCCAACTTAGCTTTTTTCCCGTCAAATCTGGCTGTTTTTGAAGACCAATTGCGGGAAAAATTTGGGAATTGCGGGAAGCGGGAATTCTGGCTTTTTTAAAAATGCATTTGGCTTTTTTCCGCTTTTTTTTCAAGTTGCCACCAATCTCATAAAAATATGTAGCAGTACGGTTGTCAATCGCAAGAATACAAATTTGGTACCAAAAAAAAAAAACATTTTTGAAAAATCTGTTAAAAAAAAAAGTTTACCAACTCGCTAAACATAATTTAAGTGATAATTAATAATTTAATTATATACCAGTTTTGGTAGAAATATACCAAATGTGTGTAAGAGTGGCAGCTTAATCATATGTTTTATCGTTATTTGCTAATACCACTACCACCACTTTAAGGCAAACTTTACTATAAAAAATGAGCGTAAGTAGTGATTTACACATATTTTGCTATGCCAAGAGAATATAAGCAAAAGTGCCGGGATGTTTGGCTTAAGAGCGAAGAATTTAAGGCATGGCTACGCAGGGATGACACGGACGAAGAAAGGGTCTATGCATCTACTGCAAGACCACATTTGCTGCAAAGCTAAGTGATTTGCGTGCTAATGAAACCACTAAAAAACACACAAGGGCGATGGGCGGCTTCCAACAAAATAATAAAATAGATTGCGAAAAATTAGAAGACCGGATAAAAATTTTATACAAGTCTGTTCCGGTTTTCACTTTCGGTAAGATTTTTTGGAAGTGAATTTCTTTAACCTACTCTAATATCATTTCGGCGAACTTCTACGGAGCTGATGAGTTTAAGTCCGATCAATTGAAAAACGAGCATTTTTAACTACTTAGCCCGAATGGAAAGTGAATAAATGCATTTCACTAAATGTTATAAAATAAAAAGTGAATACCGGACAGGCCTGATAAATAAAACACATAAATTAAGTCCATAAAAAAAACAGCTTTTTTTTGCGCTTTTCTTAGAATATTTTCAGCTTTTTTTTCCTTCTCTCCAGTCAAAAACAGCTTTTTTTCTTGATAAAAAATTGGCAGCACTGCTTATAAGTGGCATGAATAGATTAGAGATGAGTTGCTGATGTGGGAACAAGTTCAACTGAAATGTTTTTAATTTAGTTTTTATGCAATTTTAATAATGATCGCAAAATAACGTTACCTGCAATAACATGTATTTAGAAAAATATCATTATTATATTATTTGCTTAGCTTTTCTATGCATATTTCCTTTGACATGATCCAAATGAATTGACGCGATGGTTGAATTCAAGTTAGGTCATAGAGACTTCAGATTATATTCTCAATCGTCCAATTTAGTTATTTTTGAATAATTTGTATAGTCACTTTTTCTATAATGATTTACCCTGGAAGTCAAAAAGGTCACAAAAAATCTTCTATACTGTAATTATTAAGGATAAGTTAGATTTTTAATATTTGTAATAGTGTACAATTTTTTAGATATGTTACAAAATTGTATTATAATTATAAATTCTATTGTAATGTTAATGCGAAATGGAAATTTAAAAATAGTTTTACAGCCTTTCCCATTGGTGCTCAATATAATTAAAATTATCCAACATTTTTTGATATTAACGATATTAGTTTTCTTGAAGAAATTGCGCTTTCTGAACATTTTCAGGATGAGATCTTGAGAGAGAAGTACCAAGAACATCTCTATTGTAACGTAAATTGAATATAAATGGTATTGCCAGAATGTTCTGAATGCTCTTAGGTATGCGCATATAAATGTCTGTTTCGTATCCTGTTCTCGCCACATGTCCTGCTCGATTAAACAGCACTTTTCAATGAATATGGCAATGGGCATGGCAAATGGCAAGGACATACTTTATAGACGCTTAATAACCATTTTTCTGCCAACAAGAGTTGTTGTTGTTGTTGTTGTTGTTGTCTTACCAAATGGTCAGGGGAGTCACTTCTGGGATAAACCAAAAGCTCTGTCTGCTTTCGGGCACTTGCCACATGGCGTTGCACAGATTCTACCTGACAGATTTAATGGGTGCAAAAATACTGGTTACCATAATATGGTCATATTGTTATTGTTGTTGTTGCTGTCGTAGCCATTGTTATTGCTGTTGTTGTTGTTGTGGGCATTAGTATCCGCTTTCCATGTTGAGCATCTAAGCAGTTGAGTCAGCGACAACTGAGTTGGAAACAAATACAAACAGAGAAAAACAGAGAGAGAGAGAGAGAAAGTGGAACATGTTGTTTGGGACCCTTTCATGTACATGTGTCTGCGTATTTGTTTGTGAATGAAGTTGTTTAAATTTCGCAAGGGTTCATTAGACAGCGGAAATATTACGTTGAGCGTCAATGCACGACTGAGCTTTGTGCCCGAGGTCCAAGCTCCCTTTCCAGGACTAACCAATATGTACATACATATGTATGTATCTAAATTCTTTTGTAGACAAATTATAATATTATCGAAATCGAATTGTCAAACAGTTGCCTTAGCACTATTGTTTAACGATGCAATATTAAATTTAAACTTTTCTCAACTTCACGCATTAAAGAAAGGATTTTAGATGTGTTGAAATATTGAATATCTTATCTTATCTAATTATCTTTATAGCAAAAACAGTCATAAATTTATTGTTTTCCATTATTTGAAATATATTAGAAATTTCTAATGGTGTTCTTAAGTTCTTGATCATCATTTGTGTAAGGCTATCTAGTTTTAACTATAACAAAACCAGATCCAATATGTTGTTTAATTTTAAAATATTCATTTGTATGAACTATAATTTTCTTAATTTTGATATAGAGTCGAACTTCCCTAACTCGAACAAAATCAAGTGGCAATAGCGTTTACTGTGCAAATTTCATTCAATTCTGCTTCCGTAACTCGAACTTCCATAAGTGGAATTTCTCCATAACTCGAACAAAAATATTGGACCGTACTTCTGTAAGTCGAATTTTTCGGGAAAATCCCAAATAAAGTTTGAATTTGTTTTCGTTTCTATTTTATGTTTTTGTTACCGGATCGTTTGGATATGTTATATTTATGTACATTAACAATTTTACATATGATTAATATTGCATCAACCATTACTTATTGCTTGTGAAATTGCTATAGGAAAGATGTTCGTAATGTACTTCTCTGTCAGCTCATCAGCGCAAGATTATTTACCATGGCACCAGCACATTTATTAAAATGTTTATCGCTTAAGGAAATATTCAAACTTATTAGTTAAGGAACTCGAAAGTGGACCAAAAAATTGGAGTGGCTGAAATATATGGTATTCCAGCGAAAACAGTTTTTATTATATTAAAAGATAGAAAATGAATAATGATGTCATTTGAATCGGGAACTTCTTGTGGATACAGCAAAAGAGCGAAAAAACCAATTTTTGAGAATATCGACAGGTCTTGAACAAACTGGAATTTATTTTTGTTGAAAAGAACAAGAAAAGTTTGCAATTTGAAATGTATTTATAAATAAATGAAATTGTAGTTTCTTTTAAAAAATTATAAAAACTCGAATTTTTTTCTGGGATAATGGTGATTCAAGTTAGGGAAGTTAGGGAATTAAGCTTTAATTTTCATGCAGGAAACTGACATAATAGAGCTCACCTATTTTCATTCATTTAATTGGGTGTAATTTTTTCACTTTTATGCATAAACTACTAAAATTATTTTATATAACAGTTCTTAAAAAGATAAGTAAAACTTTATCCAAGCACCGATAATTGAAGAAACTTTTTGGAGAAATTATGTTCTTGCCATCATCTTAAAGTTCATATGTGTTTGAAACACGAATGTTTTCAATTTTAATTGAAATCGGAAGTCGCAACGAGGCCGGATCGTTAGTTTTATGATCTTTAGCTCGTGCTTAAACCGCAGCGATAAATGAAAACCCGCACTTTTCCGCTCAATTCAACAAAATGGCGCATTTCCTGCACCTACATACGTGACACTGGCAGTTCTTTAGCAGGAGAGACAACGAGAGAGAGAGAGAGAGAGAGGGAACGAGTGTAGTGCAAGCGAGATGAAACATATGCGGAGATTACGTATTCAGCAATGCATGAAGTTTAAAAAGTTTCAAGCCCATAAGCCACAATGGCCACGTCTCTCCAGGCTTGACATTTATTATCTGCCGGTTTGGCCCAAAATGAAGTTGTGGCCTCTTTCGTCTTCCAAATAGGCGCCCCCACACACGCATCAGGGAGAGAGGAAGAGGGGAGAGTGAGAGTGAGAGGGCGGGGGAGGGTAGCTGACATCCCGTCGCTGCTCGTTTGCGGTCGACGTCGACGTCGGCGACATTTGCATGCCCGGCTGGCCATTTAACGTGTCCGTGTTCGTGTCTTCGAGGAGGAGCTGGAGCTGGAGCTGGAGATTGGAGGCGGCATTGTGGGGGCGTGTTCCCTGGCCCTTTGATTTCGTTGGCTTGTCGAGTGTGGGCGACACTCGGCCACTGTTCTCGCCTATTACGCAGTCCGCACACGTTTCTCGTAAATGTGCATTTTTCGCTAAATGTTTTGTAAATGTTTCCGTTCCCAACTTTTTAATTAGTTGGCGTGAGGGCGACTGACGCAAAAGAAAACGCAGCGCCGCATCGCACCACATCACACCGCACCACAACGCACCGCTCAGTGCAACAGGAAGCGGAAAACGAGAAAAAGCACTGCGGAAATTGTGTAAGTTAAGCGGCTGCCACAGTCGAAAGTCCATAGTCCACAGTCCACAGTCCATAGTACGGAGTCCGCAGTCCACATTCTGCAGCACGCAGCAAGTGTCTACGAGTATGTGGCACCATTCTGAGGCCTTGCCTCAGATAACAAGCTCAAGTGCCGCCACAGCATGCAGATAACTGCACATATTTCATGCATACTCGCAACAGAACACAACTGAACAGAACAAAAACAAAAACAAAAGAAAATAGTTCCAGCTTAAAATTCTTGATATTCGCGTGTATTTTTAAGTCCATATAACATATGTATTCAGAAAATAATTGTTGATGAAAAAAAAATGACAAATAAGCCCAAAATATTTAATATAAGTGAAAAAATTCTCATCAAATTTATGATCAAAATACTTGCTTAAAATGAAATGAAACCTGTACTTGAGTCAGGGATGGTCAAACTTTTCTTTTAAAGGATTATTTATGTATACAATTAATATCCCTCGTCAGACATTTTGGAGCATGGAAATGTTTTTGTCACTAGACTTTTACATCTCAAAGAGTCCATGTTGCTCAGAATTCTTCTTTTCTTGAATTCGACAGTGGAAAGATAGTGCATTAATAACTTTTCCATCTAAAAAACTTGCTTTACTTGTTATTATTAATCCTACTTATTATACTCAATATTTTATCGATCCTAGCTTCTTTTTTACAGTTGAATTGATATTTGTAAATATATATATGCATATATTCAAGTCTAAAAAGGCTTCTCTAAATCTTTAAATGTTTCCTCAGACACAACAGTTTTCTTTCTTTTAATCACTCTCGTAGTCTGTCATTGTATCGATAGCTGTTCGTCTTTTTGCCACCAGATTGCCACCCTTTCATTCTCTTTTTCTCTCTCATTTGATCACTGCGCTGATTGCCCTGATTCGTAGGGACATTATTTTGTGAAGTTTACGGCTCAACAGGTGCCGCTTTGAAGACACGTGGCATTTAGCCAAACGGCATGTAGATGCCTCCTTGTGGTAATCAACAAACTGCTGCAATCTCATCGAGGCAATCCTTGGAATCCTTTCATATGCACATGGTGTGTCTGGCAGGGATAGGTAAGGTAGACAAGGAGTAAACAGGGATGGAGGGTTATCCACAGCCATGTCTATTGGGAGGAACGTCGACGAGGCAGTTTAATTAGATTTTCAGACGAGATGTGCGCCGCGTGATTGAGGATTGAGGATTGTGGATTGAGTCGCAGCTGACTGAATCACGCAACTGCCACCTGCCCCATCAGACGGAGGAGTGGTTGCTCCAATTGAAGTTTTAATTAAAAGCAACTACACAACAGCCAAGGCAACTGCATCCAAGAGCTACACGAGGCAACAGACAAGAGGTTTAAGCTACGCATTTGCAGCACCTGATGCTCCCAGCGACTTATTAAAAGCTGTCAGCGTTATGCTAATTAGGCAACCTAACCAAAAAACGTCGCCGCAAATCAATCAAGATACGCTCCCCAGAGGCGTCTTCCCTCGAACCTTCTTTCATTCAGCAAACAAGTGATAATATTCTTAACGAGATACTCTTTGTACCCAGTTCACATAGAGACAAGTTAAGACTAAGGCTAATATGAAAAGAAATATTTAGGTTACTGAGAATGTATAATATGTATATGGTTATGTCTGTCAAAGATAAAGACATAATTGGGTGGAATACAATGACCATATTTCCCAGGCAACATGCTTCCTGATCAAGTACAACACAAATTTTACAAATATTTACTATGATGAGAACTGAAAGTAGCAGAATCAAATCAAAGTAGCATTTTATTTGTATGATGATTAGGACTGTATGGCTAAGAATAAAATTCTTATTGATGAATTTGATAATGAGTATGTTTGGTTTTTACTTCAGATACCCAGAAAAAAGTCCATTCTGAGATTAAAGTTTCAAATTCTTGATTTTATTATGTACTTTTTAACACAATATGTGGATAAAATGACAACCACACAGCATTAAAGTAGTCAAAAATTCTAAAACATTAAGAAAATCTAGGATTATCGAACTTCTGACACCGTTGGGATTGATTTTGTACCGGAATCCCGTTTTTTCCCGTGTATGTACTGATGTGATATGCAATTAAACAATTCAGGTTTTTTCGAGCAGTTTAAGACGGATAGTAAATATGTAAGCAACTTACTCAATAAGTACGATTTTTGTATCATATCCTGCTGGCATAATCTATGATTATAGGGTATAGAAAGGCCAACAAATTAACGGTACGGCCGTCCAACGCATGCTGATTAGCGGTAATCGTAATCAGGCCAAAGGCGACAGGGCGTCCAATTTCAATGCAAATTTCTCAGCCGCTCAACATTTTCTAACAAAATTAAAAGTAACAGCAGTTCCGTTCAAATTCCGCCCACTCACGCGCGTCTCTCTGTCTCTCTCTCTCTCTCTTTCTTACTCACTCTCTTTTCTCTTCTCTGTCTTCCGTGGACTGTTCTTAGTTTAACTTTATGACTCTTTTGGGCCTGGTCAGCTATTCGAACTGAAGTGGCAATAAGCTTAGTAAAATTTGATGAAATTTCAGTTATGCTTGAGGAACACATCCAAGAATTATTATAATCGTCACTAGCGCGGGCTGCCGTCCGCAGTGATTCCCAAATGGTTTACTACCTGTTCGAGCTGCCACGTTTTTATTCATTTTCATTGTGGCCATGAAGCGTTTTGGATATTTAACAACAATTTAAAACAAATTTACAAACTGGCCAGCAATAAATCCAGCGAAAATGTTGACTTCCCTGGAGTTGTTGTTGCTGTTGCTGTTGATGTTATTATTGTTGTTTTTTGATTTTGTTTCACCTTCTGTTGCTGCCACAAAGAGTGGCAACAACTGCGCATAAAAAGGAAAAGTTCAAGTGTCGAGTACTAAATAAATTTTGCTAGTTGGCCGGCAGCGACTTGGCAGCGTGTTTAAGGTAAAGAAAAGGGGATGGTGGCAAGTGGCAAGTGGCAAGTGGCAGTGGCAGTGGCAGCGTTCGCTGATGAGGAAACGGAAATGGAACATGAACGGAAGTGCCGACCAGCTGTCAGAGTTGCGGTGTGGCAAGCTCCTTCACATCGAATCTCGAACTCGAACTCGAGTTGGCAAAAGGTGTTTATTGAAACGTTTAACGCTGCCGGCTGAAGGTCAAAACGATTGCTGCATGAACGCTTCGTTGCATGCCCCATGCAACAAACGGAATTCGTGGCAAGTGGAAGGCGTGGCAAGCTTTAAAGAACAACAAACACGTTTAAAGTGCAAAGTTCAAACCCATGTATGCATCCATCTATCGAAAATATCTGTGTGCAAAGGCAAAATCTAAACTTGACAGTCGACAAGTTGCGTGTGTGTGTGTGTGTGGCAAGGAAGGTTGCAATGTGTCGCCTGCAGGGGCAACCATTTCGGTTGTGCGACATTATTAGCTATTTGAGGCAGCCACTGAAACAGACAAGTAAACGAGCTGCCGGCGCCAGGGAAGCTCCTCAGCCGTCGGCTCCTCAGCAGCTCTTCTTGCCACCGATGGCAGCAACAACTCGTGGCAAGTGCAATATACAACACGCACAACACCAGCAACATTGACAACGCCGTGTTTCTATGCAACATTGACAACTTGGCGTGACGCGAGTGATGCCACAACGCAACGTAGTTCGTTGTTGCCACTGCCACTGCCACTGCCACTGCCACAGTTGCTGCCACTGCCACAGTTGCCCGTTACTGATATTGCTGCTGCTGCTATTCCTGTTGCTGTTCACAGCCAAGTCATAAAAGTTTTCTGGTTTAGACTGTCGTATTTTCTGGGCGTGGCATGGGGGCAACTGCCGTGGCAGACGCCACGTGTGCCAGTTAAAAATCTCAAAATGAAATGCAAATGTAAGGCAAATGTAAAATGCACTGCAACAAAACTCGCAGCATTCTATTATGTAAACATGTATCTACAATCATAAACTAGTCGACACGAACTGTCCAGGAACTTTTTTAATTTAGACAAAAGATTACATTTCTAATTTTGATTATTAAAACAAAAATGTTTTTTTTCCTAACTTGTATTGTTCAGAATAATTATTCAGAAGAAGCTATGCCTCAATATTTATGTTATTTTACTTTTAGTTAAGACAATTTTCTTGCTGCTTTTTCCTTTATCTGAGACTGTTCCGTTATCTCCGCATAAAAGTGTAAAATAAAATATACAAATTATTTATATTTTAATTTTAAGAAATATAATTCGTGGTTTGATTTTACATCAGCTTTAAAACACTTGCATATTTGTTAGCATAAAAATCATTCTCTACATTATTCTATGATATCTTTTGTGAAGCATTTACACGTTAATTTGCTTATCGCAGATTTTTGCCAATTTGTACTATATGCATTTAAAAAATCAGTGGTAATTTTAAATTTATTGCCAACACAGTGTTCAGAACTTATCTTTACACTAAAAAAAGTGCTAGTTCAATACTATCAAAAAATAACAGTGAGACCATTTTATTTTTTTTTTTTGTTTTCGCTATATTTTTATAACTCTTAAGTACGAATATCGCGATGGTGATCCACAATATGTTAAAAAGATATAATAAAAATAAATAAAAATTCAAATTAATTATATAAAATTAAAAATATTTTGTATAATCTTCTTATATGTAAGTGTCAGGTTGCTTGCAAGCAGCTCTTATGTTGCACCAGGAAATGTTCTCAGCGTGTTGCATGCAGCTGCTTCGCATAAAGCTGCCACTGCCGGAGCTGTTGCAGCATCTTTGTCAGTCTGCAAAGAGTGTATGTGTGTGTGTGAGTGTGTGTGTGTGTGTGTGTGTGTGTGGCTGTGACTATATTACATTTTATGTCAAATGCAAAGCGTACGCAATATTGACAGACGCTGGCGTTGCTGCAGGAGGCACGGAAACGGATGCGGACGCCACCTGTTCCGAGTCCGGGTCTGAGTCCGGGTCCGGGTCCGGGGATGCTGTGTGGGCATGTCAAGCTAATGTTAGCTTATTTTCCTATTTTGGCATGCCTTGCAGCATGCCGGAAGTGCCCCAGCCACGCCCACGCCCACACCCAAGTCAAACATATTTTCAAATAAAGAATACAATCTTTACACTTCTAGACAAGCAGCACGGAGTAGGCAATGCCACGCCCATTTTTAATACATAGAACAACTGCAAGCTGCAAATCTAGAAGGGCTCCCCAATAGGCTTGATGGTCAGCTCGTGCACCTGGACATGCGGAGGCGTGGCCAAGGCGTACATGATACCAGCTGAAATGTCCTCCGGCCGCAGCAAGGGGAGAGTCCTGAATGCATCGGGCAAGATCTCCGTGTCGGTGATACCCGGACTGATGCTCTGCAAATCAAGTCAAGTACAGGTCAAGCAGGTAATGTATGTACGTGTATTTAAATATCAATCGCAATCACACAGACTCACCGTCACTTTGATCTGCGTGTTGAAGCCGTTGAACTCCTGGCGAAGGATTTCGAGAAGCGCCGTAACGCCATACTTCGATATGGGATACATGTTGAGGGCCTGCAGCTCGCCGCCCGGGGGATTGATAATATGGTGTCCAGTCAGGCTGTTGATCAACACCACATGACCTGCCACCTCACGCTGCCGCATGGAGCGAAAGGCGCGCTGGGTGCAGATGATCCCGCCCATGAGGTTGACCTGCAACACATGCTGCAGCTGCTCCCGCTGCATGGTCAACAGCTGGCCAGAGTAGACAATGCCCGCATTGTTGATCAGTATATCAATGCCGCCCAGTTGTGCCTCGATCCAATCAAAGGCAGCTGCCACCGATGTCGACAAGCCCACGTCGCATTTGACCGCATGGAATCGGGACTGCAGCTCCTCCGGCAGCTCCTCCTTCAGCGCCTCCATGCGTTCCACACGCCGTGCTAATCCGACTACAACGAGTCCTGCCCGCACCAGATCCTTGGCCACAGCGGCTCCAATCCCTGAGCTGGCACCCGTTACGACAGCTATTTTATCCTGCCAACGTTCCATAATTCCACTTGAATTTACTATTTCCGCTTATTGATAGTTCCTACACAGATAAAAAATACGGATTTCCGGAATAAAATCAACTCTTACGTTGTCAAAAAATCGGTAATCTTGATATTTCCTAAATTGAGTACAAAATACTTGATTCAAGTACAATTTTTCTATTCCTTTTTCGCAAATACTTTTATTAGCCGAGCTCTAGCGGAAATTTTTCAGTGAAATCAAATGCGTTAGGCTATTTTGACCAGGGACTAAAATCGAAACGAATATATGTAGGTTTCAGTTACGGTTTCGGTTATGTTCGCATTTAGGTTTTCGGTTATCAGTTACGCAAAGTGTTTGAATAAAAGTTTCGTAACGGGGAACCGGTTTTTGTATGTTTCGGTTTTGAAATACCGGTGTGGTTTCGGCTCACAAAAATATATTTATATTTATAATATAATAATAATTAAAAAGGCAAAAATAAAAAGGGAAATCAAAAAAACAAATTACAAAACTAATTATACAAAATATCAGAGATTCGACTTAAAAGTCAGAAAAAATCGAAACAATTTCCAATCTTTAATATTTCGTTTAAAATTATTTTAACTTGATTTTTTAATTTTCATAAAAAAAATTTAAAATAAAATATGTTTTTTAAATTGTATTTAAAAGTGACACCATAACTCTTATTTGCAATTTTTAAAATAACAATCAAAAATAAAACATTTTTCAATTTTGATTATATATTATTTATGTAAGACCGAAATTAACCCTTTTAAATGAAACGGTTACTAAACGGCTATTTCGGTTTACAGAGTTTCGGTTTTAAGGTTTGGGTCAAATGAAAATATTTTTTTTCGGTTACGGTTTAAGTTACGGTTTTAATCCCTGAATTTGACCATTTTAAATACTGAGTTTTTGACTTCTGAATATTTACTTAAAAAATTCATGATAAAATCAGAATTTTAAACTTGAATTTAAGAATGGATTTTTTTTTCTTACTTCGTGCGCCGTTGAACGGAGCGTTTTTGCAACTGACTGTCGTCCACAAGAGTGCCTCCAATATATTGGACAGCGAAGTGTTCCCCCTTTCGCCTCTTTTTCTTCCCTTCTCGCACTTATCTCCAGGTTTCGAGTAGCTCACATGTCAAGTTCTCAATTGAAATTTACGCCCCTCTTCTGAATTAAATAATTAAGCAGGCGGGCGACTCAATTTGCCACTTTGCCGCTTGTTAATAGAGCAATTAGGCATTTTGGAAATGTTGATAAATGTTATGTGGTGCTTTTCGCGACAAATGACTCTAATAATCTCCACCCGCAGCTAACCCTTCAGCTGTGGGGCCCACATGTCAATTTCACTCATTCATCAATTTTTCGAGGTCAGCCAAAATTGGCATATTTGGTACACTGAGCGAAAGATTAATTGATTTCATTTATTTACATATTGTCTGTCCTTCAAAAAATAAAATTTACATAATTTTCTTGATTAAATTCTACACAGTTTCGTGCACTGATGTTACGATTTTTGCAAAGCTAAATGGGCAATGGCCCCACTGTGCAACGTCGTAGTTTTTCGGCGTAGCTGAAAAATTCTTGTTCATCCCCAGCAACAACAAGAACTCACAGCAAATGCGTTGTTTCAAGTCGAGGCACTGAGCACAAATTATTTACACAAAAAGTTTATTTCCTATCTGTGCACTTTTATTTTATAATATTGGACCAATTGGTTTATTTATTATATGGTTTTGCACAAAAACCGATCGATTGATGAATATGTCTAAATAGTCACAGCTCGTAAAGCTGATTCGATATTTATATCCATAAATTGGTATTTAATTCTTTTTCTTTAGTATGATTATCCCTTTAGAAGGGCTCTCCCATGGGCTTGATGGTCACCTCGTGCACTTGCACATGCGGGGGCGTGGCCAAGGCGTACAAGATCGCATTGGCCACATCCTCCGGCTGCAGCATCGGCAGTCGCTTATAGGCCTGCGGCACCAGGTCCGTGTCCACCAGACCTGGACTAATGCTCTAGAGTGGAGTTAACATTAGTGTTTAAATAAGGGTAAACCTGACTACTTACCGTGACCTTAATCTGGGTCTTGAGGTCGCGAAACTCCTGACGGAAAAGCTCCGTCATGGCGGTCAGAGCATGCTTCGTGGCCGGGTACATGTTGAGCTCCTGGAGGCTGCCGGGCAGCGGATTGAATAGATAGTGTCCAACAATGCTGTTGATCAACACCACATGACCGGGTGTATTTCGTCGACTGATGGATTGAAAGGCGCGTTGCGTACAGTAAACCACGCCCATGACGTTCGTCTGCAGCATCTGCTGCACCTTGTCCAGGGGCATAGTCACCAGCTGTCCACCTGACAACTTGCCCGCATTATTGATCAGAATATCCGGTCCTCCCAGTTCCGTTTCAATCCAATCGAAGGCGGCATTGACCGACTGCACATCCGTGACATCGCAATGCTTTATGTGCATCTGGGAGCGCTGTTCCTCTGCCAAATCCTGACGCAGCTGCTCCAGCCGCTCCAGGCGACGGGCCAATGCCACGACGATCATCCCAGAAGCTACCAGTTTCCTGCTGATCACAGCTCCAATACCGGAACTGGCTCCAGTTACGACTGCTATGCGATTCTGCCAACGTTCCATGTCAACGATTGCCACGCGAATGAGACTCTACACGATCGTCAATCCAAAAGAAAGCCTCAGTGTGATCAGATCATGTGCAACCTTAGGAAAAGTCTGTGGTCGGTATGTGGTATGAAATGTTGCCCCTCTCTAAACAAGAGGATCGTTTTTCAATTCTCTCGAATTACCAACAGTTGCATAAATCACTATTTTAGCTACTTAAAATGACATTCGTTGTAAATTAAGATTAATCGAACTAAGACTGCAAGTTTTTTTAAATTGGGAGTTTCAAGAACATTAGAGTGCGAGACAAGATTTGTAATAAATTTAAACGTGATCTTTAATTTTTTTAAATTCAAATGAAGTTTTAAAAAAAAAAACATTTAGCTTTTAAAAACTAATATACATATGTACCTACAGTGAACCACAAATGTCTTCATACAGCATAAATTTGTCAAATTTGCGTATAATGAAGATGTTTTGATGCGGGTTTCTTATATTAATCTTTCATTCAATTAAATCCCATTCGAATGATGCAAAAATTTCTTTAAACCATTAAGTACCCATCGAAAATTTTAAATTTAAAAAAAAGTCAATTTTAAAAACTTTTTTCCTCGATTTTTTCCAACAAATATTTTGATGCAGAAAAATTCTTCAAACAATTCTAAGAGTGACTGGAAAAATTGTTTTTCAAAAATATTTTTCCTAGTATTTTTTTAAAATTTTGGGGTCTACATTCCAAATGTGATGTTATAGTTTCTGAGATCGGTTGCAATTTTAATAAACTACAATATTTATAAACTTCTAAAAATTAAACTCTATCATTTGTACATACTTTTCAGTACTTGCACCTTCAGCCAATGTCATTGGCCACAAACCGATTGAAGTGTACACTGATCGAGTATGAGTACAATGAATGCTTGATATTTAATATTAAATGGTATAAACGGGTTATGGAAGTACTCGCTTGTGCTTGAAGATAATGTTTGTATGCAAATTTCTGTGCTCGTACAAATTTAATTAGGACCATGACAAAGTTAAATTCAACAGCACTCATACATCTTTTATGAGCAAATCGTAGCTCAACAGTCTGCGGGGTGTTTAAGCCAAACAGATGGGCCGCTTGCAGGTCGATTTGTATTTAATGGCTTAATGGAAATTCTATGAACAGAATACGTTTACGTTTACAACACGTAATGGGGAAGGGAACACAAAGACGCAGGAGGAGCAACTTTGTCACAGCTGCCAACAGGCACAATGAAATGCGAAAAAAAAACAAAAAGCTCAACAGCTGCAAAAAAAAGTTTTCTTTTGAAATATAAATAAAAATCAATTTGGGGCGCATTTTGCAGCGACGAAACTCAAATAGGAGAATCGTAGACCTTATATCGAATGCCTTCAATCAAATGCCGGCGATAGTTAGCTAATGTTAAGCACCTTCTCCTCTTTCTTGTCTTTCCCATGTCCTTCACCGATTCCTCAGTTGCCTGGGCACACGTGCTATTTGCACACGTGTTTATGGAAATTGAGAAACGTATTTCAAGTTGAGCGCCGTTTGTTTGCCCTCAAAGCGAGAGAAGAGAAGAACGCAAAGAAAAAAGAAAATGTGAAAAATGTGCATGGAAATTTTACTGATTACGTATTTACCAAAAAGAGAACAGAAGAAAGCAAAGAGCAAAGTGCAAAGAGCCTGACAAGTGGCCCATCTTAGGCTGAAAAACTTTCTGAGCAAATGGGCAAACATGGGTCTATTAGCCGCATTAGCGCACGGCTAGACGAATCTCTTTATTCACCGTCCATTCCATTCCAGTCTGCACCCATCCTCCCATCCCCCATCTGCATAACATACAACATAAGTTATGCTCTGTTGACAGTGGTCATATCATAGTTTAATATATGTACATATGGCCTTACAAGAATACATAAGTATGTATATGTACATCTGTATATCTATATAAATTTGCAGTTACATCTGCACATGCAAATTGGATGATCTACAATTTGCAGGGAATACGCAAAAATCTGAGGCAGTTTGGCATAACTAGAGACAGAAAATAAGGGTGAATATATAAGTGGAGACCATACCTGTTAAATAATGATTAGTAATTAGATTATTTTTATATAATTATACTAATAATTATACTAATATAATTATACTCAGGTGCTTAATGATTACGATTACAACAAATCAAAAATAATCTAAAATTATTACAATTGTTCAAAAATAATAAAAAAAAACAAAAAATAATCATTTTGAGTATTCGGACTATTTTTTTATTTTTTTCTGATTGTTTCTTATAATAATAATTTTAGATTATTTTTGTTTTTTTGTAATCGTAATCATTAAATAATCACAAATTTTTCAACAGTGAATTGTATAGTCACTACGATTATTTCCAAAAATAATATAATTGATTAGGAATTCTAATCGAAATTTAACAGGTAGGGTGGAGACATATGTACTGTACATATGTTCACATAGAAAAGAATTTAAGATATCTATATGAATATATTTTAATAAAAAACATAGATGCTTTAGCTTGAATTTCATTTTTAGTTTAATAATATCGAAGTTTAACGATCCAACTAATATTGAGAATAAGGCAAGGAAAATAATATAGATTTTCAATAACCAAAGTTAAGCACACAGCGATTATTTTATAAAAATGTTTAGCCTATAATTTTCACGAGAATAGATTAATTTTTTCAAAGCAAGCTATAAAAAAAGACATCGAAAAATCTTCAGAATTATAATAACTCTAGCTCGACCATTTTTTTGATGAAATATAGACAAGTCGATTTTATTATTTGACGATTTTAACATTTCGACATAAAACTCGATCTTTCCATGGATTAACATTAGTTTTCAAGCCCTCCGAAATGCACTTCATCAAATCCATATAAAAATTCAAATTGATTTTTTTTTTAAAAAAAATAAAGAGCATTTTTGTTTCGACAAGTCGAGTCTTGGTGTTCCTTTTGATTGGACAACGCATATATTTACCGCAGGGTAGCTGCTATGGTAGAAAAAAGGAGGCAGCTGGAACAGCAGCTGCTTCTGGCCATAATTCAAATTTGCAGTTTTCTATGCTAATTCGTGTGATATTGCACAAAAGATGCCGTTCAGAGCGAAGACAGCGAAGACCCTTTTGCCACGAAGACCACGGAAAGAATGCTACAAATTATGCAGCCAATGCACATGTGTGTACAATGTGTGCTGTGTGCTGTGTGTGTGTGAGTGTGAGTGTGACTGTGTGTGTATGGGAGGGTACAAAGTACATGTGCTAAGGGTAACAGGGCAACAACAGAAGCCGTAACAGAAGCTGTAAAGGAACAAGAGCCATTTGCATTTGGCATGACCCTCGAAGGCGTCAAACGCAGCTTACTTTATGGGGCATCTTGTCAAAGTTGTTGTTGTTTTTGTTGTTGTCGTTGCATAATTATACGCGCATCTGGCCAAGTCAATGGGGTCAGATCCGCAGCCGGTTAACTCCACCTCAGGCCATTTGGCCGCTTTATGCGTGAAGCCCGTTTGGATTTTATGGCCAGGTAGCAGTTAAAAATGCGAGAGAGAGAGAGAGAGAGAGACAGCGAGTGGGTGAGTGAAAATCCAGAATCACTTCCCATTGTTATGTCGGTCATAAAAATCGGTAAATCGCATCATGAGTGCTCCACACATTGTTGCGCATAAACTGAGGCAACCAAAGGGCGACTTTGTTGCCAATCGCTTTACTCCATTTACCTTTACCCCCAGTTTAGATTTGCAAATGTTGACAATATTCCCCGCTCCCCACTCCCTATTCACAGGACGCAGGACATGACAGGCGGAAGACGGAATACAGGACACAGGAAGCTCCATGATTGATTCGAATTTAATGCGCAATTGAATTTATTTTTCTGTCATGCCAGTAATTAGATTTAGTCCGTTGCCAACTAAGGAAAACGAATTCACTTTTTTTCCTATTTTCTTGGTCCAAGCCAGTTTATGATAGTTGCTTCCGCTAACAGAAACAGACGCAATTGGCAACGTTTCAAGGCAAATAAATAACCTCAAATCTGCATAGTTTCTGAAACCGCACTATAGACATGAATTTGTACAAAATGAATGTACTAAAATTTAGTAAGCTCAATTAGATAAAAAATAAACCGATTGCATATTGTCTCCTTTCAATAAAAATTCTCCAATGAATTTATATGGCAATTTTCAAATATTATCACATGCAATTATACAAAAAAAAGCGAACCATCATAATATATTTATTCATATTTTGATCATATTCTTTAGTTAAATTATTTCAAAGAAACATTTTTAATGAATTTGAAGATCGAAACATGATCAATTGGCACTCCGCTTGAAAATCTGTTGAGTTTTCGACAAGCTATGAAAATTTCAAGTTGGTCGGATTTTCGAAGTGGCAATTTCGCAAGTCAATGCTAACGCGTGTATTTTGTATTTATAACTATAATTTCTTTAAAATTGCATTTTTTTTTTTGGAAAAGTCAATATCTCGTAATTATTATTTGGAGATATATCGACAACTCGATTCATTTTTAGACGGATTTAATTTTTTGGATTAACAACACTTAATATAATACATATGTATATCATTACAGCAGCCCCAAACAAATGTTAGTGATGGAGAACAGGATGCAGGATACACAAAATCTTTATATTGAAAATTGTGTTTCCTCTGTTTTGAATTGCAAACTAGTCTAATGAACTTAATTTTTTATTTTCATTTACATATATCACCGATTTCAGTATTTTTTAGTAACTTTTTGGGTACGTTTTTACGTATTATTGGTAGTGTTAGCACTACAAGTAAGTAATGCAATAAATGTCTATCAAGAGAACTTACAAAGGCTGCTATGAATTTAGTGCATGTAAAACATTTTGAAGTTGCCGCTTGTTGTGGCAGGCAACTTCAAGAGCCACATGTGTTTGCCTTCCGGCGTACGTCAGTCAATCTTTGTGAGATTATTATTGAATATAAGTATGAACCGCAGGGTGTGGTGGCCAGATGTCAATAATCTCATATTATATTTGTAAACATCTTCATTTTCATCTGTATCAGTTTGGCGGCAGCTTGTGTCATTTATTCAACTCATTTATTGATTCATTCGTGACTCAGGATGGGCGCACGTTTCCTGCAGACAGATTGAGATGCCAAAGACTACACACAATTGAGCAAAAGTCAGTTCCTGCGACCTGCTACCCTATGTCCTCCCATGACACCCATAAGCTAGTGCAGCACACTTGAAGTAAGACAAAGAAACGAGGAGGCGACACCAAACTCCGCCTTGCCTCGATTGAACCTTCGGCATTGGGCTAACACAGTTATGGCATTCGTTTAGAGCCTTCATAAAACTAAAATTTCGGCCTGGTTTTCTGCAATTTTGCTGGGAACTTTGACGGTCGCTGCCAGTTTAGCCTGACAGCGAATTTTGCAGCACGTGCCCAGCTCTCGAAGTAGAAGTCTCAGTGCTCTTAACTCAGTCATAACTTCATCGAACTGAGAATGACAGGTTCCACATGGCAAAAGGGCAGTGTGTGATTTGCTTGGTCCCAAAAACTTAAGTACACCGAGCTCATTAACAACCCGACAAGAAAAGAGTGTTCAGGAAAATCTTCTATGTGAGTTAAAGCTATGACAAAACTCTTTATCAACTTACATAATTTAGAAATATCACGCATAAGCACAGTGTTTTAATAAATTTTGCATTAGTTCCAGTTTTTTTGTAATGCTCATATTTATTTCTGGCCTTTTAAGTAACTTTTGATTGACTGGTCAACTTTAAGAGATCGAAATAAAAAAAAAACACTTTCATTTGAATTACAACGTGAGCAGCACCGATGATTTCGATTCAGAAAAGCCTTCTCTTAGATATCTAAGTAAACTAAGAAATATAATTTAAAAATATTATTTGTAAAAATACAAAACAAAAGACTTAAAATTGTAATTTAATCAGCAGAATGATAAATGTTGTTGTTAATAAAATATATGTCACTCTTCAGGTAATTAGTTCAATGGGAAAGTTGTTCCAAAAATATGAAATTTATTTAAAAATTTGTAGCAAAATATCTTTGCTAAAAGACAAGTATGAAACGCATTACTTGCAGGAAGTTTAACAAAAATATATCACTCATACGCTAGGTAGTTTCATGAGAATAGCTGAAAATTATTTTGACAATTTGTAAGTTACTGAACTAGCTTCAAGAGGAGTATGATGAGCAACATTTTATTGTAGAAAAAGTTTTGCTACAAACTATTACTCATACGCCTGGTAGCTCATTTGTTCAACAGGACAGATTATGAGCATATATTTTGCAGAGTTGCGAGTCAAATGGCCGTAACCAACAAACAAGTCTAAAATAAATGATTAGCATGCAAGTCAGACAAAGATAGGGAACGCAAGAAAGAGAGAAAGAGAGAGAAGCAGAAAAAACAATCGAGAATTCTCAGACACGTCAGATTCTCTACAAGTTGAAGTTATGCGGGCACAACATGCTCACAGCGCCATTGGAAGTGGGGTTACAGCTCGAGATGTTTAGACCAAAGTTGAGCATAATATTTTACGAGGATTTTGAGTGGTAAATCTCTGCACATGTGCACTGATTGCAACGGGCGATAGAGAGCATGGGAATGAGGGAACAGGATGGGGACTTTGGGCCAACCGCATGATAAATGGCTTAAAGCTACAGCCCAAGTCAAATCGCCGTGCTGTGAAAAGAGTCTTGTAAAAATTGCAATTGAAATAAATAACAACTTTAAAGTTAAATTTTAGTTTTTCGATATTTATTTTCTCATTTGACTAGTTAATTTCCATCATAATGGGGGTTTCATTTCTTTGGTTTTGGGTCTGTTCTGTTCATAATATTGTATTTAGTTCATCAGATAATACCATGTATATGTATATGTATGTATATGTATATTTATAATATATAACATGTGAAAGTTGTCATTCAGGATTTCGTCATGTCCTCTTTTTGGGGCTTGTCATTTTTGTCTTCATCGTTATTTATTGCACTTTATTGTACATAGTATATATATAATTTTTAAACGTAGGTAAATAAAATATAACATACAATACATAAATAAGAAATTTCACATTGGTTTGCTAATCCAATAATTCCTAGGGGTTTACAATATACATATAGGGGGGGCATTTTTTTATTTATATATCTAGTCATATATATAAATGTATATATTTATGTATATGTATATGCATGTGTATACATATGTTCTTGTTTATATAGCATGTGATTTAATATGTCCATTGAGAGTCGTTTCAAAATAGTTGTTAAGTATGTTTATGTATTAATTATGTTTTGTGTAAACAACAAAATTAAGCAACAAATTCAAGGAAGAGGGGAATTGGAATTGAGTAGACGTTAAATGAATACATCATAAGTACGAGTATGTAGTATATTCGTTAAACACTAAATTAACAAATCTATTATGCAATTTTTGCTATAAAACTCAATTAATTTATCAATATGCGTGTATAGGTTGTTTGTTTCTTTGTATATTTATTTATGTTTATTATTATTATTATAATGTTTTTTTTTTTGTTAATTGTTTTATTGGTTTCTTTATATTCTTGTGTGTAGTTTGTAGTTTGCTTGATTTAACAAAGATGCGTTTTTCCTATATTCATTTTGGTTTAGTTTTTCTTTTGTTTTCATTTGTATTTGTTTTTGTTTACATTTTTTTGAATAAATATGTAATTTAGTTTGATTCACAACAATAACATTTTGAATATGCATTTCCGTTTTTGCTTGAAGTTCAATTTAAATTGAATTTAATTATAATTTTAAATAAATGTTCCATAAAGCTTAGTTTTATTTGTTTTCCTGTTCAAATATACTATGGATAGTGTTTAGTTTAGTTTAGTTTAGCTTAACGACAACGACGACGATGATGTTAATAAAGCGCTGTAGTGTTGCAATTGCATTAGTGCTGGAACGGCTGCCAGCAGCAGTGTTGGCAAATGTCGGAATGTTCAATTTATTTAATGCTGCATTCAGTTTACATATGTAAATCCCCTGCTTTCGTCAGGTTAACTCAACTAACTGTAGTTCTCTTTAGGCGGTAACACATAAATTTAAACCATTAAATGTTATTATCAAGCTACATAAGTATAGGAGTGTGTATGTGAGTCTGTATAGTAGGTGTGCATGTGTGTGTTCGTGTATGTGTGTGTGTGCGTTAGCCTGTCGCCTTCACTGTAGACTCCACTGTAGTCCATTCCAATGCTGAACTTGCACCACTGCCAACAGGCTTACGAATTCCAGACACATCAGTTATATATTTTTAGAAGATCCTTTGTGGGGGGTCTTCAATGATCTGCGATACTTTCAACGATTTCAACGCTAACTTAAATCATAGTTGAACGATGTTTTGCGAAATTGCTTATCATTTCATTTTTGTCTTGTCACTTGCGCTTAATGTATACGTAACATCTGTTAATAGGTTAATAACTATGAACTTTCATTTATATATATATATTTATATATGTTTGCATGTATGTATGTATGTATATTAATGTATGTCTTCTGTATATATAATGTGTATAACTTGATTAACCATTAATCTCTATGCATATGTATGGGTTGACTTTACGTACGGATACAAAATCTCGGATCGTTTGGTCGCTTGATTAACGTAGTTATTAGAGATGAGATTCCATATGTATAAGAATGTTTTATAATGGCTAGTACAGAACCGAAGACACAAAGAACACAAAGCATTAATGCTATTCTCTTCTTTAATCCATTTTTCCCTTTCTTTTTAATTCTCTTTTATCCTTCAGGGCTTTTCGCCGGATGTGCCTCCTCTATTTATTGTCAACTAATCATTATCAAATCTTCGAGTTACTCACACAATCACTCAAAGGAATGTTTGAGTGACCGATGAGTATTCGATAGGAAATAATACGATGAGAGCACGTTGAATTAAAACAAAAGGATCAATCAAAGTGCCAGACTGTTGAGGCTGTTTCGCAGGATCTCTCGCTGGAAACTGACATATATACGGGAAACTCAGTTTCCATTCATCAATACTATATGTGAGTGTGTGTGTATTTGTTGTGTGGTGTGCTTAATTGGAATCCGAATCCGAGTCACTGGGTGGCACCGGCGAGGCAGTTGGTTTGCTAGCAACGGTGCCACTGGTCGACTCCTCGCGAATGGGACGCGTTGCCGCCAAATACGCATTCGTGGACTCGCCGTGCGTGGTCTCGATGCCAACCCTGCGTGAGAGAGAGAGAGAGAGAGAGAGAGAGAAAGAGGAGGGGAAAAGAAAGCGTTAGAATTAATAATGCTAATCCAAAATATATATCAAGTTATAAATCGAGTTGTCGATCAATCGTCAAAAAATATCGAGTATCGAAATATCACTTCAGTTAAAATCGAGTTATCGAAAGATATATTTTTACACATAAAAATGGTAAATCCATTTGACAAAACGAGTAGATTATAAATATTATTACAATTTTGTATAACTTAAGTAAATTAGTTTGACTCTGCGCGTCTTTTATCACTTCACCGATCGAAAAGCACTTGATTTCGAGTGATGTGTTTATTAAATCTTTCAGAATAGGTTTGATTGTAGATTTGCGGACACGAAATCTGAATTCGGGAGCACTACAACAACATCAACAACAACAACCCTATTCGAGTCAACCTAAGTTGGGAGTAGCCGCTGCTCCCGGAGCCGCTGCGTGCCCCCCGCTGTTATAGATTATTGACTTCGGTCGCTCACAATATTTAAACGACTGAACTCAAATTCTGCAAATGAACTACGCTGAACAAACTCCACGTAGTTGTTAATATTGCATGAAAATCAATTTAAATATTTAACTCAATACAGCGTCAAAAAATTATCGAGTTGAAGAACTTTAAAACAGTGATGGGCACAGTCTTGCACGCGTGCGAATCAGCTGTTCGATTCACCAATACACACACGAAACCCGAGCGCAGCGAACAGAGTGAAATCAGTCGCAGATTGAACGTCGAACGGGGAGGGTATGAGCGCTTGGCTCATTTTATGTACTGGAAGAAATAGCTGAGCAACTCCATTTGTTGATAAAAAATTATTTTGAATGTAATTCTTATTGCAAGCCACAATTCTTGGAGTGTGACCACGTAGGTGCATGCTACATAGAATTTTAAGTTAAGGGACATAATTTGGGGGTCATTTGGCGCACGAAAATACCGACCGCATTCTAACACAATGTATTGTCGCATGAATTTATCATTTTCTCTCAGTGCAATGCAAAGACATATTGAAAAATCAAGCGACGTAGACTGTGCTCTCGTTGAAGGCAAGCTGTGCACTGATTCAAATCGTGTATTCGCAGCAGCTGCCAACCATGAAGTAACAACAAAAGGAGGTCTCGTCGGCAAAAAGCTCTCCCTTGACTATACTAACAATAAGTGCGAGTGAAAAGGCTCATCGTAGTGTGTCGTAGTGAGTGTGAGTGAGACGACAATACCTTTCACGTCAACGAGCAAGCACGCACTGAAGCATCAAGGGAGAAAAACCGAACGATTTGACAGCCGACGAGACCTCCTTTTGTTGTTACTTCATGCTGCCAACCTCGCATTCGGCATGCGTCGGCTAGTGTCTGTGTGAGCAACCGATAACGATTCGATAAACGTGCCCATCACTGCTTTAAAACCGCTTCCACGATTATCGAGATCTCGATTTTGCGATAGTTCACAAATGTTGAGCTTCTCTTGAACTTACTTGTACTCGTGTCGTGCCAGATACCGGACATACTTCTCGGGTGGCTCGTCCGCATCAGAGTCCTGCACACTCACGGAGCGCACGGTGGTATGCGAGACCTGCGTGGCGGGCATGGTAAACTCCACGAATGCGTATGGCGCAGTTCGCTTGGAATTTGATCGTATGATGTCAAGGCCATCCGACAAACCAGCTGATGTGTTGTATACGCGCCTGCCAAAAATGCCAAGAGCTGAGCAAACAAGTTCCATAAGAGATTCTTATATTTTGAGGAACTTACCCTGACCCTCCTTGGGCAGTCGAGGGCAGCGCCAGACAATGGCGCGATGGTGATGCTCGTACTTGGCCTGACCGGAGGTCACCTCAATCAGCGATTCCTGCAGCGTGTCCACAGCGCCGAGAATTCGCTCAATTCCCTTAATCTTGCCAGTGCGTCGATGTGCCGACTTCACGGAACCGTATCTGTCGAGAGTAAAGGGTCAGCAACGGTCTAAGACTTGGTTGTAAGCTCATGTGAAAGCTATGTACCTGAAATGTTTCTCCACGCGGAACAGATAGATCCAGCACTCGGGTATGGGGAAGCGCACAGAGACATCCTCGCAGGGGATCTGTCCCAACTTACGTGAAGTAAAGCCCGGCACGAGGATGTCGGCACGGAGCTCCACTTTGTTGCCAGTGACGCACCAAGTGGCCTTCAGCTGCAGGGGAAGTTCACGATTCTTGGGAGGACGCACACGGAAGCGCAGCAGTTCAATATAATTGGCATCTGGCGGTTGGAACCTAGTCAACATAAAGGCAGAGATTAGACACGCTCGGTGAAGCTACCTAGATGGGATCACCCACTTGATGGTGCGCGTGCGTTCGTATTCCTGCTGATTGACAACGCTGTGAAACTCGACAGCCTCGAGTCGGATCCATTCCTCGGTGGCCACGGGTATAATGTCATGCCGACCTACCACCTCCTTGCCCTGACGCCACATATCGTTGACACCCAGCTCAATGGTGGGCATTCCGGTGAGGAAGGCCAGAAAGAAGAGTCTGACGCGAGCAATCTGCTTAAGGATCTTACCCTCGTAGTCCTGCTCCACGGTGATCTCATCGACAGCCGTCACCTGGACCTCCTCCATTTTGTAGGTCAGAGCACGCTCGCGCAGCGCCGGCAGCTTGAAGAGCGCTTCCTCGATGCACACGGAGAACTGTTTCATGTCCTCGTAGTTCATTGACCCAATCTTAAAGAGCTGCGACGATTGCGGTGCATGCTCAACGGGCAGCCCGAGCTTCTTCAGATCACTGCCAAATTCCTTGACGCCCTCGTAATCCCCTGCGATTGCGTATTGTGCAAACTTTGTGAGCTTGTTGGTGATCCTCTCCGCCTTGGTCACCTGGCCGGGTCGCACGCCGGGTCGTTCCTTGTAGAAGATGTACTGCAGCTTCATGGTGAAGATCTTGCCGAACTGATCGTATTGCTGTGCTCCGATCTCCGACACTGAATACGATGGTTGCAGTGGCAGCTCCTGAAATGGTTGCTTATCTCCAGCCTGGTTTAGTAGCTGCACCACCGGCACATCGTTCTGCACCACCAAGCGCACAAAGATCTTCTTCCAGAACCGCTGACCGGTGATCTTTTTCTTGTTGGGCTGACGCAGCTGCATCTCCCAGCCGGGGCCGACGTAGTTCAGCCGTGGGAACTCTTCGAGTGGCTGGGACACATCCTCGTCGAACAGTGGTGTCTGTGGTGTATCCTGCGAGTCGGTGCGCTTTATGCTGCCCTCTGTGGCGGGCGGTGGTGCCGGAAAGCCGCTGACATCCTCCTCAAAGGGATTGACAGCTGGTGGCGATGTGGTTACCTGACTGCTGCCCGTTTGTACCGTCGATCGTACCGGTGGTGGGGGTGGGGCTAGCTGTGGTGCCACGCCGGCGGATCCCTCCGCCTTTGGCCTGATGACCACACTAAACTCCTTGTCCACGGACTCTACGGAATCGGCCCGCACTGGCGCCTGCATCGCATAGAAGTCGTCATCCTCATTGCCGAAACCATCGTCCGCCGAGTTGACCTCGCCAAATGCATTCGCTGTGGTTGTGGCCGACCCAAAGGCGCTGTCTCCCCAAGCTGAACAGAACAGAACAAAAAATCCCCAAATGAAATCAATTCAATGCCAAGTGATTAGAATTAAAGAAATGCTCACCGTCTCCTCCCGTTGGTGTAATTGCACCAGATCCACCTCCACCTCCACCAAATCCATCCAGTATGCTGATGTTGTCCTTCTTCACCGAGTCAAATTTAGCGGAGAATGCATCGAACTCATCCGGCTCGGCGGCGAAGATGTTGCTCACATAGCTGGCAGGTGGCACTGGCACTGGTGGCGCCGCCTGTCGTGGCTGCACCTCTGGTGGCAACTCCGTCTCCGTCTCCGGCTCATCCACCGCGAAGATGTTGCTGACAATGGGCACAGGGGCAAAACTCGGCTCGTCCTCCTCTTCAGGACTGGCGAAGGGATTGGCAGACAGTTGACCACTGGCGAGGCCAGGGCCAGGAAAGTCCAATCCGGTGTCCATTTGCTCGGGCTCATCGCTGCCCAACTCAATCGTCGACTCGGGCGCCGCTTGTGTGGTGGCTGCCGACTCTGTGGGAGGACTTTGATCCGACTCAACGGCAATGGGTTGCTCAGGCTCTGCTTCCAGCTCCAGTTCCGGTACTGTTTCCGGCACTGGTTCCGGTACCGGTTCCGACACTGGTTCCGTCTCGGGCTGTTGCAACGCCTCTGACGGTGGCTCACCATCCTGTTCTGCTTCTGGCTCGGGCTGTTGTACAACAGGCGCTGGTTCCGGCTCCTCCTCATCGTCGGAGCGTGGCAGATCCTCGACCGTGGTGATCTCAATGTCCGGCGTAGGCGCCCGCTGTCGCTGCGACGTGTCCAGCGGCGCCGCAATGTGCGTCACGGTGGCCGGCTGCGGCTGTGAGGATATGTCATGGGTGGTATCATCGGGCCGAATGAGCAGCGAGGTGAAGATGGGATCGTCGCGCGACTCTGACTCTGGGAGATCATCGTTGAGCAAATCCGGTTTGGCAGCTGCCGCTGGTTGCACCGCCGGCTGCTCGAACAGACTGAGTATGTCCTCCTTAGTCTTGGGCGGCGGAGGCTTCGCCGGCTTGCTGCTACTACCGAACATGTCCAGCAGATCGTCTGCATCGGCAGCAACCGCTGGTGCCTGGGCTGCTGGTGGAGGAGGACGTTGTGGTGGCGCCGGCTGTTGCTGCCCATGCCCTTGCATCATGTGAGCCGGCGGTGTTGGCCTTGGCGGCACTGGACGCGGTGGTGGCGGACGCGGTGGCTGCTGCTTGGCCGGTGACGGCATTGGAGCGGCGCCTTGTAAATTTGGCACCGCCGTTGGCACGCCAAAGGGATTGTCGAGCGGCGACGGAGCCGCTGGAGCAATAATGCTGCCACCCATAAGATCCGCTTCAATGGCATGGGTATGGGCGCTTGAGCCACTGTCCGATACGTCCACATCCAGCAGATCAGCTAGTCCGGAATCTGGCGTGGGGCTAGGCGAATGCAGATCCCTCATCGAGATAGGGCTAGGCGATCGGGTCGCTGGTATCCGGCCCAACAACTCCGAGCTGGTCTCGTCCAATTGGCTAGAAACCGTATTTATTAGCTCCTGTGTGCTTTGAGGCGGCTGAGGGCGCGGCGGTGGTGCCGCAACCGCTTTCTTCCCCTCAAAATCCTCCTCGGCAGCAGACTTAAGACTTAGCGCATCGTCCTCGGCCTCAATGGTCGTGCCAAAAAAGCTCATGGCTGCGTCAATATCAGCGACGGGCTCGGCCGCTTCCGCCTCCAATTCATCGCCGCCAAAGGCGAATGGATTGGATGCAGACTCACCGAACGGGTTTTCTGACTCTCCCGGCTCTGGTTCGCTCTGCATTAAAAAGGGATTGACGGCCACATCGCCGCCATCCAGATCATCGTCCATCAGAAACGGATTGGCCATCTTAACTGTCTGTAGGTGTGTCTGCTCTTTGAAAATTCTCTCTTTCCTCACTTAGCGCTCAAACAGCTCGTTCTCGAGCAGCTTGATCTCCGTCTCACCGGGTGCTAGATTCTCCGCAATGGAGGTGTCAAAGGGGTCGCTTTCCTGTTGCTGTTCCAGCAGCTGCTGTGTTGTGCGATTGGGCAGCGACGGTGTCAGCACCTTGTCGCCCAGTCCCAGCTCCTGTGCGTCGCTTTGGGTGTCAAGAACTCCGGTGATTGGCTGCCTAGTGCTCTCCGGCAGCAGCTCGTGCTCAAGCAGCTTCAGTTCCGTCTGTCCCGGTTGAAGATTTGCTGCTATTGAGGTGTCAAATGGATCAATGTCCTGATCCTCCTCCGTCTGCACGTTGCTCGGCAGCTGTCTGCGCTCCTGGGCCGGTGTCAAGACCTTGATATTAATGTTTTCCTCGACGGCCAGCAATACTTCTGCAGGCACGGGCGTTGGTGGAGCGCGTGGATTGAAATCCGGATCGGACAGACTATGCTTTAAAGTCGGTTCTGTGATGAGATCGGCCTCAATGTGCTTCAGTTCGATATCGCTGAGCTTGGCCTCGGGCACATACGATGTGTCGAAAGGATCCTCCGATTCGCGCTCGGCAATTGTCTGCGCGCTGGGCGCGTAATAGGGCGTCAGTGGCTTCTTGTTGGCACCCAGGCAACCGTCATTACCAGCGGCTAACAAATCCTGCTGAGAAGGCACCAGAAAGCCTACGCTCTTCCCTTGTATATTGAGGCTGAGCGAGGATTTGCGGCGCGCACAGTCGAGTTCCGGTTCCGCAACTAAAATCTGAGCTACGGGCACTTGCACTGGCGGTGGGGCAACTGCCTCTTCCTGCCCGGCGCGCGGATCAAAGTCGGGATCACTTAGCGAGTGCTTGAGATTCGAAACAGAATCGTTCAAGAGCTCGCGCTCCAAAAATCGCAACTCAGTCGCCTTGGGCTGAACGAGAGCGTTAATGGCCGATGTGTCAAACGGATCAAAGTCCTGATCCTCCTGATCTTGTTGATCGACACTGAGCGTAGGGGCTAGTGGGGCTGGCACAACCTTACTTAGGTCTGTGGCACTGCCAGCCAAGAGATCACGCCCCGGAGCTGCTAGTAAGCCTGCTCCAGCAGATGTATCTTCCTCAGCACGTGGATCAAAATCGTCGTCCTCCTCGAGTACAGTTGTCTTTTTGATCACCTGCTCCGCGTAGTTTGTATTGAAAGGATCGTCGTCAAGGTTGGCGTCCTCCTCGTCGTCGCTAACGTATATAGCACCGGGCACAATGTGCGGACCTGTAGCTGGTCTCGCCGGTGGCGGTGGACGCTTGGGTTTTCCTGTTCGAGGGGGTTCAAGGTTAGTATCAATGGAAAAACCGCTATGGACCGGCTAAATTCGAATCACTTAAATCTCTGAGAGGTTCGTAAGAAACTCAAAGCTAAAATTGATTGTATAGCCTCACTCCTGGACTGTCTGAAACTTACCTGATGTCTCCTCTTCGGGCTCTGGCGCAAATTCTGCCCAACTGGACTCGGCGGCGGCTTCGGCGAGTAGCTCCGCAGGGGGCAGTACAACCTCTTTGACGATTGTAACTTCTTCCTTTTTGGTTAGAGATTCTGCTGCTAGTTCCGCAAACTCGTCGTCTTCCTCGTCCTTGAGAGCATCAAATTCGGCTAAATCAGGATCTAGTGAGCCAAGTGCTGCGTCACCTTCCTCGTCCTCGGCCTTGTGGGGCTTGATCAAATGCAAATGCAGCGAGACACTTAAATCAATAGGCCCTACAGATTCGGGTACATCATCGTCGAGATCGTCAAGAAGATTGTGCTGCGGCTCAGCAGCTAAAAGATCCGGCTCGTTATCGCCTAAATCGACGCTCTCGCTGAGCAGAAGATTCTGGATGCCCTTGCGAAGCTTACGCTTCGGATTGGCGAGGGCAACGGCGTGTTCACGATCAACACGTCCGGAGAGTACCTCAACGGCGGCTCCAAGGCTAACTAGTTTCTTGTTGCCCTTGGACTTGTCAGCGCCAACAATGACTTTATCCGCATAGGCGGTATCAAAGGGATCGGGACCGTCGTCAAAGTCGAGATCTGGCGAATCAGGTACGACAGCGAATTGAACCTCACCGCTGGTAATTGCCTCGATGTAGTCGGTGGCAAAGATATCATCGACCTCGTCCTGAGCGTCGTCCTCCGAATCCGATAGCTCAACAACGGCCTCGGCGAGCTTATCCCGATTCGCTTCGCGTTCGGCGGCAAGTTGACGTTCCCGTTCGAGACGCTTGGCCTCGCGACGGGCTGCCTCCTCCTCCTCCTGTTTCTTCTTTTCGGCAGCCGAGGGAAGGCGCTGATAGAAGGACTCCTTCTTGATGCGATCGAGTTCGTCCTGTGTCTTATGTAGGATATTATCAACGCCCGAGGTTAACGCCTTAAACTTGGCCCATTCTTCGTCGCCGGCGGCGTCGGCGTTGGCGTTGGCGTTTTGTTGCTGGTGAGGATGTTGATGCTGCTCCTGGCCAACCGCTGTCGCTGCAAAGTGTGTCGATGTGTTTGCCGAATCGACTGGCCGGCTAGTATGGCTGTGACCTTGACTGTGGTGGCCTGTGGCAGTTGCACCCTCGACGTCTGATGCTGCGTCCGATTCACCAGCGTCTGATTTGTTTGCGGCCGCCTCCTGTTTGGCTTTGAGATCGCGCTTGTACTGCTCGAGCTCCTCTTCGGTGAAGAGTTCTTGGTCCTTTTTCGACTTCTTCTTTTTCTTTTTTAAACCTTTTGGTAACTTAAGCATTATCTAATTGCGGAGACATCGAGATCGGTCTGCAAATACAACACGCACTCATATACACATGGACATACATATTTTTGTAACGGTCTCTACAGGATTGACGTAAACTACGGACGTTAAATATCCCGTTTCAGTTGGGAAAATAACAAAAAAAAAAAAAAAAAAAACACAATTAATATAGCTTTAACATATACTTTTAGCTAAGGAGTCCTATTGATATACATATGAGTAATAGGAAGTGGGTATAGCTAGAGGGTGGTGGGGTTACATACTCGATACGAAGGCAACTCACCGCCGCACCGTTGACCCCTCGCAATGTCCAGTTTATTTGCCGAATACCGAATACTCGACTCGGAAAACCCCTTCGATGTTTTTTTGTGTTTATTCTTTTTGTATTCCTAAAGTTTTAATTCGAAATCTTTAACATTTTCATATTGAATGTATGGCTGTGCTTTGGCTTTTAACTGCGAGTGTGTTGCAAGGGAAAATTAAAACACACACACACACACACAAATAAATACATACACACATACACTCTCTGAGTTGTGGATTGACACAATTGTGTACCTACACATGAACTTGCTTCTTGGCAAAGCTTTTATACCACACTACAATTCACCACGCCAACAACAAGAACAACATCAACAGCAACAATGAAAGCTTTACTTACACTTGGCCAAAAGAATGGAACGCTATAGTCAATTGGCAATAGAAATACATATGTAGTAGAAATTGGTTATGCCAAAAGGGCAAAAGACAAAAGTTTCGCTGTGGCGTCCTTGCACCATGCAGCATTGTTTTCTTTTCTTCAAATAAATACAAATATTTCAAAAATAAAATAAATAAAAAATGTTAAATTTAAATAATTTAAATCACTACCAAAAATATTATAAGATTGATAAAAACTAAAGAAAAGCTTAACTTTTGGGAAGTAAATAATACTATTATCGACAACTGGTAATAATTTCATAAGCATTTTAAGTTGGATGGTCCTGAAATACTGATAGACCTCAAATAAACTCATGAAGGCAAAGCAAAATAATAAAAAACAAATTTAACTTGACATAAAACAAGTGATATGTGTATTTCATTGAAAGAATACTGATTTTAAAAATTTAATCTTAATTTTCTAAGATACTAGTTAGCATAATAAGCAAGCTTGTCCTTCTTAACAGAAACTGTAGATCTTTAATCCAAGACGATTTAATTAGTATTTGCTCTTAGGCGATGAAGGAATTTTTGATCTTGAAATTTATAGCTGTCACTATGTCATGTCGGAGAAAGCACTTTCTCCAAGTGTAGACATTAAGCGGATTCAAGGGGGAAAAACAGATTTCCTGGCTGATTTTCAACATTCACTTTAGGGTGACAGGCAGAAAACCCACCGAAAACAACAAAGAGAACATTTGCGAAATAAGCAATAGGTGTTTCGCCAATTGATTACATGTGTTCAACCGGAGAAGAGATATAAAATATAGGTACAAAAAAAGAACAGAATAAAGGAAAAAGAAAGAAGAAACGTCAATGTAAATGGGGGGCAGTAGTGCTACCTCTTTGTTGTACTTGTTGTTGCTGTTGTTCTTGTTGTTGTCGTTTTGTTATAGCTCGGAAAAATCGATGATTTTGAGACGCACTCGGAGAGTCAGGCGAAAAGAGATGTGTGTGAGGGAGAGGGGGAACTGAGAGCGTCATAACGACTGAACGCCTACGCACAGAGCACACTCACAAACAAATACGCACACATTTACATGTATGTATGTACGTATGTATTGTATATTGACTACACGTTTTTCTATCTCTTTTCGATTTGTTCACTTGTCAACCACGTTATGAAAAAAGTTTTCCTTTCGCTTGCCCATTTGCAATTTGCCTAAAGGGAAAATGGTTTGAATTTATTTTTATTTATTGTAAGTTTATCAATTGGCTTTTCACTTGAGCGCTTTCCCGTTCGCTTTTCTCGTTCGTTTCGAATATTATGCAACTTACGTCTCACTCTTGCGCACTTTTAAAGAACAATTCAAAAAAACATTTGCAGATGACGAGTCGAAGTCGCTCTGTGTTTATTTAAACAATGGGTTTTTTTATTTATTTCATTTATGTACTTATAAATAATTTATACAGATTTTATTGGGGATTGGTTCGGTTTTTGTTAGATGACTTCTATTTTTATTTTATTTTTTTGGCTTTTTCGTTGTTACCTCTGATTTGAACTATCGGGAAATCTAGCACAGAATGAATGAGAATGTCACGAAAACTCATAGGAAATGCTTTTGCCAACCACAGTGGCAGCAGCAGCAGAGTATCCTTTAAAAGCTCGCCACAGAAAGCTGTGCAAAAAGAAAACTTTTCCCATATACACACACGAGCACGTGCACACACACAGCTGACATCCTGCGGCTCCTCCAGGCCATATACATATTATACACATACCCATACATACATACTAATATTAAAGACGTGTATACCCGTTATGTGTGCCAGAAAGCTCTTACATGCTCGGCCCGCGAGCAAAAGCTCTCTCAACAGCAACAAGAACGAAAGTGCGAGAGTGAGAGAGGAGAGAGAGAGAGAGTGTGCGCAGGTGTGAGAGCGCAGGAGAGAGTAACAAACGAGGGCTGCAGCTGACACCAAAAACACAGCACGTCCTGTCATTGTTGTCGCTTTTAGCTTTCTGTTTCTTGACACTTGACATTTATCTGACGCGTGCGCACGAATCCCTTAATACTTGTTGTGCAGCCCTGGCCAAATACGTATATTTGTAATTATAAGCGCGGCTGAACATTTGAAAAGCGGAAAAATAAATCATGACAACTAAGCATAAATTTTACAACTCTCAGATAGTTTTTCAGTCTGTTTTTTCATAGTTCTGGCAATTTTTAACTCAGAGGTATTTTTTAGTCTACGTCTTACCTCAGTTAACAAAAATATTTTTGTTATACAGTGGCGGAAAAAATAATAGGGACACAGAAGATTGCTGCTTCTTTTTTGCTATTATTCCTATCCCTGCAAGATTCAATGCATTTAAAAGCTTAGACTTAATACATAATCGATAATTCTATTTAAATTTAAAAAAAATTTGGTCCATATTATCATATAAGAAGAAGAAAACATAAATTTCCGAAAAAAAATTAATTTCATACTGGAAAAAATAATAGGGACAAAAAACATTTAGTATACAATTTTTGTTTTTTACTTATTATTTTTAAGAAACTTCAATGTTTTTTGGTAGCACCTATTGTTTTTAACATTCCAGATCATCTTGGGTGCATGGAGTCCACAGGTTTCCTCAGGAATGCCATACCAAGCCTATTGCACCTGTACAGAAAGCACCTGCTGATTTTTGGACATGTCAGACCCTAATGCCTAAACTTAATGCCCGCTTTTGAACGCTCTAGAGGTCCTCTATGGGAATTAAGTCCGGAGAATGTGCAGGTGGTTCCATGTCGCCAATATTTTCGAGACCAATCCATTCCCTAACCAAATTCGAAGGGTGCTTTGGGTCGTTATCTTCCTGTAAAGTGGGAGTAAAGACATTTCCTCTTCAGCAAATGGCTGAATAGTAGTTCGGAGGATCTCTAGATAATATATTGCAATAGATTAGGTCCACAGCAGATCCTGGGAAGCATTTATCAGACCATACCAGACCATAATCGACCGTTTTAAAGTAACCGAAATATTCAGCATAGGCGTAAACTTGCTAATACGCACCTGCTACTCGAAAATTGGAAAAATATGCTCTAGTTGGACGTAACGAAGATGAACTTCATTGTATCAGATGGAAAAAGACATGTTAGACGACGAAAAGGAAAAGCTTTTGACCCCAAGTACTCAATTAAGAATGTGAAGCATGGCGGAGGTTCGATTATGGTCTGGTATGGTCTGATAAATGCTTCCCAGGATCTGCTGTGGACCTAATCTATTGCAATATATTATCTAGAGATCCTCCGAACTACTATTCAGCCATTTGCTGAAGAGGAAATGTCTTTACTCCCACTTTACAGGAAGATAACGACCCAAAGCACCCTTCGAATTTGGTTAGGGAATGGATTGGTCTCGAAAATATTGGCGACATGGAACCACCTGCACATTCTCCGGACTTAATTCCCATAGAGGACCTCTAGAGCGTTCAAAAGCGGGCATTAAGTTTAGGCATTAGGGTCTGACATGTCCAAAAATCAGCAGGTGCTTTCTGTACAGGTGCAATAGGCTTGGTATGGCATTCCTGAGGAAACCTGTGGACTCCATGCACCCAAGATGATCTGGAATGTTAAAAACAATAGGTGCTACCAAAAAACATTGAAGTTTCTTAAAAATAATAAGTAAAAAACAAAAATTGTATACTAAATGTTTTTTGTCCCTATTATTTTTTCCAGTATGAAATTAATTTTTTTTCGGAAATTTATGTTTTCTTCTTCTTATATGATAATATGGACCAAATTTTTTTTAAATTTAAATAGAATTATCGATTATGTATTAAGTCTAAGCTTTTAAATGCATTGAATCTTGCAGGGATAGGAATAATAGCAAAAAGAAGCAGCAATCTCCTGTGTCCCTATTATTTTTTCCGCCACTGTATATACATACATATATTATTTTTTTTTTGTCACTCTTAGTATTGTTCCAAACAATTTTTTTAACTAAAATATTTTTTGTAAAAAATGAGGAAAAAAGTTTTGAAAAGTGACTTTTACATAAATTCGAAATTTTCGAAGGGTACTTAATGGGTTAAGGAAATTTTTGCATAGTTCAAACGGAATTTAAACGACCTTTCCAAATATATTTTTTTTACTGTGATAACTTCACTTACATAGCTGTTAAAGCAAAAATAAGGGTGTACGCAGAGATATGCGAGTGAGTGTACATTTAGCTGCCTACATATTCTAAAGATTAGATGCTCCAAGTTAGACTGATCCGCAAATAAATTATGCAAAACTCATCTCAAGTCAAGCAAAATAGTGCTTAGGATCCCACAATATTCATATTAGGAAGGGATTGGCTCAATCGCCGAGCCATAATCCAGTGGATCATCAATCCGCTGAATTTTGACATAGTCCAATAAACTTACCATGATTATAAAATAAGAATATGGCAGTATATAAATTCTAAGGGATATTGAAATCTTAATATATGTACTATAGAAACAATACAAGGGTTTATAATAATTATGTTATTTCAACACTTTTTTGTAGCAAATATAGCTTTCACATATGGGCTAATCATGCGTGTCGCACTTAACATTCGTAGGTTTTTGTAGCTGAAAATATTCAAATTTTTTGGGCTCTTGAAAGATGAACCGTTAACTTTGGAGGGATTTAAGTGTACTTTCGAACTTTACTTTTGAACTTTGCAAAATAATTGTTCATAAAGAACAAACAATGTTTAAGCGCACGCTACACAAATTGGAAGTTACTTTTCAATTTTTCACTGCATTTGTAATTTTTAGCGAATTATGCATAATAAAGCACACAAAATCCAATATCTTAAAGAAGGCTGAGAATAATAGAATGCAGAAATAAGTTATTTGAAATCAAAAAGTTTATGGTTTTTTAGCAAACGACGTGAACCCAAGTGTCGCACGAAACGGGAAAAAATTATTGAAATTTGGCACAGATACTTACTTTCATTAACGATAAATATAAGTTAAAACATCAAAAAATATCACGTTGTCATTGCAAGATTGGTTTATTTATTTAGAATTGAATATTGTAAACAATTGTAATCAATAAATGCGATTCTGTATATCGTACATAAAAAAAAAAAACATAAGTATCAAAGCTATAATTGCTTTAAAGTTAAGTTATTCCGCATAGACTCTCGATAAAGGACCGATGTTTCAATGTACAAATAAGTTGTATCTATTACATATGTACATATTTTTAAATTTGATACAAATTTCCATACATTTTACATCAAAATATCTCTCCAAAAACCGACCTGAATGTAGTAATCACAAGTTATAGTACACAAATTGCAGATTAATCTCTCACATCCAAGTTGTGATCAATCATTCCTTGCACTTGTAAATTTTCAAAAACAGCTCGTCAAATTACAAAAAAAGTTTTGATTTTTATACTGAAACATTATTACAGATTTCTTGACTGATTCTCAAAAGTTGCAATCTCTATTGAATATAATACAAAATAAAAATAAAAAAATTATAGCTAAACTTAAAGTTGAAGACCTGTATTAAATAATCGGGAATCATTTGTCTATTTCTTTCCATCATTTGTCTATTTAAACTTCTGCATCGTAAGCATAAACTGCCGTCTTATAATGAAAACTTCTCAAACACAAAAGGTATATGACATACATATTGACACTTCCATATTCTCGGAGAATACTGAGTGAATAGCATACCTATACATGTACTTTACGTTTGAACTTACATAGGTATTAATAAATAGAGCGTTATCTATGTGATGCAATTCAGTGATAAGCGTAAGCATTATTGACTCATATGCTAACAGTCTGTGGAAGTTATAGCCAAGTTAATAATAGGCAGATACGAAAACTTAGGGATAGTTTCAGTTGTCATAACTCACTCTGACATACTTATGTATTTAGGGCATAACATTATAAGTAAATAAATCCTCTTGTTGAGAGAGAAAGAGAGACAGATATAGAGTGAGAGAGGGCGTGTCAGCTGCACCTCAATTAAATTAAAGCTAATTAGTGAAATCGGACTTACATATTACTGCTATTTTAATACATACACTTGTACATACATAATTGCATGTTTAGGTAAATAAATCTAAGCTATTGCTATCTCGCTTGCATTCGCGTTGAGCTATCTCTGTCAGACTAGTGCAAATATTGTCGTCGCACTGCTCAGAATCGTATGTGGGACTCAAAGCGGCAACTGTTGAACCACCAAGCCTCGATGTCCTCGTAGATCTGTGTCCTTAGCTGGAAACTGGGACGATGCAGCTGGGCACAGAGCTGGCAGAAGGGCGAGTCATGGCCAAGTTTGTAGTATTGTCGCCACCAGAAGTAGCGCATGTATTCGTTAATATCGTTGGCCACATGCCGCAGATGCATCGCCAGTTGCTCCACGTTCGCAAAGCGATCGGCATCGATGTAGGAATGGGGCGGCAGAAAACGGGTGTAGTTGGCGCCCCCAAAGACGACGGGCACAATGCGGTGCTGCAGTGCACCATACAACTTCTCGGTCACATAGTCCACGCACAGCGAGTTCTCAAAGGCCAAATAAAACTTGTATTTGGTGTCCAGCATTTCATCACATCGCGGATCGCCACGAGCACAACTGCAGGTTGAGTATTGAGTCTCTGGTATTTGCATTGATCCTCGCAAGACTACTCACCTGAGGCTGCCACAGCTGCCATAGATGTCCACCTCGATGCCGTGCTGCTGCAGTGCATCCGCGAGCTCCTCGCGCCTCGACAGCGTCTTGCAGTGGGATACAAACCAGGCAGCCATCTTGGTCTTTGTTGGCCAAAGTTGCAACACTCGGCTGTCATTCCAGCTGCCCAGAGCTGGAGGCTGTCGCCAATGGGGCTGGAGACTGGGCGCCACCATTGCTCCGGTTTCGGCATCCAACAACTGGGCATAGGGCCACACAATGTCCGAGTCCAGGCGATAGCTCATGGTTAGATTATAGAAACTCTGTTCATCGCTCAGTCGATGCTTCGTCTCCCCCGGTGGCTCCATCAAGGCGAACACATAAACCTGTTGTGGACTGCGGCGAGAGGGCAGCGGTTGGAGCAGCGGAAAAGGTTGCGCCACATGGAACACAATGGCATCGTAGTCCTCCAGATTGGGCAGATAATCGTGCCGATTGCTCAGCTCACACTGATACTCGGCACACTGGAGACTATCCCGAAAATGCTCATGCTTAAGCGTATCTCCCGGCAGCTTCCAGCGTTCATCCCCGAAGAAGCTGCTCCAGAGCAGAATACTACGCGTGACTGGACGATTGTCCGCCCTGTTGCTGTCCAAATAGTCACGGAGAATGCCATACTGATTGAGCAGGGGGGAGCTCGTGATCTTGTAGACTCCGATCAGAAGACCACACAGAACGAGGCAGAGAAAAAGGAGCAGGAGACTCCATCTCGATTGTAGGCGCATTCTTGAACCCCAACGACAGTTGGCCAACTAAACAAACGCTCGAACAACGGTCATCAGCAATAGTCATGGTCTGGCCCGATAACATGACTGGTGGCCTCCAATTGATTAGTGGCATTCTCACCTCAACATTCTCACCTAGAGCCCGAAACCCGAACCTAATGGCGCTCAGCCCTCTCTTATCGTCCATTGGAACTACGACAGAACTAACGTGTTGACAATTAACTATTATTGATTGTTGTGCCAATAAGCAAAATGTGCTCTCACACATTATCCCCTCTAGCGTCCCCCCTCCCCCCTCATTACACTGGCCGAACTCTCTCCGGGCACATTAAACGCTTCCAGCTGATAGCTGATAACTGATAAGACGATTCATACCTGTTATCGTTGATGAGATAAGCCATTTTCGGCTAACATGAATTCTACCTGGTGTTAGACGCAACCACTCGAGCGAGGCGAGTTTCACAAGTTTAACACTTGTATAATAAGTACTACTGTGGGCAAAAAGTACCGGGAATTTTAAATTTAAAAAATTTTGGGATTCCAATTGGAAAAAATGTTTGTACTTTTAGGTTGGCACTACTATCATTAACATCTGTGCAAAATTATACGTTAAAATATTCATTAGTGTTTAAGCTACGATTAGTTTGGTACGACGCCAAATGTGCATTTGGCGATTTTTGTGCCAAAAAACGGTCAATTTCATCGAAAAAAGCCCCGCGTGGATGTGTGTGAAACAATGTTTTCTGACTATCAGGACAAGATTAAAACGCATTATTACGGGCGATGAGACTTGGATCTACGCTTACGACATGGAAACTACCGATCAATCGAGCGAATATCGGCAAAAGGTGGGCCGAGACCGAAAAAATCGCGTCAAATTCGCTCAAAAATCAAGGTCATGTTGACAGTTTATTTGGATTATCGTGTTGTAGTTCATTATGAATTCCTTCCGACCGACCAAACTGTCAACAAGGAATATTGTTTGAGCGATATGCGTCGTTTGCGCGAAGCTATGCGTAAAAAGAGGCCAGAACTATGGGCTGACAACTCATGGTTCTTGCAACACGATAATGCGCCCTCTCTTACTGCCCCTGTTCTATGTGTTCTAACTCGACCAAAATTGTCGCGCAGCTACTTTTTTCGCCTGATTTATCTTTGTGTGACTTCTGCCTATTTTCTAAGCTGAAAAGACCTCTCCGAGGACATCGCTTCGGGTCGATAGAGGAGATTCAATCAAAATCGCCAAATGCACATTTGCCGTCGTACAAAACTAATCGTAACTTAATCACTAATTAATATTTTAACGTATAATTTTGCACAGATGTTAATGATAGTAGTGCCAACCTAAAAGTACAAACATTTTTTCCAATTGGAATCCCAAAATTTTTTAAATTTAAAATTCCCGGTACTTTTTGCCCACAGTAGTATAGCAACAAATTTCACAATATTAAATTTATAAAATTATTAAACAATTACATTTATTAAATGGGTTCTCTTTAAACGGTTAAAGACTTTACTAATGAACACCTCAGCTTTACTAAAGTGGGTCTATCATTAACTTGTGGATCAGCCCTCGTTGCTATCAGTTCACACATTCAACAAAAAAAAACCCAAAAATTATAGTATTTATAACCATATATCGTTAACATTTTATCAACAAATATGTGTTCAAATAAACATGTTTCTCTCTAGTTTAACTATTTCGGATATGGATAATGGGAAAGCTAGACTATTGACAATCAATGGAATCAAACATTTACCTAGGCCTGTTGACTCTACAACTGATATTCGGAAATATACTTTAGCAATATTACTGAATATGCCAATACATATGTATTTGTCAGCTACTAAAATAGTGTAAAAAAGAGAATAAAAAGAATTATTTTAATCATATGAAGAGTGAACAAGATATGAATCTTAACAGTACAGACCGAATACTTTTGCATCTTTTAGTAAGTAAGCGATATACTACTGTGGGCAAAAAGTATCGGGAATTTTAAATTTAAAAAATTTTGGGATTCCAATTGGAACAAATGTTTGTACTTTTAGGTTGGCACTACTATCATTAACATCTGTGCAAAATTATACGTTAAAATATTCATTAGTGTTTAAGCTACGATTAGTTTGGTACGACGCCAAATGTGCATTTGGCGATTTTGGTGCCAAAAAACGGTCAATTTCATCGAAAAAAGCCCCGCGTAGAAGTGAGTGAAACAATGTTTTCTGACTACCAGGACAAGATAAAACGCATTATTACGGGCGATGAGACTTGGATCTACGCTTACGACATGGAAATTAGCGATCAATCGAGCGAATATCGGCTAAAGGTGAGCCGAGACCGAAAAAATCGCGTCAAATTTGCTCAAAAATCAAGGTCATGTTGACAGTTTATTTGGATTATCGTGTTGTAGTTCATTATAAATTCCTTCCGACCGACCAAACTGTCAACAAGGAATATTGTTTGAGAGATTTGCGTCGTTTGCGCGAAGCTATGCGTAAAAAGACGCCAGAACTATGGGCTACAACTCATGGTTCTTGCAACACGATAATGCGCCCTCTCATACTGCCCCTGTTCTTCGTGACCATTTTGCCAAAAACTCGACCAAAATTTTCCCACAGCTACCTTTTTCGCCTGATTTATCTTCGTGTGACCTCTGGCTATTTTCTAAGCTCAAAAGACCACTCCGAGGACACCGTTTCGAGTCGATTGAGGAGATTCAACCAAAATCGCCAATTGCACTTTTGGCGTCGTACAAAACTAATCGTAGCTTAAACACTAATGAATATTTTAACGTATAATTTTGCACAGATGTTAGTGATAGTAGTGCCAACCTAAAAGTACAAACATTTGTTCCAATTGGAATCCCAAAATTTTTTAAATTTAAAATTCCCGATACTTTTTGCCCACAGTAGTATGTATGGAGTTTACATATGTACATACATTTATACCTTTTCCTTTTATACCTAACCTCTTTACGAGGTTAAAGTGTAGTGACGAAAACATTTTCGTGCCCCAAAATTTCTGATATCCAATTTTGTGACGAATAATGTTAGGTTTTAAATATAAATTATTTTCAAAAAAATTTTGGCTAGTATTTTTTATAATATTTTGAAAACTGCAAAAAAGGCTCTTATTGCCTGAAAATGAGGAAAAATGGGTTAAAATGGTCATTTTTAGGATTTTCAAAAAATTATAAAAATTACTAGCAAAAATATTTTTGAAAATTTTCTTTTGCAGTTACTCTTTGAATTGTTCCAAGAATTTTTTTGCATCCCAACATTTTTTGGAAAAAATCGAGGAAAAAAGTTTTGAAAAGTGACTTTTACATAAATTCGAAATTTTCCAAGGGTACTCAATATTTTAAAAAAAGTTTTGTGTCATTCAAACGGAATTTACACGACCTTTCCAAATATATTTTTTTTATTGTGATAACTTGACTAACATAGCAGTTAAAGCAAAAATAAGGGTGCATACTTTAAGCTGTGAGCCACTGTATATGCTAGTCGCCTTCGTGCTGCTTTCGTCACTAGCGCGGACTGCCGTCCGCAGTGATAAGGGTACGAGAGGCGACTAGCAAAATATACAGGAAGAATGGAACTAGCAAAAGTTTATACTAAGACTTTTCAAAACTTACCTGGTTCGTAAGATAAGCAGGTGTAAGTGGGAGGGGCAACATTTAAATGATTTCTGCACATAGGGCCGTTGGAGCCTTTTGTTAAATTTAATACATTTTTAACTACTCTCTTTTGCGCAGTGACGAGTGCCAAACTTTATTTTTAATTACAATATATGAAAAAAAATTAATATCGTTCGTCACAAAATAGGATATCAGAAACTTTGGGACATGGAAATGTTTTCGTCACTTGATGTCTATGTGTGCGATTTGCTTTGACTCCAATCCTTAAACCGTTGTAGTTTCAATAATTTTCGTAATTAATGGCAAACAATTTTTTGAACAAAAAAAAAAAATAATACTAATGGGATTCCGGTAACCGTTTTAGATTTGGTTTAGATTATTTTTAACCAAATCTAAATCAGTTGACGGAATGACCCGTTATGCACATTGATTAGTTTTAGATTTCGTGAACAGCTGACAGCCTGGGCGAACAGCTAATTGACAACTAAAAAGTATACAAAAATTGGCATAATTGCACAAAATGCCGAAAGAAAGTCAGAAAAGGATATTTATAAACGTATAAATCGAAAGTTTGCTCAATGAATATGTTTTTATCAGGGACTGTAACACTTATAAGTTTTTTGTCAAAAAATTAAATAATAAGAGTTATTGACTGATTTTTATAAAATAATTATTTTTAATTAAATTGAAATTAATTTAAATGATAAAAATAAAAAAAAATTATTATTTTTCAATTTTTATATAAAAATTAAACCCTAACTCTTATTTCAAATTTTTATTATAAAAATTGACACATAACTCTTATTTGTTGATTTTTATTATAAAAATTGAAAATAAAAATCAAATCGAAATATCTTTTGAACCAAAGGAGCCACATCATATATAGACCTAAATATATGTCCTACGCATTAATACCTTTTAGTTGATATATAATATGTATGTACAAATGCATATACACATGAGTATACATTTAAGTCAATTCTTCACAGTAAAAAATATATTTTTGGAAAGGTCTTTTAAATTCCGTTTAAATTATGCAAAACTTTCCTTAACCCATTAAGTACCCATTTAAAATCACTGCGGACGGCAGTCCGCGCTAGTGACGAAAGCAGCACGAAGTGTGCGACTTAAAAAAACAGTCATTTTTTAACTTTTTTCCTCGATTTTTTATAAAAAATATTTTGATGCAAAAAAATATTTCAAAAATCTCTTCGCTAGTTTTTTTTATGATTTTTTAAAAATTGCTAATAAGCCACTTTTTTTATGAAAAGTAGGAAAAAAAATATTTTGAATATTCGTAGATTTACAATGTAAACAAACACCAACTGTCACACAGCTGTTCCAAACCAAATCAAAATGAAAATGAAATCAGTTTCAGAGCTGATTTCACGAAATCAATTAGTAAGACCACATTTCCCTGATTTACTCTGGGCACACTGAAAATTTTGTATGTAGCAGCTGTGAACAGCTGACTGCGAAATCTAAACAAAATCTAAAACGCTTACCGGAATCTTACTACTATTTTCAAGAGATTGACTTTCTTATTAACCGTGCTTGCCAGCCGGCTTGTGTTTCAGTGAGCAATCGATAACGATTTGATAAGCGTGCCCATCACGAAATTAATTCGCTTGACAATCAAAAAAGACTCTTGTTCGTTCGTTCAGTTGACGAACGATTCAGTTGAACTTATTCCGACCAATTTGACAAAAATCAAAAATACTGCGGCGAGTTTAAGTATTAAATGAAATAATTTTATATTTGTTGAATATATCTCTGAATTTATTTATTTTAACTATAGGTAATATGTATTCCATTTCAAGACTTTTGTTTTGCGGCATTAAATCGAATTATGGAAATTATATTGCAAAAGCCAATCGTGATCTATTGTCGCACTTAAAGTTTTGTCAACAATCTCAAAATTATAGTGTCTTGTCCAAACCGAATGTGCTGCTGGCAGATTCAAAAGTTCTGGCCCATTGCAGGTGCATGGGTACAAGCTTTCAAATAAAACATGATGACTCTAGGTTTTTCATTGAGACAAAAGATGGTGTCGCGCAGTTAAAGTATGATATTAACGATGGAGTAATGGATATAAAGCATACTGGTGTCCCGAGAGCGTTGGGCGGACATGGTATAGGCAAGCTGTTAGCAAAGGTATTTGTTTACCAAAATCATTAACTGTTACCATGCAATCGCCCTCCGGTTGCTAGTCAACCCATAAAGTGCAAACATACAAAGTATAAATACAAAGTATTCTTTAACAATTCAAGCTCGACGTGATACAATTTTGTGTAATCTTCATAAATATATTATGTTTAAATAAATCAATTTTTATTTTGTATGTACATATGCTGTATATACAGACAATCAAATCTATACAAACGTAATGTATAAATCCCATAAAAAAAACCTCTTTACGAGGTAAAAGTCTAGTGACGAAAACATTTTCATACCCCAAAATTTCTGATATCCAATTTTGTGACGAATAATATTAAGTTTTACCCATAAATTATTTTAAACAAAATTTTGGCACTCGGCACATTGCGCTAAAATGTATCAATTCTTCATACCAAATAAAACTCATTCACTGTTTTGCGCAGTGCCGAATGCAAAAATTTTGTTTAAAATAATTTATATGTAAAACTTAATATTATTCGTCACAAAATTGGATATCAGAAATTTTGGGGTATGAAAATGTTTTCGTCACTAGACTTTTACCTCGTAAAGAGGTTTTTTTTATGGGATATCAGAAATTTTTGAATAAGACATCAGAAATTTTGAAATTGCAATATTTTGTGACAGTATAGCTTTGTCAACTTTGATTATTGTTTGTACAAGCTATAACAAATTGTCTGGCAACACTGGTCCCCTTTACAAACAAACATGCCCAGCGCAAAAGCTATCAGCACTCTTAAACTCTGGGTGCTATGACACTTTGCTGCTGCTGTCCTATTCCCATTCTAAGTAAAATGTATATATTCAGCTAACAGGTAATTTCTGCAAGCAGTGTCAAAGAGCCCTTCGAAATACCTTTTCAACGATATATAGATCGCATCTGTAGCTTCTATCGTTTGGATGCTATGGGGGTTTCAATTTTAGCAGTTTTTAGCAATTTCCCGCTAAACTAGCGATTTTTTGCAAAAGTCGTACAGCAAACGTTTCCAGATTTTTGAACAGGAACAAGTCCTCATTCAAACATTTAAGCTAAATCAACGATTTGATCCAAACAAACAAACTGGCTGCTATGACACTTTGTTGCTGCTGCCCTATTCCAATTCAAAGTAAAACGTATATATTCAGTTAATAGGTTATATCTTCCAAACCTATCGGTAAAATTTTTTGTGTCATATATCAAACAACGCGAAATTTTACAAACTAAAACATTTTGAAATTTAAAAAAAATCGTTAGCGGCGTTTTCTCAAAAACCGCCAAAGTGTGGGGGAAAATACCTTATGTCACCTGTAGCAATTTACCTATGTACTTTAGAAAAAAGTTAAAAGGTATGCATAACAGCCCTTCAAAATACCTTTTCAACGATATATAGATCGCATCTGTAGCTTTTATCGTTTGACTGCTATAAGGGTTTTAATTTTAGCGGTTTTTAGCGATTTCCCGCTAAACTAGCTTTTTTTCGAAAAAGTCGTAGAACAAACGTTTCTAGATTTTTTATCGGGAACAAGTCCTCATTCAAACTTTAAAGCTAAATCAACGCTTTGATACTAACAAACAGACAAACAAACAAACAGACTGACTTTTCATCTCATTTTCGGAAGGCCCCTAAAATTTTCAAAATTAATTATTTTTTGAACCAGTTGTCCGATTTTGATGATCGAGGTGTCATTCGACGCGTATTTTTGATGAAAATTTTAAAAAATTCAACGAAAATTCAAAAAGGCTCCAACAGCCCCATTAGCTCCAATAATTTAAACTTTTCCCCTCCCACTTACACCTGTTTATCTCACGAACCAGGTGAGATTCCAAAAGTCTTAGTATGCACATTTGTAAGTTAAGTTGATACCTTTCGATCGGTATATAACTCGACCTGATCGGACAGTTATAGCAAATCTTCCATTCTTCCTGTGTATATATGCTAGTCGCCTTCGCACCCTTCGTGCTGCTTTCGTCACTAGCGCGGACTGCCGTCCGCAGTGATAAA